>JAABKJ010007545.1:82703275-83276285 GCA_011634705.1 Andricus grossulariae | reverse complement strand
CCGGGGAGAATCAACAATTGTCCGAAGATATTCAACAATTAACCGAGGAGAATTAAAAATTGACCAGGGAGAATTAACAATTGGCCGGGGAGAATGAACAATTATTCGGGGAGATTCAACAATTGACCGGGGAGATTTAACAATTGATCGAGGAGATTTAACAATTGGCTGAGGAGAATTAGTAATTGTCCGCAGATATTTAACAATTGACCGTGGAGAATTAATAATTGACCGGGGAGAATTGAAAATTGGCCGCGGAAAATTAACAAATGACCAGGGAGAATTAAAAATTGAACGTCGAGAATTAACAATTGAACGTGGAGAATTAACAATTGACCGTGGAGAATTAACAATTATTCGAAGATATTTAACAATTGACCGAGGAGAATTAACAATTGTTCGGGGAGATTTAACAATTCGCCGGGGAGAATTACCAATTGTCCGAAGGTATTTAACAACTGACTGAGGAGAATTACCAATTTACCGGGGAGAATTAACAATTGGCCGGAGAGAATTAACAATTGTCCGGAGAGATTTAACAATTGACCGAGGAGAATTAATAATTGACCGGAGAGAATCAACAATTGTTCGAAGATATTCAACAATTGACCAGGGAGTTTTAACAATTGACCGAGGAGAATTAACAATTGTCCGAAGATATTTAACAATTGACCGTGGAGAACTAACAATTGACCGGAGAGATTTAACAATTGGCAGGGGAAATTTAACAATTGTCGGGGGATAATTAAAAATTGTCCAAGGAGATTTAACAATTGACCGATGAGAATTAACAATTGACCAGAGAGAATTAAGAATTGTCCGGGGAGAATTAACAATTGTCCAGGGAGATTTGACAATCGACCGAGGAGAATTAACAATTAATCGGAGAGAATTAACAATTGACAGCAAGAAAACCGGAGAATGACCGGGAATTTAAAGTCATCTGTCATCTGTTTATTTTTTTTATTTTTAGATATATCTAGGAAGGCAGGTAATTTCTATTTGATTTAATTTTAAGTAGGTAGAATTGGGTTGAAAATATCTTCGAATTTGCAAAAAAAAATATTTTATCCTACGTTTTTGGTTCAAGAATTGTACCGATTGCATCCGGGTCATTTTTTTAACGATTCAAAACACGAAAGCTTGAATCGGTATCGTTGGGGCTATTGTCCGATTGACGAAAGTGGCTATATGCCGGAGAGCCCCAAAAATGAAGAGGGGAACTTCTATGAACAGGCATCTATTCTTCAATGGATGGCTGTTGATAGCTTTTTTCATTCACGGTAGTCACTATGTCACTTTTCTCGTATTTTTTCATTTTCTGATAACTGTTATTTGTTCGAATCCACTAAGAAATAAATGCGTTTTATTAAGTGATATATGGAGGTTGTGCAAGCCCCATGAAATTTAACACGTATTTCCCATTAAAATATACGTATTGGTAGATTTTATTCAGAATCGTCAATATTTGGTGAATCGAGTTGAAACTCAACATTTCTCTTTACAACTAGCCATAGAATACAAATAAAATATTACTTTTCAAATATCACCCCCATAAGTCTCTTTTATAGGGTCCCAAAGAAACCCCATAAGTGAAAAAATTTGTTTCGCTAGTATTTGGCGCTAATTATGATTCATTTGCGGTTTTTTAAATACAAGTTGTTTTTAATACATACAATACTTCTTTCTATTAATAATTAATCATTTTAATAAATTGTTAAAACAATTAGGTATTGTTTATAGAAATTTTCTCTTAGAATAGAGTTGGAAAGTCGCGGTTTTTTCCAAAATTTTCAACCTAATTTCAGGTTTTCCATTAGAGTGAGGTAATAATGCAATTTTACAAATCTAATTATTTGAACAAATTATTATTGTTTATAACTATCTTCAAATATAGTAAAGCTAGATAGTTCCGGTTCTTTTTGAAATTCTCAACTTTTTATCCACTTTTCACTTAGAGTAAGGTAATAATTATTCAAATTTAGTAATCATAATTGTTTAAACAAATTATTATCGTTTCTATCTCATTTCTATTACAGTAATGTGAGATATTTGTGTATTTTTTTTTTTAAATTAAATTTGTTTTTCTTCAACTTTTTACTTAGTAAGGTAATAATTAATTCAAGTTGACAAAAATAATTGTTTAAACAATCTATTATTATTTTTTCAATATTATTTTTGAATAATTCTAGAAAGTTCGGGGTTTTTATTGAAATTTTTAATTTTGTGTTTACTTTTTACTCAGAGAAAGTTAACAATTAATGCACTACAACAAGCATAATTGTTTAAGCAAATGATTATTTATAACTATCTTCTACTATAATAAAGCTAGATAGTTGCGGTTCTTTTTGAAATTTTCAACTTTTTATCCACTTTTCACTTAGGGTAAGGTAATAATTATTCAAATTTAGTAATCATAATTGTTTAAACAAATTATTATTGTTTATGTCTGATTAATATTATAGTAATGTTAGGTATTTTTTTTTCTGAAATTAAATTGATTTTTCTTCAAATTTCTACTTAGTGTGGTAATAATTAATTCAAGTTGACAAAAATAATTGTTTAAACAATCTATTATTATTTTTTTGAATATTATTTTTGAATAATGCTAGAAAGTTGTGGTTTTTCATGAAATGTTCAACTTTGTGTTTACTTTTCGCTTAGAGCGAGTTAAAAATCAATGCAATTTAACAAGCATAATTGTTTCAACAAATTATTAATTATAACTATCTTCTACTTCAGTATTTTTTATCCACTTTTCACTTAGATTTAGGTAATAATTAATGAAATTTAGCAAACATGATTGTTTATACAAATTATTATTGTTTATAACTTTCTTCTCATAATAATGTTAGATAGTTGTGTTTTTTTCTGAAATTTTCCACTTTTTATCCACTTTTCACTTAAAGTATGGTAATAATTAATGAAATTAAGCAAACCTAATTGTTTCAACAATTTGTTATTGTTTATAACTGCCTTCTATTATAATAATGTTAGATAGTTGTGATTTTTTCTGAAACCAAAATTTTTTTCTTGAAATTTTTAGTTAGTTGAGGTAATAATTATTTCAAATTAACAAAAATAATTATTGAAACAATTTATTATTATTTTATTAAATATTCTCTTTGGATAATGCTAGAAAGTTGCGGGTTTTTATGACATTTTCAACTTTTTGTTTACTTTGCACTTAGAGCGAGTTAAAAATTAATGCAATTTAACAAGCATAATTGTTTAAACAAATTATTATAATTTATAACTTTCTTCTACTATAGTAACGTTAGATAGTTGTCGTTTTTTCTGAAATTAAAAATGTTTTCCTTAAACTTTTCACTTAGTGAGCTAATAATTAATTCATGTTAACAAAAATAACTGTTTAAACAATTTATTATTTTTTTCTTAGAATAATGCTAGAAAAATGCGGAGTTTTTAATGAAATTTCCATCTTTTTTTTTTCTTTTCACTTAGAGCAAGGCAAGAATTAATGCAGTTTAACAAGCATTTCTGTTTAAACAAATAATTATTATTTATAATTATCTTTTCCTATAGTAATTTCAGATAGTTGCGGCTTTTTATTATATTTTTAACTTTTTGTCCACATTTTACTTAGTGAGATAATAATTAATGAAAGTTAACAAACATAATTGTTTAAACTATTTATTATTGCTTACAACTATCTTCTCTCAAATAACTGCTAGAAAGTTGCCGTTTTTTATGAATTTTTTTAACGTTGCTTTGGATTTCAGTTATGAACAAATAGTAGTTAAACATTAGAGAGAATCATTTTTTAAACAATCTCTTTTTTTTGGAATATATTTTTCTGAAATAAAACAGATATTTGAAATATTCTTCAAATTTTCTATATGGATTATATTAAATGTAAATTTTCCTTGAAGTAGTTACTCAGAGTCTTTTTGTTCAAATTAATATTGATATTTATTATTTGTTCCTAACTAAAAAATCACAGAAAAGCTGAAAATTTCAGAAAGACCCGCAACTTTCTAACATTAATCTAAGGGAAGATAGCTATAAACAATAATACCTTGTTCAAACAATTATGTCCGTTAACTTGCATTATTTATTATCTCACTAAGTAAAAATTTGACAACATTCAAATTATTAACATTATTAACATTATTAAAAATTATGTTTGTTAAATTTCAATAATTATCATGCGCGCAAGTACTTACGCGCGTCTGGTGCATAATATTATGTATTTCAATTCGAAATGGTTCAGACGCCCCTGATTGTTTACGTTTGGACTGTCTGGATTCACGTCCATGGTCACCGCGAGCAATACCCAAAACGGGTCATAATTCCAAGTTCCAGAGTATTTCAGAAAAAAAGCGCAGCTTTTTGCATTATTCAAAGAGAATATTATTAACAATAATAATAAATTGTTCAAACAATTATTTTTGTTGTCTTGAATTAATTTTAACGTCACTCTAATTGAAAAGTGGACAAAAATTGTAGAAAAAACTGCAACTTTCTAGCATTATTCTAAGAAATTTTTTTTATAAATAATAAAAGATGGTTTGAACAATTATTCCTGTTGAATTTAATTTATCGTGGCGGTTTTTTTTTAATCTTCAAAATGAAATACATTAATTGTAATATAATAATGATACACATATAACATAAAAAATTTACAAAATATGAAAGAAATGCTGATATATCAAATTTTGGTAATATAGTACTATTTAAATTATATTAAAAAAATTTTTTTTTAAGAATTTGATACTTTCTTACTGGCTTGGCGTACATCTTTAAAAACATCCTTTTTTTTAATCACAATAATTTATACAAATTGGAATCTCAAGAAATTTAGATTTACAAAAGAAAATGTGGTAATAACATGTATTCAGTTTTGCAAGCATATAATTTTCTAATTTATCAATTTTATCATTTTGTCGTTGTTTTTGTTGAGAATGCATCTTTTGTGTTTATAAATGTTATTATTTCGTTAAAAATTCAATCATTTTGTTGAAAATTCAACAATTTTGTTAAAATGTAATGTTTTTTGGTTGAAAATTGAACTATTTGGGTAGAAAATTCAACTGTTTGGTTGAAAATTAACTTTGTAGTTGAAAATACAATTTTTTGTTGACAAATTTGTTTCTTTTGGTTCTCTTTCTTGGTTAAAAATGAAACTTTTTTGGTTAATATTAATATCTTATTTATTTGAATGTAACACTTTTTGATTTGAAATTTAAATATTTTTTCGTCGAAGGATTATAATCATCAATTATTATATTTTTCGTTGAGAATTCATCTTTTTTTATTGAAAATTCAACTACTTAGTTGTAATTGGAATTAATTTGTTAAAAATTAACTTTTTGCTCAAAGATTCATAATTTTAGTTGAAAAGTAATTTCCTTAGTTGAAAATTAAAACATTTGATTAAAAATTTCTTTTTTGTTCGTTGGGAATTAATTTTTTAAACTGAAAATTCAACTATACAATTTTTATTTGGAAATTTCTCTTCTTTAGTGAAAAATTCCGCGGTTTACAGTTGAAAATTTATGTATTTCGTTTAGATTTTGTCTTTTGTGGTAGAAATTAATCTTCTTGGTTAAAATGTATCTTTTAATACGAAATTTCACTATTTTGTTGAAAATTAGTTTTTTTTTGTTGAAAATTAGTCTTCTTTTCAGTAGAAAATTAACTTTCTTGGGTGAAAATGTATCTTTTTGGTAGATAATTCAACTATCTTGTTCAAAATCTATTTTTTTTGGTTGACGATTCATCATTTTAGTCGAAAATTCATATATTTGGTTAACAATTTAACTCTGTTGATTTTGACTCAGTTTTTTGGGTTGAAAATTAATTTTTCTATCTGTAAATTTATTTATTCTACTTTCGGTTGAATCTGATATTTTTTAGTTAAAAATGTAACTATTTGGATAAAAATTGATCAACTTTGTTAAAAATTCATCTTTTTATGTAGAAAATTAATCTTCTTGGTTGAAAATCCCGAAATACTTTGTTAAAAATGAATTTTTTTGTTGCTGAAAGATTTATAATCTTAGTTGAATATTCATATCTATGGTCATAATTTTAACTTGTTTGTTGAACATTTTTTTTTTTTTTTGGTTGAAAATTAATTTTGTTAATTGAAAATTGAATGATTCTATTTTTGGTTCAAAATTGATATTTTTTAGTTGAAAGCTCTACTTAAAGGCTCATTTCTTTGGTTGAAAATGTAACTATTTTTTTGCAATTCTGTTTATTTTTTATTTAAAACTTCATGTGTTTGGTTGAAAATTCATCTTTTTTGTCGAAAATTCAACATTTTTCTTCGAATTTCTTTTTTTTTTTTTGCTGGAGATTAATAATATTAGTTAAAAATTTATATATTTCGTTGAAAATTGATCTCTTTTGTTCAGAAAAAATATTTTTTGAAAACTATGGTTTTTAACTGAAAATTTATTTATCCAATTTTTGTTGAATTTGATCTTTTTTAGTAGCAAATTCAACTATTTGGTAGGAAAATCATGTATTTCGTTGAAAATTGATCTCTTTGGTAAAAAATGAAATTACTTTGTTTTAGGTTCAACTACTTTGTTAAAAATGCATTTTTTTCTATTTTAAAATTCATCATTTTAATTGAAAATTCATATCTGTGGTTGTAATTTTAACTATTTTTTTTTAATTTCGTTTTGTTGAAGATTAATCCTTTTAACTGAAAATTTAATAATTCTATTCTTTGTTCAAAATTGATCTTTTTCAGTTGAAAATTTAACTATTTGATTGACAATTCATGTATGTTGTTCAAGATTCGTCTTGTTGGTAGAAAGTTAATCTCCTCGGCTGAAAATTCATCTCTTTGCTGAAAAATTCAACTATTTCTTTGACAATTTGTTTTTGGTTTTCAAAATGAATGTTGTCAACTTAAAATTCATCGTTTTTAGTTGAAACTTTATTTATTTTGTTAAAAAGTCGTCTTTCGTGGTAGAAAAGTCATCTTTATGGTTTGAAATTTCATTTCTATGGTTAAAAATCAGTTTCATTTTTGTTGAAAATTAATTTTTTTAACTAAAAATTTATCTAATCAATTTTTCGTTGAATTTTTTTATAGACACTTAATCTGATTGAAAATTCACCTGTTTGGTTGAAAACTTAACTATTTTGTTAAAAAATTTGTTCTGGTTAAAAACCTATTCTTCTAACGTAAAATGAAACTATTCTATTTTTTGTTGAAAATTTATCTATTTAGTAAAATATATTTTTTTCTATTGAAGATGCATAATGTTAGTTACAAGTTCATTTCTTTGTTCAAAAATATGACAATTTTTGTCAAAAAATCTTTTTTTTTTTGTTGAAAATGAATTTTGTTCATAAGAAATGTATCTGTATAATTTTTGCTGGAAAATTGATATTTTTCAGTTAAAAATTCACTTATTTTTTCGAAAACTCGTCCTTTTTAGGCATAAATACAATTATTATAGTAGAAAATGCATATTTTTGGGTTTTAATTTAAACTTTTTTTGAAAAATTCGTCTCTATAACTTAAAAACTCAACGTTTTGGATGAAATTGTATTGTGGAAATATCAACTATTACACTTTTTGTTTGAGAATTCATATTTTTATCAAAGATTCTTGGTTAAAAATTGATCTTTTTTAGTTGAAAATTTAACTATTTGATTAAATATTCATGTATGTTGTTCAAGATTCGTCTTTTTGGTAGAAAATTCATTTCCTCGGCTGAAAGTTCATCTCTTTGGTGAACAATTCAACTCTTTCTTTGACAATTTGTTTTTATTTTTGGTTTTCAAAATTAAGTTTGTCAACTTAAAATTCATCGTTTTTAGTTAAAACTTTATGTATTTTGTTAAAAAGTCGTCTTTCGTGGTAGAAAATTAATCGTCTTGGTTGGAAATTCATCCCTTTGGTTAAAAATGGAACTATTTTGTTAAAAATTAATTTTTTAGTTGAAGGTTCCTAATTTTAAATTAAAATTCATATATCTGATTGAAAATTTAATTTTTTTAGTTGAAAATTCGTTTTGTTTTTGTTGAAAATTAATTTTTTAAACTGAGAATTTTAGTTTTATATTCTACTTGTCTCATATTGTGCAGAAGCAAGGATAATATCGATTTTTTATAAGCAGACTGCTTGGAGTGGAGCCTTTTGTAACGTGATGTGAGCCATCATTTTTATATTTTTTACTATCCTTTTACCTCGGCACACTCTTTAGGATACGAAGTAATGTGGGATGAAAGATTGATTTTTCTTGTGGGGAAGAATTTCTTAACGGAGAAAAAAAATTCTTATTTAATTCCATTTTCTTCTTCTTGTCAAGGAATGAAGTAAAAAAGGCAAAAATTATTCTAGAGATTCATAAACAAGACGAAAATAGGAGTCATCAGAAATTAATCTTTTGAACAAAAATAAGAATAAAGTGTATCAAAAGTGGTAAAAAACTAATTAACGAGAAGGACAAAGAACAAGTCGTTATTTAATTAATCTTAAGAGATTCTGTTTGAACTATTCGAAAAGTTTACTTTTCAAAAGTACGTGTTCTTCATTTCTATACATTTTTCGCTTTTTATTACTTTTAGCTTTATCGGGAACCAAGATTGTGAAGCGCATTGATATGAAATCAGTGACCTGTAATGAAGTATCCTTTCAATATAGCACCGTGTAATCTGTGTCAATCAAAGACAACACATTCGATATTTATTACTTTTTATTCCATTTTTTAATCATTTTAATGTCTGAAATTAAAATTCTCAATTTCTATTAAAAAAATGTTATATCATATGATATATTGATATTTAAAATAATGTAGATTTCAACTCTTTTTTATTATTAGGTTTAATTGTTAGCATTGTGAAATATGATACGATGCAGTTAAAAACCCCTCAAGGCCTCACGAAGGCGGCCTACTCAACGCAGGAGTGCAGAGGAAATGTAAAAAAAACTCAGGAGTGCAGGAGAAATGTAGGAAAGAGGAAAGCGGGAGTTCAGGAGAAATGTGGAAAAATAAACGCAGAAATGCAGCAAAAATGTGGGAAAAAGGAATGCAGGAGTGTAGGAGAAGTGTAAAAAAAGATCGCGGGATGGTCTTAGAAATTTGGGGAAATAAACGAAGGAGTGTAGAAGAAATGTAAAAAATAACAAAAGAGTGCAAGACAAATTTAGAAAAAAGGAACGCAGAGTGTAGGAGAAATGTAGAAAAAGGAGCGCTGGAGAAATGTAGGAAAAAGGAACGTAGCAGTTTAAGAAAAACGTGGGAAAAAGGAATGCAGGAGTGCAAAAGAAATGCAAGAAAAAGGAATGCAGTAGTGTAGGAGAAATGTAGAAAAAGGGAGTGCAGGAGAAATGTACGAAAAAGGAACGTAGGAGCGCAGGAGAAATGTAAAAAAAGGCAGTGCAGGAGTGCAGGAGAAATGCAAGAGAAAGGAATGCAGGAGTGCAGGAAAAATGTAGAAAAAAGGAATTCAGAATTCTAGGAGAAATGTAGGAAGCTGGAACGCAGCAGTGCAGGAGAAATACAAGAAAAAGGAATGAAGAGTATAGGAAAAATCTAGAAAAAAAAGAGCGCAAGAGAAACGTAGGAAGAAGTAATGCAGGAGTGCAAGAGAAATACAAGAAAAAGGAATGCATGAGTGTAGGAGAAATTTAGAAAGAAGGAGCGCACGAGTACAGGAGAAATGTAGAAAAAGGGAACACAGGAGTGCAGGAGAAATTCAAGAAAAAGGAATGCAGGAGTGTAGAAGTGTAGGAGAAATGTCGAAAAAGGAACTCAGAAGTGTAGGAGAAACATAGGAAGAAGGAACGCAGAAGTGCAGGAGAAATAAAAGAAATAGGAATGAAGAGTGTAGGATAAATGTAGAAAAAAAGAGCGAAAGAGAAACTTAGGAAGAAGGAATGCAGGAGTGCAGGAGAAATACAAGAAAAAGGAATGCAGGAGTGTAGGAGAAATGTAGAAAAAAGGAACTCAGAATTTTAGGAGAAATTTAGGAAGCTGGAACGCAGCAGTGCAGGAGAAATACAATAAAAAGGAATGAAGAGTATAGGAAAAATCTAGAAAAAAAAGAGCGCAAGAGAAACGTAGGAAGAAGGAACGCAGGAGTGCAGGAGAAATACAAGAAAAACGAATGCAGGAGTGTAGGAGAAATGTGGAAAAAAGAGCGAAAGAGAAACGTAGGAAGAAGGAACGTAGGAGTGCAGGAGAAATACAAGAAAAAGGAATGCAGGAGTGTAGGAGAAATGTAGAAAAAGGAACGTAGAAGTGTAGGAGAAACATAGGAAGAAGGAACGCAGAAGTGCAGGAGAAATACAAGAAAAAGGAATGCAGGAGTATAGGAGAAATGTAAAAAAAAGAAGCACAGGAGAAATGTATGAAAAATGAACGCAGGGGCGTAACAGAAACGTATGAAGAAGGAACGCAGGAGTACAGGAGAAATGCAGGAAAAATGAATGCAGGAGTGTAGGAGAAATGTAGGAAAAAGAAGTGCAGGAGAAATATACGAAAAAGGAACGTAGGAACGCAGGAGGAATGTAGAAAAAGGGAACGCGGGAGTGCAGGAGAAATGCAAGAGAAAGGAATGCAGGAGTGTAGAAAAAAAAGGAGCGCAGGAGAAATGTGGGGAAAAGGAACGCAGGAGTGCAGAGGAAATGTAAGAAAAAGGAATGAAGGAGTGTAGGAGAAATGTAGAAAAAAGGAGTGCACGAATGCAGGAGAAATGTAGAAAAAGGGAATGCAGGAGTGCAGGAGAAATGCAAGAGAAAGGAATGCAGGAGTGTAGAAATTTAGGAGAGATGTAGAAAAAAGGAATGCATAAGTGTAGGAGAAATATGGGAAGAAGGAACGCAGAAGTCCAGGAGAAATACAAGAAAAAGGAATGCAGGAGTATAGGAGAAATGTAGAAAAAAGAAGGGCATGATTGCATCAGAAATGTAGGAAAATAAACGAAGAAGTGTAGAAGAAATGTAAAAAAATAACAAAAGAGTGCAAGAAAAATATAGAAAAAGGAATGCAGCAGTGTAGGAGAAATGTAGGAAAAAGGAGTGCAGGAGAAATATACGAAAAAGGAACGTAGGAACCCAGGAGAAATGTAGAAATAGGGAACGCAGGAGTGCAGGAGAAATGTAAAAGAAAGAAATGCAGGAGTGTAGAAGTGTAGGAGAAATGTAGAAAAAAAGCGGAAGTGTAGGAGAAACATAAGAAGAAGGAACGCAGAAGTGCAGGAGAAATACAAGAAAAAAGAATGCAGGAGTATAAGAGAAATCTAGAAAAAAGAAGCGCAGGATTGCATTAGAAATGTAAGAAAATAGACGAAGGAGTGTAGAAGAAATGTAAAAAAATAACAAAAGAGTGCAAGAAAAATATAGAAAAAAGGAATGCAGAGTGTAGGAGAAATGTCGAAGAAAAGAGCGCAGGATATATGAAGGAGGAAGGAACGCAGGAGTGTAGGAGAAACGTATGAAGAAGGAACGCAGGAGTGCAGAGGAAATGTAAGAAAAAGGAATAAAGGAGTGTAGGAGAAATGTAGAAAAAAGGAGTGCACGAGTGCAGGAGAAATGTGGAAAAGGGGAATGCAGGAGTGCAGGAGAAATGCAAGAGAAAGGAATGCAGGAGTGTAGAAGTGTAGGAGAAATGTAGAAAAAAGGAACGCATAAGTGTAGGAGAAATATGGGAAGAAGGAATGCATAAGTGCAGGAGAAATATAAGAAAAAGGAATGCAGGAGTGTGGAAGAAATGCAGAAAAAAGAAGCGCAGGATTGCATTAGAAATGTAGGAAAATAAACGAAGGAGTGTAGAAGAAATGTAAAAAAATAACAAAAGAGTGTAAGAAAAATTTAGAACTAGGAATGCAGAGTGTAGAAGAAATAATGATAGGAGAAATAAAAAGAGTATTAGAGGGGAAAAAAAAGTTATTGATGGAGAGGGTAGAAGAAGATGGAAGTGAGAAAGGAATAAAGAAATAGAAAAGTAGTGGAGAAGAATACATGAGAAAAAAGGAGTATAATATGATATATGATAAAGAAAAAGAGGAGAATAAAAATTTTGAAAAAGAGGAGATGGAGAGGAGGAAAATAAAATCTTACAAGAAGAGAGAGAGAGAGAGAAAGGATGAAAATAAAAGGTTTGAAGAAAGGAAGGTGGAGAGGGGTAAAATGAAAGGTTTGAAGGGATCGGAGGGGAAGGAAGTATTTGAAAAATAAAACGATTCGTATTTGAAAAAAGACAGCCTTGGTTATTTTTATTATTTATTTGAAACTTTTCATAGACAAATCAATTCGCAACGTACTATCTATATTATATATTATTTTTATAGCAATAAGACTAATACAGCCTTAACGTACATTACCTTTCGATATTATTATCATTAATTTACATTTTTT
Organism: Andricus grossulariae; assembly: GCA_011634705.1. Lineage (NCBI taxonomy): Eukaryota > Metazoa > Arthropoda > Insecta > Hymenoptera > Cynipidae > Andricus > Andricus grossulariae. Next base: position 83,263,933 of record JAABKJ010007545.1, on the reverse strand, counting down.
GAAACACAAAAATTGGACTTTTGATGTGCATCAAATATACTCAAGGCAACAGAGATCTCTTGCAATTGTTTTTAAATAGACATGTTTGTTCAAATTTTTATAAATTGACAATAATCTCCCTTTTCTTACAAATCATCTCGCATAATAAACATGTTTAATAAGTCTAATTATAAAACTATATTTGTCTGAAGATATTTCGAGACAAACAAAATTTGGTCTAATTAAGAATTTTTTTTATAATTAATATTTACTTCTCGTCTGGAAGTTTTGGGCTCAACAAAACCTCCAGATCTTTGGAACAAGAAGTTTAACCAAACTTTTTTTTTTAGGAATAATGCTTTTTGTATGAAAAATATATCTATATCAGGGATATAAAGTAAATCTAATAAAATTTATTACTTAACATTCACATTTCACATTTGCAAATTTTCCAAACGTCGAAAAACTTTCCGTATTGATGTATCAATGCGCATTGATAATTTCTAGTATAATAGTTGTTGAATTATAATTAACGCAAAGTTGGCAGAAAGTTTTTTGGCGGACGGTTTAAAAATTAGGGTGATTCAAGAAACACCATTTATTTCGAAGTATATGTAATTTACAATTTAAAAAAAAATGATAAATTCTTCTAAGTTAAAAAAACATCCTTTTTTTCTGACTGCAATTTCTATTTTTAAAGTTATTTTTATATCATTTTTTGAATGATAAATGTGCTAATTAAAAAAATGTAAAGCTCTTTAGACAACCAACCCAATCAATAAGTTTAATTTCTCGAGTCCGGCAATCTTTTGTTACTAGCCCAGTAATACGTACCAAAAATTTTCTAGATTAATCGAATATTTTACTTTTTATCTTGTCATACTCACTTGAGCAAAATATTTTTTTTTCGTTGCAAGAGTGTACATTTTTTTATTCTCGAAATTTACATTTAAATGGTCTTGATGTTCTATAGACGCTAAAATATATTATTTAATTATTATTTTTGAGATAATTGATATTTTTCTAATAGAAAAATTATGTAAGAAATTTATACGATTTTTGGATTTGAAATTTTATTTTATTGCACTCAATATTACCTTGTTAAATATTTTGATTTATTATTTAATGATGAATTTGACTTAAACTTTGGCTGATACAAACTTTTCAAAAATGGCATTTGAATACTTTATATTCACATTCAAAACTACTGGAATGCTAATATTGGCAATCGAGATTTTAATATTCTTTTGAAATTGAAAAATAGTAAAAAGAAATATTGAGGAAATTAAATTTAGAATACATCATAATTTATATTAATTAACGTCCAACATTTAAATTTAACTACGAAATTCTTGGTTCCTGTGCAAATTTGATCGTTGAATTCCCTTTTTTTTCCAAGAATTTCGTACTGAATTAATTTTGAAAAATTCGAGTGCGGATACTCATAATCATAATTTCTCTGCTCGAATTTGGAAGCTACAGAAGTGGAAATTTATTTTATTTTACCTCTATGATTTACAATTTTATAATAATTATTTATTATCTTTACTTTTCATTATTTAATCAAAAACTTTTTCGGTATCTTTAAAATCCATGCTTGTTATTTCTAAATTAGAGATTTTATACACTCTTATTAATTATTTTGCACTTTGCTGTAAATTGGTGCAGTTTGCGTGTTCATTTAAAAAAAAAGATGAAATCCTATTTTTTCTTTAGGTTTTGGAGAATTAAAATACGCATTTTAAGATGAAAATGGTACGTCTACTTTAAACACGATCAAATTAAGTGACTCAGTAACCGCAAAAAGTGGAAATTTGAATCAATTTGTTGAAATTGGCTATTTTATCTTAATAATTTGATACCTTCATTTAAAAAAAAAACTTTCTCGTAGTGATCTTTGAATTCTGTGTATTCTTTTCAATTTTTTCCAATGTGAATTATTTTAAATTCCTTGAAATCTTCTGAATTCCTCCTAATTCACTGAATTATCTGAACGCTTCTAAAATTTCGCAATTATCTAAATTCCTTGAATTATTTCCTGAATTCCTTAAATTATTCCCTGAATTTTTTGAATTATTTTGAAGTCCTTGGAATTCCCCGATTTCGTTGAGTTCCCTTAATTATCCGTATTCCTTGAATTCTTGGAAATATCTCAATTATCTGAATTCCTTGAATTCGTAGAATTCCCTCAATTATCTGAATTCCTTGAATTCGTAGAATTCCCTCAATTATCCGAATTCCTTGAATTCGTAGAATTCCCTCAATTATCTGAATTACTTGAGATTCTGTAATTCTATAAATTATTAGAATTCCCTGAATTCCCAGGACTTCAAATCAATAAAAAGAATTCAAAATAATTTCGAAGAATTAAGAGAATTCAGAAAATTCAAGAGAATTCAAAAGAATTGAAGGAATACACAGAATCCGGAAGAATTTGAGAAAATTCAGATAATTCAGAAGGATTCATAAAAATTCAGGGAATGAATTACTTGAGTTTGTGTAATTTTATAAATTATTGGAATTCCCTGAATTCCCAGGACTTTAAATTAATACAAAGAATCCCAAGGAACTTAAAATCATGCAGAGAATTCAGAAGAATTCAAGGAATTACACAAATTCAAGGAATTTAGATAATAAAATGAATTCAAAGAATTTATATAATTTATATAATTAAGGGAATTCCCTGTATTATCTGAATGCTCCTGATTATCCCAATTTCTTGAATTCGTCGAATTCCCTGAATTCGGGGCATTTATTTAACTCAGGGAATTCGTAGAAATTAGAAATTTTGCAGAATTTAGGGAAGTCGTAAAATTTAGAACATTTGTAGAATTTAGGGAATTCGTAGAATTTAGGAAATTTGGAGAATTTAGAGAATTCGTAGAATTTAGGGAATAAAAGGAATTCAGAGAATTGAAGGAATTAAGAGAAATCGAGGAATTCAGAGAATTAAAGGAATTGGGAGAATTCAAGGAATTCAGAGAGTTAAAGGAATTCAGAGCATTCAGAATGTTTGTAAAATTTAAGGAAGTCGTAGAATTCGACTTCGAGAAACGAACCATGTTCGTTATCGAATTTTTGGCACTAGCTGACAAAAACGTCATAGCCAAGGAGAATGAAACGAGAGGTATAAAGACCTTATAAGGGAGTTGCGACGGTTATACCCAGAATATTCTGTCAAGCTAATCGTCCTAATCATCGGCGCTCTTGGAGGTGCCAAGGATTCACTGGGTAATAGCCTGAAAAGCATTCCTGCGTGTCAAGAAAATGCTGAGACACTTGCGGGGAAAATGAAAAATTAACTGAATATTTTGGGTACAGCCGTTGCAACTCCCTTTCAAGGTTTTAATACCTCTCCTCCTTTTCCTTATCCTTAGCTGTGATGTTGTATTCGGCTGGAGCCGAGAATTGATCACGAATATGGTTCGTTTCTCAAAGTCTTGGAGAAGAATGTCAGGCCTCGAGTGTGCAATGGAGACTGCTGTCCGAAAATCAAAGTTCCAGAAAATTTGGTACTTCTCGTTATGGACAATTGACTTTATCTCCCTGGGAGCGTTCCGCAGGGCAGGGTCGCGGCCAACACCGTAAGGGCGACAAAGATGGTTATAAAGCACTCTTAGGGCCGCATTTTGTCTGTAGATATACATTGTGCCCACATGGGTGGAAAACCCAGATAGTATGTGTTCTAGGTACTCTGCGTGTGCATGACACGCTTTGCACCTATCGCTGGGAACTTCTTTATATAAAATGCGGTCATGGTGTACTAAGGTGGAAATGACACCGTCCTGGCATGCGAAAATGAAACCTTCTGTACATGAATGAAGCCCTGATGAACTGAGAAAAGCAAAAGTTTGCTCCTTCGACAAGGAATGTTTATCTACATTCCTGTGAAAATGTCCGTGCATTTTCTTGTCGAGTAGCTGTTGGTGGAATTTTTGAACTTCTGCTTTCTTCCCTTCGGCTTTCACAAGTGAAGCATCTAGATGGAGTAATGCACTTTCCTCACTTCTGATGTTTTTATCTTTCCAAAAATTCGTTATATTCTTCGTATGAATTTGATTTATATTCGCATACATTTTTTTAGATTTTCTGTCCTATGAGTCTTGATTTTGTTTACAATTTTTTAACCTAATGGTATTATAAATGAAATGCTTGGTTTTTGTAAAATAATTTCACTTGAGTGAATATTAAATTATCATTTTGATGACCACGAAGCTTCCAATGCTCATCGTTTTCTTGTCTCGTCTCGCCCGAATGCATCTGTAGAACAAAGTATCTGCGACGAACATGCTTGTCGTCCCGGCAGTACTCTATTCATTTGGAGTGGTTCCATGGACGAAGGACAAGGTCAGATCCCTCGATATCGGGTCCCGGAAGGTTATGCACATGAACAAAAGCATGCACCTTAAATCTTCTGTTCCGCGACTTTACATCTCATGCCTTCAAGGTGGTCGCAGAATGCTGAATCTTGAATGTCTTCATAACTGGATTATTCTGGGTACAGCACATATAGTCACAAATGGTCAGGAAACACGAAGAAGTAGACAAAAGGGCGTTTCTGTACAAAGCAGCGGATGCACTACGAAATTCTTCTGGATATCTCTGTGGCGACATTAACCATGGCGAACATAAGGTGTATTTGTATTTTATATCTATTTTATATGGAAGACCTGAAGATCCAGGCCTCTGGTAAAAGCAAACTTCAAACTGCTATAAATATCGTCAAGAAGTACGCAGGAGAGATTAGGATGGACTTTGGATTGGATAAATGTGCCAAAATTTATCCGAAGAAAGGATAGATTGTTGGCATTCCCATGGACCCTGAGCTTGTGGGTATATGTGTTATTAGACACCTAACCGATAAAAGGATGAAGAAACGGAATTGAGCAAATCCATTCTACACTTAGAAACATTACTATTCAGAACTTTATAATTTACCTTTACATTTAGGAGATTTTCTCCAAAAAGTCGTATGCAGTTGCAGTACCATGTACTAACCTTCCTGACGGCTGACATTTCCACCTACCGACGTTATGCCACAAAGCTCACTATTCCGCGAAATATTTGCGTCATTTTTTGATTCTATAATATTGATTTTTAGTTGGCAAATTGTCGTATGCCAACAAAAACACTTGAAAGACACAACTGCGCAATAAAGCGGATATTCACTCGCCTGAACCGTTTCCATAATATTGCGGAATATACTCGACTGAGTACTCGCGCACTCGGCCCTTCCGAGGCGAGAGTCGCAACCGTCTCTCACTATTCATGTCGGATTTATTTATTTGTATTATTATTGATAGTATTTAGTTATTTGAAATCGATCTGCGCTTTTCGGTTCAAAAAGTTACGTACAGGCGGCGCATCGATACAAGAACGGGGCAGCTAATGAACGTCGCTTGACCCAAATATCCTGCCCACTCGCGGTAAGGGTAGGGCCCCCTCCAGCATGGCAATAAAAGAATCGTTTCGTTTCAAGGTCAGGACTGGAATTCGCGTTAGGTGAGTTCCCCCACCGCACCAAAAAACTTTCTCTCCTTGTGCTTTATCTTCATATCTGATTGGTTGAGAAAATCGAATCGATTCAAAAACTTTAATGTCAAAATTAGACGAGTCGCTGGGGCATTTTCTAAGTTTGATCTGCGAAAAACTACTTTTCGAGAAAAACGCAACGAGTGCCATAAGCTCACGTGTTATACTTTTCCTTTGAACCGTGAAAGTGGCCACGAAAGATATTCTTTAAATACATCTTTTTATTCGTAACAACACGTGAATCAAGATTAATTCTCGCTATCATTCAGTATACCTATTACAGTTATATATAAGAAAAGATTTGAAATTTAAAAAAATTGATTTCTTCAAGCAATTGCAAATTGTTTTCTTTTTACTATTAATTAGAGATTTCGACTCGACATGATTTCTTTCAGCATAACATTTCTGTCGGAATATATTCATCGTTTGCTGGTATACTGAAAAATGAAATCAAATGTAAAAAATTTAAAACGAAAAAACAATTAGCCCAACAAATCGACAATGTTAGATATTTTTACAACAAAAAAATTGATATTTTTATTTATTTTTTGTTTCAAACTTGTTCTCGGGTTAAAAAGAACTCGGGTTTCCATAATAGCCACGGACTAAGTCAAGTGACTGATGAGATGAAGATGTAATTCGTTAATTTAATACGATGTTTGAAAATCATTTGGGATGATGTTGTAGGTACAAAATTAGGAGCATGTTGTAGTTTGCAGTTCGTTTTTCTCCGCTGTTATGCTTACACAGCGGCCGCGAGTGTAAGCTACTGCCAGTACCCTACTGACTCCTAAATGTTCAAGACGTTTCGTGCATCTTGAGTTCACGTTCCTGTAGCCGAAATCACAACAGGATGAATAGATGCATGTTTCACATTCCTCCATATTGTCTTTACTTCATTCCTTTGCTCGCTATACTTGTGGATCTTGGTTGTATACGTTGTCCGCAAATTTCGGCGAAGTGGACAAGCAATGTCGATCATGTAGGCTTAGGGTAACTTGTTGATGTATAATGCCCGCTACATCTTTATGTCTGTGGGTATATTCTCTTTTAGCCATTACGCGACAAACATCAATAATGTGGTCGATGGATTCATTGGTATCTCCACATAATCGGAACCACGTCTTGATGTAAAATGCGTTTGCGATAATTTCTGGTGCTGACAACCGTGTCCTGAATCGCAATAACGGATTCTTCTGTTTTTGGATACAGGACGCCCTTTCTCAGCCAAACGTTGAATGCCTCACTATTTACTTCATGTTGATCTAACGTCTCTAGCCGCAGATGAACTTACGTGGCAGACGCGACAGTTGGAGATGAAGGTTTCACCTCTAGTTACTTTTTTAGAGCTACCAACCATTGTAGAATGTTATGAGGAACAGTGTTAATGGACAATATGAAGTGATCCCAGAAGAACAGCCTTTTGCATCCGGTTCGCGATGGAATGAGCCTGACGCTGGCAAGCCGGAGTGTTGTTGAGTTGGCTAAGAAATGAAGTTTTGATACCTCCAAGAAAGCCGCTTATGAGAACTAGAAGTTGAACTTCGTAGCCTTGGTACAGACAGCTCAGCTCGAAAAGAAGTGCTCAATATTTCGCCCGTTTTTCCTCCTTTGCCTTGATATTACCATCGGCTCGTGCCAAGATTTCAATCACGTAAATGATCTTGGTTTTCAGATCCTGGAGGACAGTATTAGGCATCGTAGCACTGCTACTTTGAGTGGTGGAGAATGAGAAATTCAAGTAGATGTTACACTGATCATTCTCCACAGCGGACTCGAGTTCCCCCTGGGCGTATGACAAGATGGGCAATAGATCAACATCATAGAAGTGCTTAAGATGGTAATATAACACTTTTAGAGCCGCATTGTGTCTCTCTATGTAGCCGTAACGTGTATACTTTGAGCATCCACTGAGAACATGTCCAAGTGTTTCTGGCTCTTGCTTGCACGCTCGGCAGTTAGTGGGTGGCACTGCGCGATACTGGTGACGTAACCGCATAATTCGTTGAATTGGGGAGATAGCCCAATGCAACGTGGCTGACTGCAAGAGCCGGAGCATAAAACCAAATCCCTTTCAGGATAAACGTAACTGATTCGGTTCTAGCCGGGGACTAAGGTGTTTATATGAGAATTGTGAGAGAGTGAAGTGTAGGAGGATGTACAAGGAGGGTGAGTAGCTTTTTAGAACATTCTAGAATTCCCGTGCTGCTTATTTAAGTAACACATTTGTTCCGCAACACCTCCCCGACCCAGTTTGCTGATAACTCTCTCTAGCGATCACCCCAAGCTTACTGATATTCACATAGTAAGATCAATACTCTCTATTCCAATCGCATCCACTAGATAAAGATCTTCACGCGGGCCCGTAAGTATCCAATATCTTTCGTTTCACGCGTCTTTCACTCCGCTGACACTCTTCATCAAACAATTTTTATAAACTATTTTTTTCACACTTTCCTGCCCTAGCAGACAATTTTAGCTTCCTTTACGTCCATACATTTTCTCGCGGAAGCTCTTATGTTTCTATTCCCACCATTTTTCCCTCGGTCTGCCTCTGAGTACGCTACCATTTACTTTACCTGAATAAACTGTTTTCGTCAGTCGTTCTCCATTCATCCTCACAAAATGGTCCTACGCTGCTGATAACCTTCCCACCCTCATTTATCCGCCTGGCTATTTCTCCATCAATCTTTCCATCAGTAGTAAATAAACTTCCAAGATACACATAATTATTAACTTGTTCTAACCTCTCTTCGTTTAAGGCATTGTTGCATATTGTTTTCTCGCCCTTTCCTTCAAACACCATAATTTTTTTTTATGTTTCCTTAATTATAAGACCCATGTTCGTCATGTTAGCATTCAGTTTACTCAACATTCTTTGCAAGCCCTCGACTGATTCTGCCGTAACAACCTCATCATCTGAAAATGCCGGCCCATGCACCTTCACTGTCCCGAGGTCCACATTTTCTTTTAATAAGAGGGCTAGTCTTAGACATTTATCCATGAATATAATAAACAACTAGGAGGATATAACGCATCCTTGCCTCACACCTTGTCTAATCTGAAACCAATCACTGAGTATTTCATTTATCCTTACATAAGCTTTAATTCTAATTCTCTAATACTTATTTAACAAGTTTTCTGTAAGTTTCATATCAATCAATAAAACCGTTCTCTAATTTTTGCCATTAAAATTTCAAAAAAAAGTTTCTTGTAACGCCAAAAGCTATTCTTCTTCAAATTAGCTTATCATACCTAAAATGTGCAAAGTGAAAAATATATTTTCGGTTTATACCTGCAACTTTTATTGACATTTTATTATTATAAGACAATACACCAGGAAAATTATTGAAAACCAAACTCACATGATTTTTTTTATTGTGAAATAATTCTCTATAATATTATGTAAGTATGTATGTTGCAGTATATTATGTGACGAAGGAGGTAAGTTGTTATTTACTAATGAGTGTGAAGTTTGCTGCACCAGTTAGTAAAGTCGGATACCTTCCGCGTTTCACATGATATTGTATATCTCGTATGTCTGAAAATGTCACTTCTCGACCAGTAAAAGTAAAAAATTTCAGGTTCTGCAATTGGTCGTCCGATTTTAATGAAACTTGGCAAAATTATAGTGTTATATATGGGAAATGTATTGCCCAAAGGATTGTTGACACTTTGCAAAATAATGGGAGTTACGCCATGCTGAATTTTAGCATCGCATTTTTTCAAATTATCGATTTGTCTAAAATCTTGGAACAAATTTTAATGAAACTTGGAGGTATTGTAGACAAAAATTGAATACTTAATTTCATAATGCAGAAAATTTGGACCAAAAAAAGGTTTCAAAAATGTTTGCATTCTTTTTTCGTCAATATCACACCTTTTTTCTAGTTAGGATATAAAAATTCCTTATAATGTCACCTTTTATATCAAAACAATTGATGGTGATTATTCTAGGTCACGAGATATCTTCATATTAGTGGGACCGTGCGCGGCCACCAACCTGCTTTCTCTTTATCGCGGCGTGTGGTTAGATAAGCTCTTTTGAGTGTTTTCCTGTTCCTTAGTAATTACATAGAGTATATTTTTTTCTATTCAATAGATGTTTTGAATGCTCAGTAGGCTAATATTAGTCTTTTTCGCAAGGTAATTGTCGACTAACGTCACATTCATAGTAAAAGTCTCTAATAATTGTAATTGTATCTTCTGATAGCTCTTTACCTGGTCTTGGATTTGGGATTGATCCAATGCCAGTTCTTGTATGCAATTGTACAGCTTTACGAGCTAAAACATTCCAAACTTTGATGTAATTTTCCGAATTCCCCAACCCTTTGGTACCCTAGACAGAATCTATACTGTATAGAATTTATATGGTTTCTTATTCAATTGTTCCTTAATTTTCTTAGTTAGATCATCTATGCCTTCCTTGCTAGTATCAACTTCAATGCACTTGAATACCTTTTCCCGGTTGTACATCAAGGGCCACCTGTATCTCAGTCACTTTCTGCCTTTGTGCAGTTTTTCTTCAAAGATCTCTACAATTTATAATTTATGAAATTTCTAATCTATGTAAAATTTCATTCTATTTAGAAAGATTTTTTTTACTTCCGGCATCACTTTTCAACTCAAAATCGATTTCTTCATGAGAGTTATCAGTAGATTAAGGTGAAAAAACGAAGAAGAATTTCTCTCATTTGTAATTTCTGATCGACATGTGGTGCAAATGTGTTTGTCTGAGTAAACGGAAAACATTTCACTAATTAATTTTGAAATACAAACTGTTTATTATAAGGCGGGACTGTAAGTCACACGTCGTTTTATACAAAACACAAAAGAAAATGTTTTTGCGAGGATCATCTTGTAAAATACGCTTAATATAATATAAACCGTTCTGTAACATATCGAACTCATATGCTTTGCTTTCTAGCGTTGTATTCTGTCTATCGACAAGAGTAAGTAGCGAGAAACATATAAAGGTGACCTGAAAGAGAGAGGTGGGTGATGCGAAGAATCGCAACGTGTCAGCTCCCGCAAGTCGCGACACTGGTAGGGCAGCGCGATGGCTGCGCTCGGTCTCACTAAAATGACGATATCTTGTGATCTAGAAGTCACCATCAATTTTTTTTAAATGACAGGTGAAAGTATCAGGAATTTGTATATCCTAACTAGAAAAAAATATAGATGCCATATTGACAAACAATTGGATTCAAAAATTCGTTGCTTGCAGATCCTGATATTTCTGACGTATACTGGCCCTTTTGTGTCTGTAGAGCGAGAAGAAAGTTGACGTTTGCAAATCTATATTACCCACGGTGCATCACTAGTTAACTATTCATGGCAACCTACGAAAGAGAAGAAGTAAAAGACGCGGATTCTCGTGGATCAGCTGCAACCTTAACGCGGCGAATGTTCTTTCGGCCCAGCCTCTAGGATACAAAGTAGTATAATTTTCGATGTGCTCCTGCGCGAAGATTGCTTTGACGCTCGTGAGTTGTAAAGGACAACTTTCTTCTCGCTCTACAGGCCTAGTAAAGTGGCATTTTAATACATGTGTGAAATGAAAAATATTGTTGACAGTTTTTGAGCATATTGAATATTTTTGTAAATTAGTTTGCACAATAGAAATATCATTCTTATTGTATTTGCTGGGAAAAAGGTCTAAACCACAAAACAACACATTCTTTTGCTTCTAGCAACAAAACAAAAAGGTTTTGAAAAATAGTTTTTTCAATAATGTCTTTCTCTTACTTCTTTCGGAAGCATTTATCATAGACATTTTCTTTACGAATAATATTCTTGAACTCTTTTTATAAAAATTCACATCAAGGCTTAAAATATAAATTATAAAAATCCCTGATATGTCTCTCAACCAGCTTCTCCGAACATCTTTAGAATGAAGGACGTCAAGCTGATCAACCTGGAATCTTTAGCCGCTTTCTAGCCTACCTTCCTGGCTTGCATATGAAGACCTCAGAAGACCACTTTGCCGTCTTTCCATGCCATTAGCCCGTATTGTAGGGCGATACTAGCCCTAAATAGAGAGAACCACGTATACACTATACGCTCTCTGTAATTTAAGGGGGCTGAAGAGCCTAAATACCAATTTCATCTTCTTGTAGACAACAATCTTTGCTTTCCGCCTCCTGTTCTATATATAGATATAGTCTTATTTTAATCTTTTACTCGTTCTGAGCCACCTCATAGTTATCCCCGTCTGAGGCCAGTTTAGTTATGTTTTCCCTAGTGCACAATCTTCTGGAATTCATAGAGCTGTTCCAGGTAGGTGTTCCACCAGTCGGCCCAGATTTAATTGTACTCGTAGTTCAATTGCTTTCAAATGATGTGGTTAGAGCCGAGAGAATGTGGGGAATTTCCTCAATGAAGGATTTTTTTACTCCGTGCCCGCTAAATACTCAAGCAAATCTTTTTCTCTGGCATTAATATTTGTGCTCCCCTACACTGTATCGTGGGCATTAGCATCGCAATCCAACAACAGAAGAATCTTTTCTTCTTGAAAGTGCTGAATGAGAGCCTTAAACCTCCGCAGAATCACCCGGGAAGTAGGCTGAGGCAATGCTGTTGCTTCTGGGTCACTTAAAAAGAGACCTGGCCGGCCCGCAGAAAGGGTCTGTTGTCCAGAACCGCGAGCGCCGTGACTGCTCCTTCGTGGATAGAGTCTTACCTCCTGTTAACGAAAAGCTGATTATAAGGACTTGATACGGTCCCCTAGTCAGTTCCAGAGCGGTTCTTTCTTTTCAAAATAGCCCTGTTAGTTGCTGTTCCACAATGCAGACCTCATTGTTGTTACTATTTGCTAGTATTTCATCCGCTTCGGGCAGGTTGGCCCCTCCGTAGCCGCCTTCCTTTGGCGATAGATTTAATGAAGACCCTGATATAGAGCCTTCATTGTTTTAATTTTGTTTTAGTGCGTCGGTGGGGAGTCTAAGCATTTGCTTACCCTGGTACCATTCAGCCTTCGATATTGCGATCACATCACGGGTTGGAGACAGGAGGACTGACGCCTTCGATATTTCACAGGGCTTTGCCAGTGCCCTCTAGAAGGATCGCTCCTTAGTTCTGGTCCCGCAGACCAGGGCCCTTCAGTTTCTCAGAGCAGCCGAATCTTGTGATAGGGTTCCTCTGGTTCACATCCGTATTCCTCGTCCAAATAGACGCGTAAGCCCTCCAACCATCTGAAAAATCGTCTGATCCCTAGGAAGTGACCTGGTATGTTAATCAGGTGGAAACTTGTAAGTTTAAACTTTTTTAAATTTCAGGTAAAAAGGATGATGCTTCACCGGATTGGAGTATAAACGGAAAGAAATCGAAGGATAAGGATTCAAACAGTCTAAAGATTTCCGATTGGTCACCGGAGGACGAAAGAAGATTCAAACTTGATATTGAGTCTAAGGAAAATTTCCACTCAAGACGGTGTGAGGATTTTTCACCTGTTAATGGAAATTGTTCAGCGACAAATGGCGTGCGAAGGAAAAACGGGAAGCGTCATAATGCAGCTGAAGTACAGGAAAACTCAAACGAAAATTCCCTAGATGTACAGGTAAGCTTGAACAACATTGTTTACATAAAATAACCGATTTTCCTAAATATCTAATATTTTGAATATAAGATTTTTTTGTCTTTCACAGGACAAGAAGTCAGGGGCGAATTGTTTGATAAAATCGAGTCCCTTGACGAATAGGAAAGGTAAATTGAAGGAGGAGTCGAAGCTCATTGATCGCGAGGTTCAGGTTGAATCTGTGACGACATTCTCTAAGGTAAATACCAGATCTGAAAGCAGGAGAAAACAAGTTGTTAACAGTAATAGCCATAATAGTAATATCAACTGTGTTCAGAATCATTCATACAAAAAGTATGAAGGCAGTACGAGTCAAAAAAGCACACAGTTCTCCGAGGAGGAAACCTCGTCTACTACCACAGAAAGCTCGAACCATGAGGACAACATTACTTTCAAGGTATACAAATTATTTCAAATCTGAATCCTTTTCAATCTGAAAAACGTTGAAATAGTAATATTTGATTTTATATTCAGTAACATTTACATTTGGATTACTTTCTATTTGGAAGATTTTCAAGTTTCCATTATCTTTAATTTAAAATAAAAAAAATTAATGAAATAAATACTGTTTCAGACCTGTGATCATACGTCGAAAGCAGAAAAGTCTCAGCGAAAACCAACGGCAAAGAAGCCAAAACCACAGCCAATTCCTTCTTCTTCGCCCGTTGATTATAGGGACAATTATGAAGGAGACTGCGACGACGATGATTACGATAAAGAAAAGCAGGATAATCCATATCGTTGGAAAATGAGTACAACTCGTTCTAGTATGAAAAATCATCATCACCAGTCCCGTTATAACGTGGAAGCAGCTCTCAAAGTTACTCGACAGAGTAAGAATACACCACGCAAGGAAAAACCGTCTCAAAAACGTCGGAGTGTCGAGAAAACTCACGCCAAAAGTAAGTGTCTGAAAAATTTACATTTAATCTTTAAAAATTATGCGCATAATTAAAACTATTCAGATTCATAAAAGTTATAACTTTTGAACTTATGTTGGAATTCTCATCAAATGTGTTATAGTTAATCCTCGAAGTTATCCCAAAGTAGAGATGTGCAAAAGCAAGTCCACGCCAATTTATCCTGTCACTTGGAATACTAGATTTTTAAAATAAAAAAAAATCTAATATAGATTAAAGTGGCTTGATTTCCTTAACGAATAATAATAATCGCAATGTCGCTTTTTTATGCCTTTCTCGGTGCGTATAGTGTAGGCCTCTACAGGGAGGACACATTTAAGGGTTTTACACAAATATCAGATGTGTTTGGAGAAATTTAAGAATATTTTTTGTTTTTAATTACTAGTCGATAGGTGCGATGAAAGTTAGTTGGAAAAATACTTGCCAGAAAAAGAAAAATTCAGTATGAAAACCCCGAGTCTGAGATGCGGAAGTATTTTTTAATGATTTTAAATTAATTGATGCGCTTCTTTTGGCGGGACTTTGCTCTGCGCGTGTGGAATGTTGCAGACGAATCAGCCAGCAGTTGAGTGTCACTTTGCGAAAAAGGGAAATAAAATTAGTTTTCAACAATTGAGTAAAATTTATGTTTTGATTCGAAACGGATTTCAAGGCATAGCACATTGAATTCAATTTAATCAACAAACCCTGAATGGGAACGGCGATTTGTCAAGCTTAGCGCAGAGCGCAGCAGTGAGAGTGGAGACATGTCTTATGCTCAGGCACAAGGCATTATCTACCATTTTTTTTTAGTTTTTTGTCATTTGGAAAGCGATGTGCTCCTTTATTTTTACACCCAAATTCCACACACATACTTGAAACTTCGAAAATAGTGTGTTAAACTAACACCTCAATGCTGCGTTATCAAGGAGTGATATAATGCAAATAGCAGACGTTGCCAACGTTGGAACCACCGTCGGAACCCCCATGTGGTATGTTTTCACACTCATTAGTGCCCCTAGCGGTCGCAAGTTTCATTCGCCGTCTTCATAAAAGGGATTTATTAGCTTCGTGGCATTGAATAGGGGTCGTGCACGTAATACTTCACAAGTTTTTCTTTTGTTTATATCGTTATATCCCTTTTGGCTTCAAGGCGATTTTATTCTCGTCTTTATTTAAACAAAGGAGAAACGTGTGACGTATTATGTGCATGACCCCATAACCTTCTAAAGTGACATTGGAAGTAATAGTATTATTAAAGAATATTTCGCTGTTTCCATCAGTAGGAATAATTAATTTTTTCTGGAAATATTAACATTTCGAAAATAATATTTCGTTCAGGTGTCAAGCCTATGCACGTATAAAAAGCACATATTTCGAAACATAACTTTCATTTTAATTGTTTTTATTGTACTTACTGTTCCAAACATAACAAACACGAATAAATAAATTCTTCATGATCAATGGCTCTTAATTTTCATTAACATTCAATTCTATTTAATTCACTTTCTAATAACTTTCGCCTATTTAACCCCATACAAACATTAGGTTCACTAACTCCAAATTGGACCACCTCGCGCGCTGTCATCCATTTATAATATTCGTCGAGGACGTTGCATAATGTCTGCATAATTTCAGCACTTTTACCACATAATCACCGCATAAGAGTTAAATTTTATCGCACAAGTTAGCAGTCTCAAATGCATAAAGTTGAAATCTCTAATCATCAGCTGATAAGAATAGCGACAGGTCACCTAATTTTCCTCATACCTGTATCTATCAATTCCAAGATTCCAAACGTCCAACCTAAGAAAGATATTAGCCTAAGGGACAGATGATCAACCTCTCAATAAAGTGTCTGATAATCTAGTAGAATAAATTTATCAGTTGTTTTATCTGACTGATAATGATTTTGCGTGTAACGTGCTGTATTTTATCTGTTGGATATTTATTCTTCAGTTCTACAGTGCCACTTAGGGAATATTGGTACCTTTCTTGAGTCGAGAAAGTTAATAGATGAGGTTCGATTCATAGGTTATATTTTTATCCCCAGTGAAACAAGTAACTCGAAATGAAATGAAATCGTCAATCGGCAATTTTGCTGAAACACAATTAATTCCAGCATGGGGAATTATATTTAATATCAAATCAAACATATCAGGTCATGAAGAAACGAAGCCACTTCGGAAAAATTACGTAATGTGCAATTTTGGCAAGTCGGGTCCCCTCTAATCGGCATGATCGAGTGCCTGAAAAAATTCGAGGACTAAAAATTTTCGAATCTCGAAATTTCCAATCTATTCGTGCCAGTCCACGCTACCTGAAAAATCCAAATGGGCTTAACTCGAAGTTGTGGCTTTTTTGTACTCCCTATGAAAAAAGTGTCTTTGATATTATATGAACTGCATGTTAAAAATCGTTTGTGTTATAACGTATATGTGATGTATCGTAAGAAATGTGCCCACTTTGTCAATCGTAGTTTCGGAGGTATTTGCATTTTTGCGAACAAGAGTAAAAAATTTCGATTTTCGGTTTTCAAAAGGAAATGTTACTTCAATCTATGCTCCATCTGGGCAATCGATTCGAGATGAACAATATATTTTTTAAGTTTATAAGTCAGTATTGCTATATCATAAGGTCTTAAAAGGTTCAAGAATAGGTCGATTGATCCGTCTTCAAGTTGTGAACAGCTAAACTAGATATAAACACTGGATATAAACAGAATGAACCATTTTTTGGAAACTTTATAATTCGGTACTGGTGGTTCATGAAAGGTTCAATAATAGGTCGATAGATGCATCTCGAAGACGCGAGCAAATACAGTACATATTATAGTATTGTTTTGTTTTATTTTTTTGAATATCAAAAATGTTTTTTTCATCTAAACACAATAATCCATTTATTTGTAACTTCGTAAGTCGGTACTAGTAGGTCATAAATGTTTAAAAAATATTTTTATCTCTGCACTAAAAAAAAACACACTTGTAAATTGCCGATCTAGCTCAAAATCCTATCAGATCTGGATATTAATCGAAGCTACAATTAGTACTAATTTCTTGATCACGCAAACACATGGACATTTAAACCAATTCTATTATCGAGCTCCTAGGTTTCGACCGTAATTAGTGCGATGGTATGGGATGTTGAACAATATACTATTTCTAGATATGCGCAAGCTAATTTTTGACAGTAAATTGAGCTTATCTTAGGAACTTCGAGCAGGGTCCTAATTGCACCGTAATCATTGTCACATCTACGCATAGGCATGCCTAGCTGCCGGGCCGCGAAGCGCAGGAAGCGGTTCTGTACGCGTTCGAGTCTCATTTTGCCAATCATGTGTTGAGGTGGCCAAACTATGGAAGCGTATTCTGAATGAGGTCTAACAAGGGAGAAGTACAGTGTCCTCAGGGTGAGTACATTATTAAACTTGGAGGCATTCCTCGTGACAAATCCTAGGGACCTGAGTCTCTTTTTTATTACGTCTGTAACCTGTTCTTCATATGTTAAATTAGCTTGAAGGAGAACCCCTAGGTCTCTAACACGTAAGACCGTCTGCAGCTCTTGGTCTGCGATTATGCAAAATTGTTCACAGAATAGTTTTCTTCTCGAAAATGAGATTACTACTCATTTTTTCACATTAAATTGCATCCCATTCAAATCGCACCAAGCCTGCAAGCGATCAAGATCGTCCTGAAACTCACTGCGATCTAAATGGGACCGGATGACTTTATAGAGTTTCAGATCGTCAGCATATAATAAAAAAAGGCAACATTTAATTGCAGTATGGATGTCATTCACATGCAGAATAAACAACAGAGGGCCCAAGTGATATCCCTGAGGCACGCCCGATGTTGCATGAAAATCTTGAGAATAACGGTGTCTTTTGCGGACACATTGAAATCTGTTGCTCAGATAGCTCGTGAGCCAGGAAAGCATGTTCGCGGAGACTCCCAAAGCCCTGAGCTTTGCCACAAGAACACCATGGTCGACTTTATCGAAAGCTTTAGCTTGTATACTCACAAAGGTTTGTGATCGTCGACCTTCCTTTCCTAAAGCCGTGCTGCTCATCTATAAGTACATTGGCTGAAGCTAGAGATAACTGATCATGTACTATGCTCTCAAAGATTTTAGGAATAACACTAAGGATTGTTATTGGTCTATAATTCTTGGCATCATTCCGATTCCCATCTTTGTGTATAGGAATGATCATACCATTTTTCCAGACTGACGGGAAGTACCCGCTAACAATTGATTTGTTGAAAATGATTTGAAGCGGTTCAACTAGTGCGAGGCAGCATGACTTTATCAGGGAGGGGGGAACAATGTCAAGGCCGGCACCCTTGTTCACGTCGAGGTTCCTCAATTTTAATTCAATATCTTCTGCGCCTATATCTACAAAAGAAAAATCGATAACGTCAGATAAGGAAGTTTGAAATTTAAGCTCAGTGGGGCTATTGTATACTGAATCGAAATAATTGGCAAATAGGTTTGCGATGGATTCGTTCGTATCAGCATGTTCATCTTCCAAGAACATTTGGCTAGGTGTATCGTTGTTCTGCTTAATCGAATTGACATAAACCCAGAAACGTTTCGGATTGGCAATAATAGCATTTTCAGTTTTCATAATATAATCTCTGTAACATTGGTCGGACAATTCACTGCTCAGCACTCTTAGTAATGAAAATTGCAAGTAATCGTTCAAATCGCGTGTGCGCTTGTACGTTGCATGAGCAGCCTTTTTAGCTAAGATTAAATTAATTAAGTCACGGCTAAACCATGGGGAAAAGCTAGAAGTTTAAAAGTTTTTATCAGGTACAAAGTAGTCGAAGGCTAGATACAAATGAGAATAGAAAATGTCAACAGTCACATCTACCGTTGCAGTTGTAAATAAGTTTGACCAGTCAATTTCCTCTAATAATTGCAGATCGCAGATAGATTAGCGTTTTTGAAATCGAGTCTAGTATTATAATTTACACTAGTATTCGCTTTGAGTAAACCGCTCCTAATGACTAGGTCAAGTAATAGGGGAGGATGATAAGCATCAACGGGTAGTAGGGGATCAATAGCCACGCGACATTTGTCTGGGATGTAATTAGTAAAAATAAGAACCAACAATGAGCCATGAACATTGTGATTGTCATTAGTTTGGGTCAAATTTAAAAAATCTAAAGAGTCAGAAATAACGTTCACAAACTCAGCTTGTAATCTAGATGATCCAGCCTTTGCTGAGCAGCTAGGACCCCTGTCAAGATTTGTGTTCCAATCCGCATAGCGCATGGTAAAATCGCCTAGAATAGTGAAGGTAGCGTAAGGGAAGCAATTAGAGACATCTTCTAAGATCACATAGAAATAAATATATCTGTTAATGCTAGAGTTCGGAGGAATGTAAAAAGCACCTAAAATGTGCATTGCAGAGCCCAGTGCAAGTTTTACAATATTATGTTCAACTGTACTGATAACGGAGGGAATGCGAACACAACCCAGACTGTGACGGGTGGCCAGTAATACTCCTCCTCCGCGTACGCAATCGCTTGACAATTTGCAACGATCGCCACGGAAAAGATCAAAACCCTTGAAGCCTAATTCGGACGAATTAATATTTTCATTTAACTAAGTCTCAGTCAAGACAATCACGTTGTAAGAGATCTGAGGAACTGCACAACGTAACAAATGCAGTTTGGTTCGTATGCCCCTGACATTCTGATAGTATATTTCTAGGCACAGGCCACTGGTGCTTACAATTACACAGTTTAAAGACGGGTTACTCACACTACTTTGCGAGTTTTCTTCTGTTATGAGTTTCTCGCAAGCTGGATCGAGGTGGACGTTGAATTCTTGCCTTGACTCATTTTCCTCACAACTGGGATCCCTTGCCAAAAAGTCAGCTTGAGATTCTCCTCCCCACCCTGGCGACGGATCTCCAAAGTGGTTTTCATTTTGGAAATTTCCTGTAGCTGAATTTTGGTCTTGTCGAATGCGAGCCAAAGTTCGTTCAGTTTCGCATCGTTTGTGGATTTTCTGTGCTCCAAGAATGCGTGGAGCAACGTATGCGCTGCCTCTTCCGTTTCACACACTATTTTGACAGGACGTGGCTTTAGTTGCTGCTGCGAAAATACTCCAATTCTAAATGTTTTCTTAATTTTCAGGTTAGCTGGGGCAACGCCCGAAAAAATGTCTTTAATAACAGACGAGAGAGTAACAATAGGAGCAATGCCATTAGAACTGGGGCTCGCATGCTCAGGGAGACCAAAAAGAATTAAATTCTTTTTTTTAGCATTTCTCTGTACTATTTCTAGCATGCATTTCTGAACAACCGCTTCCTCGTCTACTGATTGCGCCCTAGAGTTTTGAGATTCAAGATTTTTAAGCCTACCTTCGGCAATCTCAACGTTCTTTGACAGGTCCTCAACTGCTTTCTCTGTTGTTTCAACTCTGACAATAACATTGTCAATCCTAGAGGACAGGCTGTCGATTTTGGACGTGAGATCAGCTACAGATGTTGAAACTTCCTTCAGTTGGGGCTGAAATCCGGTGAATGTATTTTTGATAACTCGTTCTATGTCCTGGATGGTGAAGAAATTTGCCTGGTCCGTTGGGACAGGTGACCGTTGACGTGGAGCACAATACCTAGAATATGCTCCATTGAGTGGTACCGTAAAGTCTGAATTGGAAATTATTTTCCGATTCCGACTCGGGAAGCCTCCAGCTCTGTGAGCGTACGCGTAGCCATAGGCTCTGTTGCCAGGTCGAGATTGAGGCGCACCACTATTTCTTTCACGGACAGAAAACAAAGAAAGGCCAGATTGAGACTGTTTCTTTTTGACCCGGAATTCAATCCGTAGGGAAGAGTGGTACCACAAGGTCCGAATTGGAACTAGTTTTTAATTCTTCTTCGGTAAGCCTCCAGCTCTGTGAGCGTACGTATAGTCACATGCTCTGTTGCCACGTCGAGATTCAGGTGCTCCACTATTCCCTTCACGGACGGGAAACAAAGAAAGGCCAGATTGAGATGTTTAATTTTGGCCCAGCTTTTAATCCGTAGTACAAAGTTTCTAATCTCGTGATCCAGAATCAGGAATCCCCAACTAACCGACGCAACCTCATTGTCTTCTATTTTTATGAAAGTTTAACGACTTTTTTTATGAATCCTCCCGAAAATACAGACCCCTTACCAGGACCTCGTAAAAGAGGAAGGAGGTCGGTGGAAAGCACAAGACAACTACTGAAACTCTCAAAGCGGTCATATATATTGGACTGGTTCATCTCGTTGAAAGAGTAGTCCCCGTGTGCGTAGTTCGGCTGACGATCCGACCCATAATTCCGGCACCTGCAATTGCAAACGGGAATCAAACGAGGCCAATCGTGACAATTGATCTAGAACTAGAAGAAGCACTCCAACAACGGAGACGTATCTTCTTGGAAGAAAACCACCGTAATCACGCAGTCGAGTACCCAGAACGCGAAGTCGAACCTGTCGCAGGCACTTCGAACAGCGATATTTCCGATAACGATACAGTTATCATGGAACCAGAAGTCGAAATCCTAGATTAGGGACATTACACAGACATAGGAAGTAAAACAAAATAAAATTCCGGTGTGGTCCACCCTAGTCCTCCCTTAGAAATTGACCACTGAGATCTAGGCGAGGGCCATCCCAATCCTAGACCGCTTTAAACGATTGGTTTCGATGAAAATAAAAATTCCGGTGTGGTGAACTTACGTCACCCTTTCCTGTGAAGAAGGGAAACGAATGAATAGATGCCACTGGTATTAACTCCGCCGTGAAGGCTGCTTAGCCATTTCTGCCGGAAAATTCCTCTACTGAAAATGGCTAATTCCGATGGTGCTGATGAAACAAATCTGAACAGGAGTACTAACCTCAAGGGGTAAATTCCAACATCACAATTCCAAATCCAGCAATGAGCATCGACACGGCTACAGCAATGGCCTCGGTGTTTCAGTGCAATACGCTTCAGCAAAGCACTTACCACATTCCGCAGTTTGACGAAAAACCCCTTAAGCTCAAGGTGTTTCTCCAAGATATTGCGAATCGCGCTGTGTATATCACTGAAGCAAATGAGCCTACGTTTATCAAGATAGTCCTCAGCAAACTCAAGGGCTTGCCGACGAAGCAAAGGAAAGCAGCATAATAAAGGGCCCCGTAACAGGTGTTTCGTTGGACGCGTTCATAAAGGGGCTCCCAGATGAAATGTCTACCCTCGTAGACACCAGAAATCCTAAGGACCTTACAGAGGCCCCAGATCATGCCCTACATATCGAAGAACGGCAAAAGAAACTGGAAAGAGCCAAGAATCACCTCTCCGCCTATCCCATCTCTCGACTAAAGGAGGACGCCCACGATCGCCCGCTTTTACCTAGCCTCTACTTGAGGCATATGGAGAGGAAGAACAAAAGGGAGACGCAAGATACGGAAATAAATGGCTGAAGCGGAGGCAAGGATCCTATAAAATATCCACCTCCTGCTCCTGCAAAATACCAGGCCCCCTACGCTTCTTACCCAGCTCAATACCCTTACTCCTATCTCCCTCCTTTCCCTCCTAACATCCTCTATCCTTATCATTACCCTTCTCATTTTCCCGCCCCCTCATTTCCACATGGGTATCCGACAGACAACGGTACCAGAGCCAAATCTCCGTGGCAGAGGTACGGAATATCGAGGAACAGTATGACGCCACCAAGGTCAAATTCACCAGGTCCGATAGGAAGTTTAAACTTGCAACAGATTCATCGCTCGGACGCGGCAGGGAGTCAGTCCACTCCCCAGCGCCCCCAAAAACATGTCCACTTCCCGGAGCACACCATCGGGTCCTACGAGCAGGAACCGAATTAGAGAGCTCCCCGGTCATCTCTCTGACAGCACTGGAATTAAGACGACCTACATCCAGCTTCCTAGTATATCCGGGATCGGATGTGAATTTGATAAAGATTAAGAGTTTGCTTCTGGAATTAAAATATGAGCCTTATCTGCGGCAAGAATAAGCTCAAATATCTTTCAGGCACAATTCATTGGTCACCATTTCGGATCCAATCAACCCGATCCCATTCATCGACAAAAAGCCCCAATTAGCCCGGACATCGCTCAAATCTGAAATTAAACCCTTCGCTAGGATTCTAAAAATCAAGGCTAGGACGAGCCAACCAATCGCCATAAACGTCCTCAACCCAGAAATAACAGAAGCGTTTCTACCTAGGATGGGCACCCCTGAGGGAGTGTACCCAGGTGAAGCGGCCGTCTCCACCCACGAAGGATTTTGTCGTAGGGGACGCATACCCCCTGCCCAATATTACGGACATCTTCGATCATTTAGGGGAGGCCCAGTATTTTTCGGTGCTTGATCTAGCCAGCGGCTTCCAACAAGTCGAAACCCACCCCAACGACAGGGTCAAATTGGCATTTTCTACGCCTCGAGGACACTTCGAGTATCTGCGCAGGCCCATGGGGATCAAAAACGCCCCTGCTATATTCCAACGGCTGATAGACACGGTGCTAAAGGGAATGCACAGCACCGAAGTCTTTGTTTACCTGGATGACATTGTGGTCCACTCCAAGGACCTAGAAGAACATGATTTGTAGATCAGAAGGCTGCTGTATCGACTCCGAGCAGCCAACCTGCAACTTCAACCGACAAATGCGAGTTTCTTCGAAAGGAAGTAGCATACCTTGGCCATATCATTAGCCATGAGGGGCTGAAGCCAAATCCGGGCAAAATAGGGGCAATACAAAATTTGCCTCGCTCAAGAACCATGCGTAACATCCGTCAATTCCTCGGACTGTCGGGTTATTGTCGAAGGTTTATACAAAACTACGCGAAAATCGTCAAACCCCTAACCTTCCTACTTAAGAAGTATGTAAACTGGAAATGGGACACAGAACATGGTGATATCTTTCACAATCTCTACGAATCTCTCTGTAGCGAGCCTATTCTGCAGTACCCCAATTTTAGGAAAACCTTTAAGCTAACCACCGGCGCGTCGAGCCACGCCGTCGGCGCTATATCGACCCAAGAAGAAGAAGAGCAAGACATGCCCGTGGCTTATTTTTTCAAGTCCATAAACAGCTGCCAGGACAGGTGCCGCAAAGAAGAGCAGGAATACTTGGCTATCGCTCAATCCCTGGAGCACTTTCGACCCTATTTGTACGGTCGAGAATTTATACTCGCCTGTGACCACGAGCCGGTCCACTGGATGACCTACATTAATAATCCAGGGGCCATGCTGCTTCATTGGCGGCATACATTTCGAAATTACCAATACAAATTTGAATACAAGCAGGAAAAACTGAACAGGGGAGTGCAAGCATTATCGGAAAATGCTCCTGATAACCCTCCTGAGAAGCTGAGTGGGAACCTAAACTCTTGCGCATCCTGTCAGCCAAATACATGCCCCACCTTCCAGGAACATACCCCAACACTGCTCACATCTCATCCAGGGGGAAAAGGCCCACAGTACCAGGGGAAACAAAGCCAACGGTGCATAGGACAGCAGCCCTTAGGCCTGTAAAGAGAGGGGAAACCGTGCCTCTTCCGTCAACCGTCGTCCCCGCCCCAGTCCCAAGAAAGCGAGAGAGACTGTAGAAAATGCAGGCTCCGAAAAGCGAATCCGACGTGGCCAATGTGCCCTCAGGAGAAGCTACCACTTGAACTAGAAGCAAGCTCCATAGGTAAGCGACTGTTAAGAAGAAGAGAAGCAAGTAAATCGCCGGTCGCTAGAAGTTAGTCCTCGACTGAGCCATCTTCGAATGACGAAGAATCGGATTCGTCGGACGCACCTATTTTTCAAAATCTCATAGCGTGTTACCCAACTTGGAACCTTCAGTCATCGTTAAAAGAGATGACTTGGCCCCAAAGAGTGCTCCCCTGGAATTAAGAACCCGAGTCCATGGTTCCCTCCCCTACATGACACGTTTGTAGACGTGTACGTAGAGGGTGCATGCAGTTATCATCCAGGTGAAAAACCGAAGGCTGGGATAGGAGTCTGGTTCGGCCCAAACAACCCCTTGAACGTTTCACAGAGCCAGTGAAGAACAGCTCCGAATTCGAGAAAATGAAGGATGCTCTGGAACCCCAAGAAGTGATTTGCGAGCATATTCCTGGACATCAAGGAATCCTCGGTAATGAAATGGCTGACAAATTGGCTAGGATATACCGAGCCGTCTGCTATTATCCTCCAAGACAAGCTTTAAGGAGGACCTTCAGAAATCCTTTGCGCAATTCGTCGCCCAAACTTCTCTAGGCTGGGACGAGGAAAATTGGAGGAAAGCAAACAACTGCCATACACATATGCCTCCGAAGGAGAACAGGAAAGGTTACCCACGGAGCTGCTAAGAACTCAGAACTCGAATTAACGCAACCCACTCCACCTGTGGTTACGGAAACCTCCGTTAAGGATACCCTTAGCCCCGCTGAACAAATCAAACAGCTACCTTCCTCCCCCACAAAAAATTCTGGTGTGGTGAGAAGAAGCAACGTTAGATTTAAAGATCCTCCCGAAGAAGCGGAACCCATCCCAGGGTCCCCCACCGTTGGACGGAATCGACAAACGGGAACCCTATCCTTCACCCCAGCACCTGTCACGGTGCCGGGCGCTAGATCTACGTCTTTCACACGTACATTGACGATTCCCCAAATACTAAGGCACTCCTTAAAAAGCCCATTGAAGCAAGGTCAACATCGGGTGATCTAAGCGAAAGCGGGCCCAACGTTCTACATCAATGGACTGAACCTCTGACGCACAGACGAGATAATTACTCTTACTTTATTTCAGAGGATTTCGAGCCAACGATCCATATTGCAAAACTCCTTATCGCTACCGAGCGTCTTGGTATTCACGACCTATGGGAACGCAGGCCCAAGAAGGGACAGGTCGTGGTTAGTCCCCACGGTCGACTTTACACCTATTCTGTGACGATAAAAAGACGGTATGCAGATAATGTCGACAGGAAAGACGTAACCATAGGGCTAACCAACCTTCGCACCGCTTCAGAACGGGACAATCAAACGTCTTGTCGAATGGCCAACCCCGGAGACGCTCTACGGCTGTGACCCAAAAGCAAAATGGCGGAATTACTGACGGCTGCTTTTCAGGATAGCGGTATCGCTATTACTCTTTGTCACGGGAAGTTAGAGGTGCCTCCTCCCGAATTAAGACAGAAGATTATAGCAGAATATCACGTTAGTCTAATCGGTGGTCACAAGGGCATGACCAAGACATACCGCCGCAACAGAGAGAGTTATTCCTGGCCTGGTTTACGAGACGAAATCAGTAATTTCATCCGAAGATGTCGAAGCTGTTCAGTGCAAAAACTAGTTCGAGCTAGGACTCGAGAACCATGCTTATAACCGACACCCCAGCGGAACTCTTCGAAAAAGTATCCCTCGACACGGTGGGAAAATTGCCCACTACACCGAACGGGAACCGCCACATCCTGACAATCCAGGAGAGGAAGCTTCGTGAGCAAGCTCATGAAACACCTTCAGAGATTGTTCCAGGTAAAACAACTCACCACCTCCGGCTACCGACTCCAAACGAACGGGGCCCTTGAAAGAAGACACATAGTCCTGACAGATTATATTAAGCATTACGCTGATGATTATGATTGGGATCGATTGCTTCCTTACGCCATGTTCGCTTATAATACGTCAGTACACGAAGCGACTAATTTCATGTCCTACGAATTGGTATTCGGTCGTGTGGTAAGGACGCTGAGCTCCTTTCCCCAAGACGAAGAACTGGAGACCTACGGCTCCTATCTACGCGACCTGATAGTGAGGATATCAGAAATCCAAAAACTAGCAGCCGCAAATCTAATTGAAGCGAAAAAGAATTCTAAAGAACAATATGACCGCAAGGCCCGGCCCTCTAACGGAAAATTAGGGGACCAAGCCCACATTATCAAAAATTTGAGGGACGGTAAATTCGACAGCAGGGCCGCAGGACCTTACACAATAGCCGGGTTCACGGAGAATAACATTGTGATTCTCGCAACCGAAACTGGCGACCCGTTTGCCAAACATAAAGATAAGATTAATATAATTTTCTGCTAACCTCGAACGGATCTCAAGGAAGGATCCGAAGACAGAATATGGCTTTTGAAATTAACCTTCTTTCGAATTTTTTACAACTTCAGACAAAAGTATTAAGTCATTTGAGAGCAGCTATTCTCTCTTTTGGTAACCGAGGCCTATCCTGTCTTGGACTTCCTATCACTCCCGAAAAGAAGACCTAACGCATGTTCTTTCTAGACAAGATGATGAACCAATGGCTATGGATTTTACTGCTCTCCCTTACTACTTCGAAAAGCTCTGATTTAACCATGTATAGGAACACCCCTCTAAAGTCCAGTACAGGAGTATATTACGAACCCTTGGGACCGATGAGACGAGTCGCTGGGACATAGAGGGTGCCGTATTTCTAGATCTGAAGAAAATCCAAGAACCTTTGGATTCATACCAACAACTATTCCAGCACTTGTCAGTTTTGTGTCTACCTGGATTCGACCTATCTTGCCTACAGACGATCACCGATTACGGTCTTGACCTTAAATTCCTGGTAGCCGAAGACCTGAAGAGAGAGGTGTCCAGAAATGCCGCAGAGATGAAGGAGCACACCAAAGAGGCAATACTCCCCCGCCTACTGATGGGAATGAGAAGCCGACGAGCACAACCACTATTGGGAATCCTAGGAAGGCTTATTCGACCCATAGCGGGTCTAATTATATAAAGTGCCGGAGAGACCCTCGAAGCTGAGATTTCCGAACTCAATCAGGCTCAAGCCAATCTTTCTCATCTGGTTGGTAAACAGACACAAATAGTGGGAGATCAGCTGGAAGAAATCCACAAACTGTCGAGGAGCAATAAGGAGAGACTAATTCGGCATGAAGGACAACTGTCTCAGCATAATCTTAGACTAGAAAATCTTACGCGGATGGTTGCGGAGCATAAATATGCAGAAGCACTGACTCGCGTGCTCAAGGCATTAGACTCCAGCCTCGACGACTACATCCGTACTACCCATCGTGTCCCGGAGGTCATTCATACGTCCCGTCAAGGGAAGATGCATCTCTCACTCCTCACGTCCGAGCAACTAAAACCAGTCTATCGAGATATCCGGGATCATCATCCCAGACTCGAGTTTTCTACCCCAGGACCCCAGGTGGACCTCGAGGAATTATCTAATGAAGTCACTGTCACGGCTATTCATAAGAAGGAAAACCTGAGCATACTGGTGGATATTCGACTACTGGAATAATCCTACTACCTGGCATACCAGTTACATCCAATACCTGTATTCCAATCGGTAATAGGAAATGGCTCAGGAAGTTCCTACGTCATACCAAGGTTCTCGCATATTGCCGTTGGAGAATTCCAACGGACCTATATCCTATTGGACAGTCAACACCTAGAGTCCTGCAGAAGGACCTCCTGTTATAGAATCTGCAACAACAACTCACCCGTCAATGAAATTATTAACCATCAAACATGTGAAAGCGAGCTTCTACTGAACCCTTCAGTAACAGCTCTCCGAAGCTGAGACATCCCAGTGTCCTACAGAAAAAAGTCGGAATTGATCGCATGGGCTCTTTAAATGGATGGCTCTACTCCTTAGCTGAGCCCCTGTTTGCCGATCTGCGTTGCCCCAACCAAACTAAGACTTTGATCAGCCTAAAAGGACTTGGGCTACTACAGGTTGCACCCGGATGTCATCTTAAAACACATGATCACACCTTTTCTGGAATCACAAGCAAAACTAGAGCAATAGAGGTCTTTTACAAGCCTCTCTTACACCTTAATCTGGCTTAACTGTCGCCACTTTCAAAGGAACATGGAGATCCCGCCACAAAGGACGAGAAGGCGGAACAGCACATGGAGGACGGCTACCCCAAAGATGAAGCCTTTCTTAACAACGAAAGGTCCCTGGACGACTAGGAAAGACAAATGAACTATATGAACCTACAACACCAAGGTAAGGCCCACCATTTGAAGCTGATCCAAGGTTCTTACGTGGGGCTAGCCTTACTCGCTATTGGCTTCTGCTGTTATTGCTTCCATCCTCGCGCCAGGCCGGATATCACCACAGTATGTCATAAGAACCGGTCGATGGGCTCTAACTGCAACCAGATCAATGCTGAAGAGGAACGGCCTCCAGAAAATCCTGAAGGAGTTCGTATTGAGATCGAGCAACCTTCGACGAACCGAGGATCATCAACAAGCATGAGTAACTCTGCTTGTGAGAAAATGCCTGCTGTGTCGCCTAGAGTCACGGTGCAGACTTTGCCGCTATCAAAAGAATAGGTGTATAGTTGTAATGTAGGCGGAGGGGGGCCGTGAGGTGCCCCCCTGGCGCTCAAGCTATGAAGCCTATTGTGCCACTAAGAATAGGGGGATAAATTGATTCCTATTCTGCGAGAGGAAAGAGAGAGAGAGAGAGCCGCAAGATAGAATTCGTCTTGTTTTTGGTCCAATTCAATAACCATTTGTGTTTGTGTGTGTCTGCCTGTGTATGTGTAGTCTAAGGTAGTAATTTGCTACAAGCTTTATCAAATACTGAGAAACCCTATCACCTTCAGAAAGATTTGATCCTATGCTAATTGTCAGTTACGTATTTCGAAATTCAATCATTTCAATTTTGTCTGCAAAACTTAAAGTTACAGATTGGGATAAAAGGGTGAAGATTTGATAAAATGCTATTTCGAGCTATCAAGAACATACCAAATTGTTGAGTCTTTAATCGTAAATGCTGAAAAATTTAAGAATTTCAAATAACAGATAATTAGGACAAGAAGAATCTTTAATCGTAAATCTTCAAACCTAAACTATTCCAGAAAAAAAAAAAAATTACATGCATGTTTCAAGATGTAAATCTTGTAAATAGCGTAGTTTTCCCAGTCTATATGTTTTCTTTTTCTTTTGTTCCTTCTCTCCTCTTCTAAGTTCAAGAATTTTCAATTGTTACTACTTAAAATATAGAAATTGAATTCTAAATCTCCAAGGTTCTATAATTTGAATGATTTGCAATGGAGATGTCCTCAATTTGGAAGATTCAGAATTAAAATTTGACCTTCATCTTCAGTCATCAAAGATTGAAAATTTGTATTTTTACATCTGCATAATCAAATACTTTACTATTGCAATCATTCGAAATTGAAGAACTTATTCAAACACTAAGTTATCAATTTAATTTAGGTCAGTTTTTATCTATTTTAGTTTTAACCGACACGATTTTTGATTTCAAATCGTTTGATTTTGACACGTTCCTTAAAATTCTCATTCATTCTGAAATTTTCCAACCAGATACCTTTTCGATCTAAATTAATTTACGTATTAAAATCTTCTACCAAAGTGAGGACAATTTTCAAATATTACATTAAAAATTAAAATAAAAAGGAATGATGCAAAACGGGATCTAGTAGAGAAATTTTTTCGAGACTTCAAATATTTGAATTTTAAATTCATACATTAGTGTTAAACAGCTTCAAACTCTCTTTTCAATCCTAAAAATAGCTCATCTTGACCTGATCAATCAATCTTCTACAAAAAGGATACATTTTCAATTAAAATTACGAATCTTCAACCAAAAAGTAAATTTTTATACCCAATACCAATTACGAATAACTGTTTATTCATTTTTGTTTATTTGTTGCTAAGTTTATGCAAATATAGGTTTGCTTAGATTCTTTAATTTTCAGGCAAAAGGGTTAATTCTTAACGAAATATGTAATAATTGCTATTTCAGTAGAAAATAATTTTATTTCAAATAAAAACAGTCGAATTTCACAAAAAAACAATAATCTCCCTCTATAGTCCTCTTCATTCGCAAGTCGCCCTAAATTTCTGGAACGAAATAATAAAATTCCAGTGTTGTTTGTTACGAGCGAACCCCGCCCCCTTATCCTAAAATAAATTTTCTGTTATTTTCTTCTCTGAGTTAACGTAGCTTGACATATTATTTCGAGCTATATTAATTCAGACTCTGTGAAAATTATAAAGTCTCGCTTCGTTCACTCGTATCTCGAGAGCTTACTATTGGAATGCCTACGTGGCATTCCTAGCTCCCGAGGAACTAGCCTGCCAGCCGACTTTTAGAATGAAGAAGGCTATAATCTAAAAAAATTAATGAAACAATAGTGCCAAAAATTGATTCTCAGACAATTTCCTTCTCTTTTTTTTTAGGTGCTAAAGAATGGTTGACAGGGATGTGCAATCCATTCAGTTATGTAAGGGTGAATTGCACAAACCTATGCGTGTGGAAGTTTGAGTGCATGCATGTGTGGATAAATGCAGGTCGAGGTTTCAGTCATGGCAAAAAAATTGTCATAAAGAATTCCACCTAAAATAGAGTAACAGAAATGAGGGAAGCACATGAAGTTTAAATTATCAATTCTGAAATCTGAAATGAAATACATGTGCAGATCCGAAACGAACGAAGATGCACCTAAACTCGCCGCGATAGCAAGCATACACACACACGCGTAGGCACCACACTTGATCTTTCTCTCGCCACCGCCTATATAGCGCTATCTCCTTCTCGCGCATAACCACGTTGTTCTCAAAGGCTACTACGGTTTCAATGCGCCTCGACAGTCCTACTCTCTTCTCCTTCTCTTTCTTAGCTTCCCTCACATAAGTCTGTCTCGCTTCTCGCTATACAGCCTGCCTACCGTAAACGTTGCACTACCTGGCAGCACGAGCACGTGAGGCATTGAAACAGTGCCACGTGCTTACACAGCAATAGTGCAACGTTAAAATGCTCAACTTCTTATGCTGAAAACTAAGGTTGGAAATAATAAACAATTAACTCTAAGTTTAAAATTCCAACCTGCATCAACTCTGATGCAAATTAAAATTAAAATTTTTCTTATGAAAGAATATAAAGTACTTCAAAGCATTTTACGGTTCCTGCCCCGCATGTGCATATTCCTACGTTCCTAATCCAAATTCTGCAATTCCGCAAAAATTCCTACCTGATTTACCTCGATTATGAACTGTCGAGGCGTATCGGACAAAAGTCGGGATCAAGGATCAACTAAAATTTCGAGACGCAATACCTAGCCCGTAAGTTGCAACGCGTCCTATACCGGTTTAGCGGGAATATACTTTTTTCGGCCCGGTAACAGGATCAAGCTGGCGGGATTGGTGGGTATAACTATTGAACTTGTATTCGCGATCCGGACCTAAATCAAATCTTCATCCGACGGGAGGCAGGGCCGTGACGGGAGCGTTTTTCGTCATGTCCTATCCGGATCAGGGGAAATACAAATTTTCGAGATCCCTTGCTAAATTGTAAACCCTGGAGAAAACATGGCAAAATAATTCCATACCACGTTTATTGATTGGCAAGGTGAAGATTTGTAACGGGAGTGTCGTTTTTCGTCACGTCCTATCCGGATCGGGGGAAATACAAATTTTCGAGATCCCTCGCTGTAGATCAGCCTAGAATCTTCTACTCTTTCTCGAGTCTCAAAACGAGATAGAGTAAATTTCTCGAAAGGCTGCAATTCTCCTTTACGAGGAATATAAATATTTTCTACTTGTTATAAAATTGAATTCAGAGAAGTGACAGGTGCTCGCGCGTGCTTGTGTGTGTCGCCAATACCTTTGAAAAGGACTACAGTGGATCACTTGATCCACGTAACGAAAAGGTTTTTGCCCGCTTGTTAACGAAGCAGGGAAGCAATTCAAGAACCAAAATTACTTCGCTTTTTTTTGGTTTCTTGAGAGTTTCTTTATGTATACAACAACCAGCGGTAGTTTTGAGACAACAAGAATCTGGTAAGCCGTATCGATCTAATTGTTACTTGTAGTTTTCTTCTCTCCTAAATGCGTGACACGTTCTACCCATTGTAGAACGTGCCCTTTGTTTCTTATTTTTCGAACACCTTGCTATCAGGTTATTTTTCTTTATTTAAAATAAATTCAGTGTTGGGAGAATTTCGTATATGAGAATTATTGTTGATATCACCCGCTTCGCGAAATCCCTTTTGTAAAATTTAGGGATAACGACTCTCAGGTCCAGAGTAGAGGTACCAACCCACAATGATTATAAAATATAGGAAAGACGAGTCTCTCGCCCTTCCTTCAGTTTAGGGGATGCCGCCCCCCACGAGCAATCAAAAATACCAGAATTTTCCAATTCTAATTTTCTCGGAAGTATAGGCAGCTTTTTACCGGTGATTATGTGTAGGAAATAAAATTGTTCTAATCGTATGTGACAAATTTCCCTAGGAATGTAACCAGAAGAGCCAAAGATTGAGAAAAAGTTTGATATCAAAGTATGTATGTATTTTATTATCTCTTTTTTACGGGTTTGAGGGCCACCGTTCCCATTTCAGTGATTTACAATCACCTATGCTACCTTAAAATTTCCTTACATTATATCGCTTTAACTTACAAGTTACTCTAAATGCTATGCGTACGAGTGAGCTTCCAGGACTTTCGTTTCCTCTGACCATGCTCATTATGAA
Source organism: Andricus grossulariae (assembly GCA_011634705.1). Lineage (NCBI taxonomy): Eukaryota > Metazoa > Arthropoda > Insecta > Hymenoptera > Cynipidae > Andricus > Andricus grossulariae. Next base: position 83,230,467 of record JAABKJ010007545.1, on the reverse strand, counting down.
TAACTTTAAGTTTTCTATAAGATCCTGACAGAGGATTACCATTTTGGCCTTTCCGTCCTACATGCCCCTTACTTTCTTTCATCTTTTCCAGTCGCATCATCCACCTTACCCCCTGTTCACTTCCATCTGAAATCCATCTTATTCAATCATTTAAACTGTCAGTATTTCTTTCTTTACCAGTGCATCTCTCCATAACGTGCCTCTAGAATTCCAGCTAGTAATAACAGACTCTACATCTTCTTTCCGCTCCATCCAGGCAGTACCTATACTCTGATATTCCTTCTCCAATCTTAAATCGTATAAAGTTGTTCCAATTACTCTCCTTTTTTACCTTTTTCAAATATTCTGGTTCTCTTTAGTTATCACTACCCTATACCAACTGTTATACATCGATTCCACGATTTTTCTTCATCTTTCCTCTCCCTCCTTTACTATCAGTTCATTTGCTAATCCTTGCCAAATTCTGAAATGCGCCCTTATACCACATTCTCTCCTCCCTGTTGTCTCTCTCCTTCTCACCTTGATCTATCTGTTTTACCGCTCGTCTCCTTGTTTACAATTTCCCATATACAGGGTGCGTCAGCTAGGTCCGGACAAATTAAACAATTTGTTGCAAGCAGCATTTTTTTAAATGTAGATGAAAATTCACAAGAAACCTTCATACACAGCATTTGTCCCTAATAACGTCACATTAGGGATGTCAAGATTTTTAGTCATCCTTTTGACAACGCTCAAAAGATAAGAGTCCAATCGGTAAACATTTTCCGACCCTTTATTATGCATGATTTGTACCTTAGGTCCTCCTAAGCGATTCGACACATTGTTTGGTTCACTCACATGTAAAATGCATGCTAATTTTTGCAAAACCCCCCTGGATCTTCAGAAATCAGCACTTGAACCCTTACAATGTCTGCTAGGGTCCTCGAGGTGCGTTTTCTTGAGTGACTTTTTCTTGCTGGTATACCTGAACCTTATTTGGACTCCTCAGAACTGGTATATTTTGCTACACAATCATAAACTGTTGATCTCGAGTAACCAAAGATCCGAATTATTGCTGTTGCTGACAGCTCAGTGCGAATCCGTTCTATAATGGTTGCTTTACGATTATACTTCGTATTCTATCTCAACTTCGGGGACATTTTGAAGTTACCATTTTTTACTAGCAGACTAAACTATTTTTAACGCTAACAGTCGTATCTGGCGGAGTCACAGTATGGTGGAAGATTTGCAATATAACTTCTCCGGATTTAGCTAACGCACCGTGTACATGTTAGTATCTTTCTGCTTCCCTCCCTTCCATGCTCTCTTTATTTGCCTAATGACCATTTTTCCTCTACCTTGTTTCTCCTTCAACATATATCTCGGGCAGCTCCAGCTCACGCACATAATATATCTCAGGAATCTCTCCTGCAAACTTTTCACTCTTTTTCTCCTTACATCCCCAGATCTTTACTCCATAACTTAGTACTGACCACTCTAAAGCATCAAATATCCACACTCGTATCTTCCAATCGTCCTCAAACCTTCTTCTCCTATGCCCCACACCTGTCCCATTACTTTTCTCGCACATTATAGCATTCTCCTCACCTGTGTCTTAACTCCTCCTTTTCTTCAAACCATAAACCTAGGTAACTAAATTCCTCCACCTGTTCCACCGCTTGCTCGTATATCTTCCAAGCATATTCTACTCAGACCCTTCTCTTTCTAAAACACATCAACTTTATATTATTCACAATCACCGTTAATCTTTCATTTTCTCGTACTTCTCGAACACTCTCATCATCAAACTCATCCCTCTCTTTCTCCCCATTTTCCTTTCCTTTCCAGTTTCTCCTCTAAATCTGCCAAAAAGAGACTGAACAGCAGTAGGCTCAACGAACGCCCTTGCCTGCCTCCCCCTTCAGTTCAGAAAATCTCCCCTTCTTATTCCCCCATCCTGTATCCTAGTCTCCTCGAATATCGTCTTTATCCTTTTGACTAGACGTTCATCAGTACTCCACTCCCTTATTTCCCTCCCCTTTCTTAACTAACAGAACTACCAAAATTGTCCTACATTCCTGAGGCCACTCTTCTTCTCTCCAAACCTTGTTACGGACCCTCCACATTTACTCTCTCACCCCTTCCCCTTCAAATCTGAAAACCTCGTTCTCTATACCGTCCTCTCCTGTGACATTATTTCCTTTCAGCCTCACTATCGTACTATTCGCCTCCCCCTGCTTATTCCATTATTGCTATCCTCTTCCGCTTATAACACCCTTTTCTTTTAACATAATACAACAGTCGCCGAAAGTAACAGGTTCACTCATCCATCTAGATTTCCTCGTTAATGCCCTTCCATCTTTCTCTTTCCCCATTGATCACCTCCCATTCCCTCCCTTCCCTTATCACTTTTTCCACTTCTTCCATATACCTAATTTTCTACAACTGTCTTTTATCGTTTAACAGTCTTTCGTGCGCTCTCTTTCTCCTATTATATTCCTCTTTTCCTATAAAATATAAATTAATATTATTGATGAATTATTTGTTAATAATTTTTTATTTAAATAACCCCCTTCACAATGAAATATTTTCATGTTTGCACATTGGCTTTTGCATTCACATGTCACAATGTCTGGAACTGTTTTCGAGACAGAATCTAGCGTTGTTAGAAATAGAATAAGCTGACCATCAACCTTTTGTCATCCACATTCTTCCAATGGGGATGCATTCGTTTCTGGCATATGAGCATTCCCCCACATTGCTGCCTAAAATAGATATGAACCAAATAGATGTAATGTCTTCCTAATTAAGTCTTCAAGAATTGTTTGATAAGAAATGGGTATTGCGTCCTACGCTAGGAGTTTCTGGGGTCCTTTCTAGTTTAAGGTTGCATTTAATGTTCATATTTATAGATTGCCAGCACTGAAAATACTCGGCAGCAAAAATGAGCAAAAGTTAGTGTTATGGACGTCATGAAAATTCATTTCATATCATCACAAAGTATAACACCAATGATGTAAGTGAATTGTGTATTGAGTGTTCATGATTTTCACGCTGTAATAATTGTACTTACATAATGCAACTTTGTAAGTATAATTTTCATGTTTCTGGGACTGATAACTTTATAAATGCACCATTTTATTTCCATTTCTAGGTTATGCCACTTAAGAATGAACTTTAGATACCATGGGGGATAGCAGAAGGGGGGATTTAAAATTTAGTTCTGCCAGGTATCACAATAGCGCATGATAGCTTAATGAGCGGCCATATTGCCAAGGTTCATTTATACTTTTTAAGACGGACCTTCACCCCCGTGTTGCGTCTCTTGCATATCTGATGATAACTTCTCCTTATGTTACACAAAAGAGCTACACTAGTGAGTGGAAGGGCTTCATAGTTCTAAATACCACCGAATTGTATGTGCCTAGCTTCGTCACCGGTAGTTACTTTGGAGTCGACCTAAGAAAAAATGTTTCACATACATTTTTCTTATATGGCCAAAGGAAATTGAAATGTGGAATATGTTTACTTTAAGTAGCTTGTATAATTAAATCCAAAAATTGTCCACATTGGCCATGAATGTGTTTGCTAGAGCAACTTTACCCAGGACTGTCAAAAGGTTATATTTGTTGATCTTTTCGCCTTTATACGCTTTCCATGCAACTTTTTTTAGTGGCTTTGAGGACTTTGATTGCCGTGTTTGCGGCCACGTTTGCGGCTACAAGTGCGGCCGCATTTAGAAATAAACTAAGTTTATTGAAATACTTAGTAAAGTTGCTTGCATTAAATTTTCAAAGTACTTTTTCTAAGTCACGGCAAACTTGAAAAGCGTTTTATAATTTTTCGTAATGCGGCCGAAAATGCTGTTTCTTATACGCGCCTGAAAATGCGAGTGCAAATGCGACCGCAGATTTTCAGTAGGGCAGATATGCGCGTCATTTTACATGCTGTGAATTCTGAAGCATTTCGCGTGGTTGTGATGGCCAGAGATATTGACATCCTTCTATGCAGAAAATGAATATGCTATGAGAGCACATCTAATATTACTACAATCAGTAAAACAATTAACATGGGATGCGTACAAGGACAAAAAGATAAAAGATATAACCTTTTGACAGGACTACGTCAAGTTCTTCTAGCAAAAACAGTCATTGTAAATGTGGAAAAATGTTTGACTCAATTATACGAAGTATTAAAAGTAAACATATTTCTAGGGAAATTTGGTCTCAAAACCGCTTTCTATAAAAAAATTGTTTATAATAAATTATTATAAAAACTTAATAGTATTTGTTATTTGATATTAGAATGAAAAAAATAATTTGTCATAATGTTTGTAAGCAAATAATAGCTTAGCAAAGACGAATCATTCCAATTGCCCTAAAAAGGCTTGTTTGCAAATTGTTATATGAAATGCGTCTAGAACTGGCAAAAACGCGAGTTTGGAAAAAGTAGCTTGGTCTAATAATCCGAGTAAAAATTCTTCGACTTGGTTCCGACTTGAATTGCCCCCAGTCAAGACAAATTGAAAACGAAGTGAAGATATCTTTCGATGTCTCATTTTTGACACAAAGCCAGACATTTTGTGTTATGTCTTTAGACAGTAAAAAAGGTTGCCTAAAGGTCAGGGCTGGTATACCTGTCATTCTGACCGTCATAAAAGCTAATATTTGTTAATGATTCAACAATTTTGTATACTCTTATTTAATTTATTACACCAGCACACAAAAAAAACACTTTTCTGTTCTACAGATGCGACACATATATTCCCATGTATTTTGACCCGCTGAGCATGAATCATCTTTTTTGGTTGAAGATTCATCATTTTAGTTGAAAATTCATCTCTTTGGTTGAAAATTAAACTATTTTGTTGAAGATTAATTTTTGTTGTTGTTGAAAATTAAGCTTTTTGGTTAGGAATTCATATTTTTGTTTGAAATTTTAACTATGTGGTTAAAAATTTATCCATTTTCCTGAAATTATTTATTTGGCGGTGAAAAATTAATCTTCTGGATTGAAAATTTATCTAATTGGTTAAAAATTCATGCATTTTGTCGAGACTTCGTCATTTTCAGTAGAAAATTAGTCTTTTCGGTTGAAAATTCAACTATTTTGTACGAATATCGTTTTTTTTTTTTAAATTCAAGTTTTCTGATGCAATCGGTTTTCTTTATTGACTAAATAATCTTTCATGATTGAAAATTCCGCTCTTAAAGAAAATTCGTCGTTTCGATTTTAAGATTCATCACTTTTGATACAAGTTTCCATCTTCTTTAATGGAAAATGCAACTTTTCGGGTAAAAATAAATCTGTTTTGGTTGAGAATTCAACTGTTTTGTTGAAAATTATTATTTTTTTGGGTTAATTTAACTGTTTTGGATTTGATATGAAAATATTTTTTTGGTTGAAATATCAACTATTACATTTTCTGTTAAAAATTAATCCTTTTTAGTTAAAAATTCAACTACTGGGTTGTAAGTTGATCTACTTTGTTAATTCATATTTTCTTTATTTATAATATCTAATAATAAGTATTAAATAACAGATTTCCCATACATTATTCCTAAGCTGTGAAAAATAAAAACATTTTACAAAAAAATATTCAGTAGTTGACAAAATTATGAACTAAATAAAAAAATTGTTTATTCACATACCTCCGATTTCATAACAACTGATTCATCGTCATCGTCATCTTCCTGTTTATTACTTATTTGATTCGTAATTCCAGTGCTGGATTCGGTAAAGTCAGATACCTGAATTTGTATGAATAACAAATAAGACCCAATCATAAAAATTATTCCACAAAAATAGGTCAAATTCATTAAAAAATTGTTGCAATAATTTTACTTTCTTACCTGAGCTGTGACGAGGGAAAAATAATGCCCTTCCAGATCCATCAAATAATCGTGAGTACCTTCTTCTACGGCCTCTCCATTGCATAAAACAACAATCTTATCAGCTCCTCGTATGGTTGTCAGTCTGTGAGCTACAATTATTGTAGTTCTTCCTCGGTTTGCCTAAAAAAACATAAATCATTCTAAATTTAAAAAAGTGGTCCTTTTAATTTTTTTGAAATTATTAATAATAATATTTTTAAACCTTATCTAAAGCTGCTTGTACTTTTGACTCACTACTAGTGTCAAGTGCTGATGTTGCCTCATCAAGTAGTAAAATACTTGGATTTCGAACAATCGCTCTGGCGATAGCGATTCTTTGTTTTTGCCCTCCAGAAATTTGTGCCCCTCTTTCACCCACGAGTGTGTCATATTTCTTTAAAATTAAATTAAGAAATGTAAAATAGGTTGGTCGAAAAAACTATTTTTTCTTTCTCTAAATTCGTCAATAACGTGTGCTGGGCTTTTAAAATTATCATAGGATTTCAAATGAGAAAAACTCAGTTTTCGAAAAATGAAAAAAAAACATGTTTTTAACTTTACGTAAATTAAATTTTAGTCATTTCTTATTTCATATTAAAGGAATCGTTTACATTCTATAAAGTTTTTATTTGATACATTAGCTACTTTGTATTGTGCCCGGAAAATGTGCCGAAGATTCAAAATAGCAATTTTATTTGAAACTCATGCTAGAATGAGATTTTTCTTGAATTTTTTCATCATCAACTTTCCGTATTTGACGAGTGACAAACTTTCAAATAATTTTTAACAAATTTTAAATTCCCTAAATAATAATTATTTTTTAAGAAATTTGTATTCCCCCGGTGAATCATAAAAAGTCAGTATTTCTCGGAATTAATGATACAGAAAGTGAATTTTGAGAATAGTATTTGTTTAAGTTTTTTTAATTGTATAAACAATTTATAGTTCCTTCAATTTTTGTTTTCCTACTAAATCATGAATAGTTAGAATTTCCTGGAATTATAGATAATTAATGAATTTTAGGAGAAATATTTTTTGTTGAAGCCATTTTATAAATTTTCAAAAAATTTTTATTTTGCTTAAATTTTTGTTCATGTTCAGTCATAAAAAGTTAGCACTTTCTTGAACTAGTTACATATTCAATGAATGTTAGGAGTTATATTTTTTGCTTAGGACATTATTAAATTGTTCATTAAACTATTATTGACAATTCGCTTCTGATTTTTAATGGATAAGGTGGAGAAAATTCTATTTTCTTAAGTTCTTTTACACTATGTCAGTCATTATACAGATGATGTTTTCTTAGTAATTATATCTCGATTGTTTAAATAATTATTATTCGCTCGAAAAATTTGTTTCATTATATTAGAAATAGTTCCTTTTTTCTGGTGGGATTAGTAAGGCACTTAATTTGTTTATTCATAATACAATGAAACAAATCGAGCAAATAGTAATTTATTGAATGATTACTAATTGTTTAAACATTTAAAAATTCCCACACCAAAAATATTACTCATATGATGAATGACAAGTGTGATTAGTTCAAGAAATTTTTTAATTTTCATGATTTGTTGAGAAAAAATTAAAATGAATGGAAATTGTTACATCCAAAAAATTTATATTTGTTTCAATAATTCGCATTCACAAAAATTGCCAGAAATTGTTTTCAAAGTTCTGTATTTTCCAAACGAGCGTAGGTATCTAGAATTTTCTTTTTTTCATATGACGTGGGAATTATTCATCTTACAATTAATTCCAATATATTTCTAAAATGACAAAATAGTGGCTGTTTTCCAAAATTCTTAAAAGTGTATTTTCTCAAAAACACCACTTCTTAACATTTTTATACATATTTTTTTTGATAACTGGTAATATGTACTACACATCTTGAGAGTTTCGTTCTTGATAAACAACAAAAGGTACAAAAAATAATTAAATTAAATTATTACAAAAATATATTTTGCTCTTTCGTGATATTTTGCATCGTTGACGATAACAAATGAAAAATTATATTTAAAACAATGTTTTCCTGGCCTCAACAATGGTTAAACCCTTATAAATCAATGCATTCCTAATGTAAGCAAAAACTGTAAAAAAATATAACAAAAAATAAAATAGGAAGAGCTTTTCAGAAAACTTTTTTTATTTTTATTATTGAGTTTTGGGAATATAAAAAGGAGATTTTCTGGTAAACCCTACATTTTTATTTTTTCCAATGTTTTTAAGAGGTTTGTGCTAATATAAAAAAGGCATCCTATATCAGTTTTATGCAAGCATAACCATTTTTGAGGCCAGGAAATTTTTTAATATCGTTTTTGACTTTCTCTCGTATCTATTACAAAAGATTAGGAGGTATTTTTTGTAGAACCTTTCTAGATCTTTCAAGTCTTATCTAAAATATTCTTTATCTTTCGTTGTTTTCGAGAGAAATGTAACAAATTCTATTTTTTTCCTCATAATTGTTTACAATGCGAAGCAATAGTTTACCAAGAACAAAATTTACGAGATATGTATAAAATATTGGCAGTTATTTAAAACTAAAAATAAAACTAAAAATGGTGTTTTTCAAAAATACTGACTTATCATGATATAACGGAAAAATGCGAATTACAAAATAATAAAGTTGTTCAACCAATTTAAAATTAGTTCAAAATTACTTGCGCACTTGTCACTATTATGAAACTGCTATTCGGAAAAAAATAGGGAGAGCCTTGCCTTTTAAAGTGAAAAAAATGTTGCAATGCATTTTTGGACCACCCTAATGTACACAAATGAAAAGTAAGAAATATAATTATACATATAAATTTTAGTAAAAATAGGGCTAGGCAACATAATCTGGATTAATTTCGGGCCTGGTACAGATTTCTTCCACTAACACTATTTATGCTCTTGAAAATCAAAGCATGAATTTAAGAAAACTTAAGAATTTTCAAAGAAATAAGATTTTTTAAATAATATTTACATTTGGTAGTTTCATTATGAAGTCGTGAGCATTTGCTTCTTTGGCTGCAGATACAATTTGTTCCATAGTCGCATCAATATTCCCATAACGAATATTTTCTGCTACAGTTGTGTCAAAAAGGACAGGTTCCTGACCGACGATTCCTAAATGGTTTCTGAACCATTTAGGATTTAATTCCCGTAAGTTGTAACCATCGATTAAAATCTTAAAAAATAAACAGTATTTTTCTCAACTTATATTGTATGGATCTATTTAAAAAAAAATATTATCAATTTTTAAAACATGTTTAGCATATTTGATGTTGATTTCTTTCATCTCTAGTAATCATTTAATATTTCTCTTGAAACTTTGCTAACTTATTACAAAAGACAATTTTTAAATGACAAATGAAATAATTTAATTAAATTTAAAACAAGAATATTAAGAAATTGAAAAATTCTATATATTTTTTAATTCATACCTGTCCTTCGGATGGATCATAAAATCGCTGAATGAGCTGGATGCAAGTCGATTTTCCGCAACCAGAGCTGCCAACCAATGCCACGGTTTGTCCTTTGTTTATGGAGAAATTCAGCTTTCGAAGAACCTAAAATTTAAATTTTTGAAATTTCAAACTTATTATCCAAATTTCCCGCTTTCCTTCTTTTTAATGACTTTCGAGCTAAAATTATTATTATTTTATATTAACAATAATAATAATTGGTGGGCCTTGATGCCTCGATGGCTCAGGTGGTTAGACGCTCGGACTTCACGTTAGAGGTCCAGGGTTCGATCCCTGAGCCAGTACCTATGAAAATTGTTCTGTGTAATTATACCGAGCTTTTGGTGGTTTGGATCCCACCAGTCCAAAATATTCTGCACTTCAAGTTTTCAAAACCTCTCCGAAACGAAATATGTTGTTTCTGAGAGGTAATTAGGCGAAATATATTTGCACTGTTTTACCGTCCTCTCCATAAGTTCGTCGAAAAATTGAAAAAAAAATTCAAATAAAAATAAAGCGACGATTTGTTTGAAACTATAAAAAGTCGATTTTAACGAAAAACCAGCAATTATATTTACTGTCAATTTTTTATTAAATACTTTCTTTTATTAAGAAGACATACTATGAGTTAAATGTAAGCTAAACAATTTTGTGGCTAGGAGAATTTTTTTTCATAAAATCGAATTTTCATATTTTTTTTTGAAAATAACGAAAGGTACAAAGAAAAGTCAGCATAAAATTTTGCAAGTCTAAAATCTTACTAAAAAAGTACTCCGCATTTTTATTTTTATTTTTTTCAATATCAAAAAAGGTTTCTGCTAATATAAGAAAAGCATCCTATCAGTTTCAGGAATTTTTAGTTGTATTTGAATTGCAGTTTTTTAATTTTGTTTTTGAGACTAGGAGAATTTTTTCCCTTATAAATATAATTTTCGAATTTTTCTTCTAAACGATGCAAGATATCACAAAAATGCAAACAGAATACAATACAATACCATTTTTGTCTCAAAATTTGTTTGTACATTTTGTTGTTTTAGAAAAAACTGCAAAAATTTGATTGTGTAAAAAAATGTGTTGGGCAACAAAAATTTTTTAGCCGATATAAAACTTATAAGGTGTGTTCTTTATAGAAGGACAAATTCAACAAAAAATTGGCAAAAAATATAACTGTGGGTTTTTTGAGTTCAAGAAGTTCGGAAGAATTGAAGGTTAATTCGAAAGAATTAAAAAGAATTCAACAGAATTCAAATGAATTTAAAAGAAACCAAGGTGCATTCAAGAGAATTAAAAATAAAAGATTTTTAATTCATTGTAAATTCAAAAGAATTAAAGAAAAATTTTGAGTATTGAAGAAAATTCAAAAGAATGCAGAAGTTTCAGAAGAATTCAAGAAAATCAAATGATTCAAACAATTCAAAGAGTTGAAAGAAATCAAATAATTTGAAGAATTCAAAGAGAATTGAAAGAATTAAACAAAATTCACAGAAATAAAAGAAATCAAAGAATTCGATGAAATCATATAATTCGAAAAATTGAAAGAATTGAAAGAATTCGAGCAATTCAAAAAATTCAAAGAATTCAAGGTTTACTCCAGGACATTAAAAAGAATTTAAGGGAATTCGAGGGCAATTCAAAAGAATTAAGAAGAATTAATTGTGAATTCAGAAGAATTCAAGAGGATCCTAAAGAACATAAAATAATTCAAAACAACTCAATAAATCCCAAAGAATTCAGTAAAATTCAAAGAATTCAAAGATTTCGAAAGAATTCGAAAAATTTGAAGAATTTAAAGAATTGAAAGAATCAAAAGAATCGAAAGAATCAAAAGAATTCTAGAAATTCGAGGAAATCTGAAAATTCCAGGAATTCTAAGAATTCAAGAAATTCTAAGAATTCCAGAAATTTTAAGAATTCAAATAATTCTAAGAATTCAGGGAATTTTAAAAATTCAAGGAATTCTGAAAATTCAAGGGATTCTAATAATTTAGGAGAAATATTCAATAAATATCAAAGAATTCAATAAATTCCAAAGCATTCAGGGCATTTAAATAATTGAAAGCAATTAAAGAATTAAAATAATTTAAATAATTTAAAGAATAAAAAGGATTAAAAGAATGAAAAGGTTGGTAAGAATCAAAAGAATTTTAAGAATTCAATAAATTTGAGGAATTATAAGAATTCAAGGAATACTAAGATTTTAAAGAATTCCATGAATCCAAAGAATTGTAAGAATTCACGGAAATCTTAGATTTCAAAGAATTCTGAAAATTCAAGAATTTGAAGGAACTTCAGGCATTTAAAATAGTTTCAAAGTATTCAAAGAATCAAAAGAATCCTGAAAATTCAAGGAAATCTAAAGATTCAAGGAATTCTAAGAATTCAAGAAATTCTAATAATTCAAGGGATTCTGAACATTTAAGAGAAAGATTTGATAAATTCCAAAGAATTCAATAAATTCCAAAGCATTCAGGGAATTGAAAGAATTATAAGGATGAAAAGGATTAAAAAATTTCTGAAAATAGAAAGAATTCTAAGAATTCAAGGAATACTAAGATTTCAAGGAATACGATGAATCCAAAGAATTTGAAGAATTCACAGAATTCACAGAATTCTTAGACTTCAACAAATTCTGAGAATTCAAGAATTTAAAAGAATTTCAGGTATTTAAAATAGTTTCAAAGAACTCAAATAATCAAAAGAATTCTAAAAATTCGAGAAAATCTAAAAATTCAAGGTATTCTAAAAATTCGAGGAAATCTAAAAATTCAAGGAATTAAAAAAATTAAAAAAATTAAAATAATTAAAAGCATTAGAAGGATAAAAAAATTTCTGAAAATTGAAAGAATTCTAAGAATTCAAGAAATTGAAAGAATTTAAGGAATTCTAAGAATTCAAGGAATTCGATGAATCCAAAGAATTGTAAGAATTCACGGAATTCTTAGACTTCAAAAAATTCTGAGAATTCGAGAATTTAAAAGAATTTCAGGTATTTAAAATAGTTTCAAAGAATTTGAAAAATCAGAAGAATTCTCTAAATTCGATGAAATCTAAAAATTCTAGGGATTCTAAGAATTCAAGAAATTCAAATAATTCTAAGAATTCAAGGGATTCTGAACATTTGAGAGAAAAATTTGAGGAATTCCAAAGCATTCAGGAAATTTGAAGAATTGAAATAATTAAAATAATTAAAATAATTAAAAGGATTAGAAGGATAAAACAATTTCTGAAAATTGAAAGAATTCTAAGAATTCATGAAATTCAAGGAATTTAAGGAATTCTAAGAATTCAAGGAATACTAAGAATTCATGGAATTCGATGCATCCAAAGAATTGTAAGAATTCACGGAATTCTTAGTCTTCAAATAATTCTGAGAATTCGAGAATTTAAAAGAATTTCAGGTATTCAAAATAGTTTCAAAGAATTTAAAAAATCAGAAGAATTCTCTAAATTCGATGAAATCTAAAAATTCTAGGAATTCTAAGAATTTAAATAGTTCTAAAAATTCAAGGAATTCTGGAAATTCAAGGAATTTTAAGAATTCAAGGAATTTTAAGAATTCAAGGAATTTTAAGAATTCAAGGAATTCTAAGAATTCAAAGGATTCTATAAGTTTTAGAGAAAGATTTAATCAATTCCAAAGAATTCAATAAATTCCAAAGAATTCAATATATTCCAAAGAATTCAATAAATTCCAAAGAATTCAATAAATTCCAAAGCATTCAGGGAATTTAAAGAATTGGAAGAATTAAAAGAATTAAAAGGATTGAAAGAATAAAAAGATTTCTAAAAATTGAAAGAATTTCAAGAATTCAAGTAATTCAAGGAATTTCAAGAAGTCTAAGAATTCAAGGTATACTAAGATTTTGAGGAATTCGATGAATCCAAAGAATTGTAAGAATTCTCAGAATTCTTAGATTTCAAAGAATTCTGAGAATTCAAGAATTTAAAAGAATTTCAGGTATTCAAAATAGTTTCAAAGAATTCAAAGAATCAGAAAAATTCTAAAAATTCGAGAAAATCTAAAAATTTAAGGAATTCTAAGAATTAAAGAAATTCTAAGAATTCAAGAAATTCTAAGAATTCAAATAATTCTAAGAATTTATCGGATTCTAAAAATTTAAGAGAAAGGCTTAATAAATACCAAAGAATTCAATAAATTTCAAACCTTTCACGGAATTGAAAGAATTGGAAGAATTGCAAGAATTAAAATAACTAGAAAAATTAAAAGGATTGAAAGTATAAAAATATTTATAAAAATTGAAAGGATTCTAAGAATTCAAGGAATTCAAGGAATTAAAAAAAATCTAAGAACTCAAGGATTGCTAAGATTTTAAGTAATTCGACAAATCCAAAGAATTGTAAGAATTCACAGAATTCTTAGATTTCAAAGAATTCTGAGAATTGAAGAATTTAACAGAATTTCGGGTATTTAAAATAGTTTTAAAGAATTCGAAGAAACAGAAGAATTCTAAAGATTCGAGGGAATCTAAAATTTCAAGGAATTCCAAGAATTCAAGAAATTCTAAGAATTCAAATAATTCTTAGATTTCAAAGAATTCTGAGAATTCAAGAATTTAAAAGAACTTCAGGTATTTAAATTGTTTTCAATAATTCGAGAAAATTGAAAAAATTCTGGTTTAATTCAATGGAATTTAAGAGAACAATAGCACAAAATTACAAGAGGTTTTTTTCGTCGAGCTTCTTTGAAAATGCGAACTTTAATACTAACATTTTTTTCGTAACTTTCCTTATTTCCGAAAAAAATGTGAAAATTCGAATTTATGAAAAAAGTTCTCATGGACACAAAAATTGTTTAGCCCACATACAAATCACCAGATGTCCTTCTTGTGAAAGAACAAATTTAATAAAAAATTGGTAAAAAATATAAGTCCGAGTTTTATGTTAAAATGTACTTTTTATATTTTTAAATAAATCTCTTAAATAAAACTCAAAATACGGAAATAAGATTAAAATATCTAAATTATATCAAGAACTTTATCAGTTAAAAAAAAGTGTTTGAAAAAATGGACGCCAAAATTCAAATACTCTTGAATTCGTAGAAATTTTTTTGTCCTCAAACCGGAAAAATATATTTTGCCTAATTTCCTGTAAAATATGAAATATTTCGTCGCTGAGAGATTCAGCGACTTCAGTTGCTGAACTTGCCTGATTTAAAATGGATTCGATCTAATAAACATTAATTATTTAAAAAAATCTTACTTTCACTTCATTTCTCGATGGATATTCAAATGATACATTTTTGAACTCAATGCATCCTTCAATATCTGTTGGCTTCAGGCCTTCTGGGGTCATGGTATCAATTTCCGGTTTTCGTTCAATAACGGAAAATACTTTCGCTGCTGCTGCCTTCGAAATTCCAAAAGCTTCAATGAATGGGGAAGCAGCTCCCATATTTATGCTTCCCATCATAACGCTGAAGAAGACCTTTGTTTAAAAAGTATATATATAATTAAAAAAGTGAATATTTTCATCAATAATACAGCAAACTAAAAACATAAACAATTTTTTTTGTACATACTGTTACCATTGTTGCTGCAGTGTAAGTTTGATCTCCAGGAGGAAGCTTTCTGTCCTCAAGAATTAACGTAACTCCATACCAAAACGAGAGAGCATAGCTTGCATAAATAAAAAACCATACTAAACCAAATCCCAGACCAGCCAGAAGTCCCTTTTTAATGTTGGTACTGTATGTTTTTTGCAGATTAATTGTGTACCTTTCGAATTCTGACTTTTGACCACCAAAAGCAACGACAGTTCGTATTGCTGATAAAGCTTCTTCTGCTATTGCTCCTGCCACTGCATATACTTCTACTTCCTTTCGAGTCATCCTAGACGTCGCCTGAATCCAACAAAATGGTCATAATCTTCACAATTTTAAGAGTTAGAAGTAGAAAAAAATTTTTAGCTTTGAAATTAAAATTTTGATGATTGAAGTCTCAAAACACAATTGGAAAAACCAATTTACGATTTAAAAATGCAATGATTTTAAATTCAAATCAATCAAAATTTAAAAATTGATAATTGAAATTTTCATCAGAAACTCATCTTTTTTGGTTGAAAATTCAAATACCTAATTGAAAGTTGAACTGCTTTGTCGAGCATTCATCTTATTGGTTGAAGAATTTACTATTTGGTTGAAAAAACATATTTTCAACTGAAAGTTTAACTATTAAGTAATTTGCTGAAAATCGATCGTTTTTAGTTAAAAATTGATGTACTTTGTTCTACATTTGTCTTATTTGGTTGAAAATAAATGTTCTTGATTGAAAATTAGACTACTTGGTTGAAACTTGAATTTGTTTTATCAAATTTAATTTTTTTTAACTAATGATCTTTTATTCAAAAGTTACCTTTTTTGTTGTCTGAAAAATCCCGAAAAAATTCTCGAATTGGAAGATTTCTGAATAGTGAAATTCCCGAACAATAAAATTTTTGGATAATAAATTTACCGAATTGTAAAATTCCCAAATAATACATTTTTCGACAGTTTATAATATTACCGAATTTTAAAATTCCCGAATGATAGAATTCCCGATCGCAAATTACCGAATTATAAAATATCCGAACAAGAAAATTCTCAAATTATAAAATTTCCGAATATAAACAATTAAATGTTTTTATAAATGAAAAAAAATAATGAATATATAATTTTAATTTCAATAATTTTAATAATTTGATTATTGATAAAATGTAACTGTTTAAATTCGGGAATTTTTCAGTTCGGATATTTTATAATTCGCAAATTTTCTGTCGGGTATATTATTATTTGGGAATTTTCGAATTCAATAATACTAAAAAATTTCGGGAATTTCATTATTCGGAAATTTTCCAATTCGGTATTATTATAAACTGATCGAGAATTTAATTATTCGGAAATGTTATTATCCTCGTATTTTATAATTCGGGAATTTTATAATTCTGAAATTTTCGAATTAGGGAATTTTATCATTCGGAAATTTTACTGTTTGGAAATTTTCAAATTTCAGAATTTTACAGTGTCGGGACTTTTTTTTCGTGATATTTCAGTCGTCGCCTTTTTTTTGAACATTTCTGTATTTTGTTGTATATTTGACATTTTTTTGTAGAAAATTAATGTTTTTGATTAAAAAGTCAACTACTTTGTTTAAAATTGAACTACCTTATCCAAAATACAATGTTCTTAACTGGAAATCCACTTCTTTGGTTAAAAATTGAACTATTTTGTCAAAAATTTGTTTGGTTGAAGTTGAACCACTTTGTTGAAAATTAATTCTATTTGTTAAAGATTTTACTATTTTGTTGAAAAAATGAATAACCTTGTACTACTTTTCTACAAAATAATTTTTTTAGTTAAATATCTTTGGTTTAAAACATAAGTTTTTTTTGTAGAAAATTCTATTTTTTGTTGTTGAAAATTTATGTGTTTTGTTGTAAACTCTTTTTTTTTGGGTAGACAATTAATATTCTTGATTGCAAATTTCACAAATTGTTCCAAAATTGAACTTCTTTGTACAAAATTCATTTTTTTGTTGTTGAAAATTGATATTTTTCGGTAGAAAATTAGTATTGTTGGTTGAAAATTCGTCTTTTTGGTTTTGAAATCATTATTTTTTGGTAGAAATTTCATATTTTTTGTTGAAAATGCAACAGTTAAACTTTGTGTATAATATTCGTCCTTTTCATTGAAAATTTACCTCCTTTAGTTGTAAATTATTATTTTTTTGATTGAAAACTGATATATTTTGTTGTAAGTTCGTCTTTTCATGGTAGAAGATTAATCTTCTTGATTGAAAATTTAATTACTTGGTTCAAATTGAACAATTTTGTTAAAATTCATTTTATTAGCTGAAAATCCATCTCTTTGGTTAAAAATGTAACTATTATGTCCAAAATTCTTTCTTTCTTTTGGTTCAGAATCAATTTTTTTTAACTCACAATTTGATTATTCCACTCTCGGTAGAAAATTGATAGCTTTTATTGTGAAATTGAACTATTTGTATAAAAATTAACTTATTCTCTGGGTTGAAAATTCAAATGTTTGGTAGAAAATTTAACTGTTTGGTAGAAAATTCAACTGTTTGGTAGAAAATTCGTCTTTTTGGCGCAAAAATTCAACTATTTTATTGAAAAATCGTCTTTACGGATTAAAAATTCTATTATTTTCGTGGAAAATTAAACTTTTTGGATTTTTTTCTAGAAAATGCGCGTTTTTTTTTGGTTTGAAAATTGATTTCTGGTGGTCGAAAATTTGTCTTTTTTGGTTCAATTCAACTGCTTTTGATTTAAAATTAGAAAATTTACTTGGTTGCATATCAACTATTATATTTCTCATTTATAATAATTTTTCATTTTATTTTGAAAAGTCAACTATTAGGCTGAAAGTTGAACTTCTTTCTTAAAAATGCATTTTTTCTGTAAGATTTATAATTTTATTTGAAAATACAACTATTTAGTGCAAAATTGAATCATTTTGTTCAAAAGTTGACTGTTTTTTTAACATTTCATTATTTTGGTGAAATTTTAACTATTCTGTTGAAAATGCAATTGTTTTTTGTTAAAGTTTAATATTTTTTGGTTAAAAATGGACTATTTTGTTGAGAATTCATCTTAAAACACATGTGGAAAAATGAAATTAAAGCTGACTTGAATAATTTTGAATTCAAAACAGTCAGAATTTTACGATTTTGAGTTTCAAGTTCTAACCTTTTCAAACATAGACGATCAATATATTAAATTTTTACATTAAAAAACTTTTTATTTCAAAATTCTAGAATCTGATTTAAAAAAAAGGAGTTCAAAGGTCTACAGCTTAAAATATAAAAATGGTTTAAGATTCAACTACTGAAATCAAAGCATTACTTCACACAATATTTAGCTTTGAAGCGTTATAAAATAATTATGAGAATGATTTAAAGTTTGTTGAGTATTTATCACTGGATGAAGAAAAGATGATGATAAGTTTTAATTTGAGGAGCATGAATCATGAATTTTTTATCACTTCCATCTGGATTAAAAAATCTTAGTCACCTTGGCTATACTGATGAGAATTATTACCATGACAGGAAATGATACAACACAGACAAGAGTCAACTTCCATCCATTGTAAAATGCAAGCCCAACAGAGCCCAAAAAGGCAAAGGAATTGTGTAAAAACATCACCACTTTTTCACCAATGCCATCCTCGAATTTGATCACGTCTCTAAGAAATTGGTATTGAAAAAGACAAAATTAATTCAAAAAATATTTTCTTCCATCAGGGTTATTTTTGAAAATAATTGTTTATGGAGAAAAAAATTCTGGAAAAGTTTCTTCATGTTGACATTTTTGTCTCCATACAGGACTGAGTCAGTAAGTGAGACGATTTGGTCAAATTCTTGACTTTTGCCAATTTACAAGATTTAAATTCAACTCTTGGCAAAATCTAGACAAATAATGATAACAATTTCAAAGTCAGGCAAAATGAAAACCCTGTAATCTCCTCTTTAAAATGAGTCCAAGAAATTGCCAAAATGTTCACTGGTTCTCGAGTTATCATAAAAAATGTGGAGGCTTGCTGAGGACAAAAAATTGGTGGCAGCGGTGGGATTGAAAACTAGCAAATAAAACATGCACTAGCTCCTTATATGATATCTCCGGAAAAAATAAGATAAAATCAATAAAAAAAAATAAAAAAAAAACGTTGGAAAGCTCATTAAATTCCGCGTCAAATGTGCTATATTTAAACTATTTTTCATACATGAAGACTGAGTTAGTGAGAAAGATTGGCCTAATTTCAACTCCTGACACGCCTTCGCATTTTTAATGATAATTCGAGAACCATTTAATATTTTTGCAGTTTCTTGGGATAATTTCAAATTGTAGATTACAGGGTTAATTTTGCCTGACCTTTAAATTGTTACAATTATTTCTCTTGATTTTTTCAGGAGTTTAAATTGAATCTTTAGAAATCGCAAAAATCAGTGATTAGACCGGTGTTTCTCACAAACTTACTCAGTCTTTATTTATAAAAAATACATTAAACAGGCTGATTTGACCCGGAATTATTAACATTTTTAACGCTTTCGTATAAATTGTTTCACATTATTTTGTTCTCGAGATATCCTGCGAGAAGGGAGTGCATGTTTTTAATCGCTAGTTTTTTAAGTGTCCTCATACTCCTGGACGGTGCCGAAACTTGTTTCTAAACTCAGTATTTTTTATGCACCCTATTTTTGATAAATATTCGGGAATACTTATTTATATATTTGATTTATCAGAAAATTAAAAACAAACTCACTCAGTTAATCTGCTTGCAACATCGCCAGAATTCATGACATCATACCAGCTGATATCTTGATGTAAAATTGACCTGAGATACGTCGTTCTTACGCGAAAAGTTTGTCTTTGTGACGTGTAGTTAAAAATCATGACACTAAAGTATGTTAGTAGTAACATGACGACACCGATGACGGAATTACCAATTGCAAATTTTGTCACAGCGCTCATAATATCATCCAACATGGATCTCGTATAGTTCATGCCAGGTTGTTGGATAGAATTTATCATTTCTGCATTCACCATAGAACCAACTAGGTCCCCAAAAATAAAGATATTTGCTGGCACTGTCAATCCAGAACCTATGCTGCATATAATTCCAATGACCATGA
Source organism: Andricus grossulariae (assembly GCA_011634705.1). Lineage (NCBI taxonomy): Eukaryota > Metazoa > Arthropoda > Insecta > Hymenoptera > Cynipidae > Andricus > Andricus grossulariae. The sequence continues at coordinate 83,210,526 of JAABKJ010007545.1, read as the reverse complement.
GAAATATGTCCGAGTTTGTGGCGTATCGAAACTAAAAATCGAATAAAAATTTGTTTAGAAAATCAAATAAGTCAATTTATATTCGAACTCATTTCCTACTTTCGATTTTTGGTACTTCCAAGACTTTTTCGAAAAACGCTTCTTATTTATAGCCTATTTGTGTTCTTATTTTGTTTAAATAGTGCAATTTTATCAAATTTTGTTTTTGCATGTAACTGAGAACAGGGCTCTGTTCCATAATGTTCCATAATTTGCACAGTATATTCATTTTTATCATTATCAAACCGCCGAATTTAATAATATATAATAATTGGTCGCGTGACAGACAGTTCTAAGATAAAATTTGAAGAAAAATCATACGATTTTTGTGAAAATATTATACATGTTTTATGTTATTATTTTTCACTGGAAATTAGTATTTAAAAAAAAAATTCATATAAAATCATAATGTTTTGAATAAGACTGAGCACTTCTAATAGGTTGTGTTATTTTTCACGGGACATTAGCATAAAAAAAACTCATCATCAAGATTCCCAATTCATTAATACGTTAGCGTTTTATACAAAAATTCGTATTTCATAACAAGAATCATTATCATTATAGTCTCTTCAAACAAAAATCATTATTAGTTGTACAATATTTAGAATCTTTTAACAATTCTAGATTATATAATTTTTGTGTTGCATTAAAAAACTTTAGATATGGTTTTGGCATAACTATCCTAAATTGTCATTTCATATGTAAAAAAAATTATTCACACGAATCACAGGAAATTTTTGGAATGTTTATTTAAAGTTTCAATATAATTTCATAAATTATCTCACCAATTTTAAAAATGGGACTGCTGGAATTTCTTCTCCTTTTTTGTCACTTTTTTCCTTCCTGAAAATCATAAACGAAATTCGTGTAGTTCATAAAAATCCTTCCCTTTCTTCGATTTGAAAAAATTTCAAATTGAATGATAAAAATATTTTTAATATAATTTGTTTATCTCTATAAATTTGAAAATTTTAATTAGAATAATTCCATTATCATTGATAGAAAACATTTATCCTAAGTTTTCTGAAAAAAATCTTTTGCTTTAGAGAAGATATACCTATTCAAAAATTCAGAAGCTACTTCTACAAAAATTTATTTGCTAAAAAGTTACAATTACCACAATTGGATCCGAATTTTTCATATAGAATGTAATGCCATCTAAAATTATAAATAATTAACAATATTGTAATTACGGATGTTGATCAGTTACCTGAAGCTCAAAAATGAGCATTGTTAAAAATGATTTATAAAACCTAGGAAAATATTCTAATACTTAATTGTAACTAATTTAGGAATACATTGAAGGCGATATTTAAAGAAATATATTTTAGAGCAAAATTGTTTATTTAATAATAGTTATTTAGATTTTTATGTTTTTGCTTTATCTGTAGGAATTATTTAACACCAATGTTGTAGGGCTGTTTTTATTCTTTGAACAATTTTCTATAAATCTCTTTCATACGTTTTTATTTTGAAAGGTTTATTTGGGAATTATACAATTGTTACTTTCATGAAAAATATATTTTTTTATATAGTTAGTTTAAATATAAATGTACCAGAGACTTGTACAGAAACTTTTAAGTAATAAAATGGAAAGGCAAAAATATAAAACTCTTAATAACTATTATTAAATAAACAATTTCAACCTGAATTTTTTTCTGAAGTTAACTTTCAGTTATCTTGGAAAATTAGTTATAATGAACAAGAGAAATATTTTCTACTATTTTGGAAATAATTTTTAACAATGCTCATTTATAAGCGTGAGATAACTAAAATGAAATAAAAAGATAAAAATAAAAGATAAAATAAATATGTACAATTCTGAACAATTGCCTTTTATTTTATGTCATGTCAGTGCTTTTCGTTGCAAATTATTGGTATTTTTAGTAAGAAATAATTAGATTTCAAACGAAATTTAAAATAAAATGAAATTAAAATTTTTCCCTGCGAAAACAAACTCCGCTGGAGGCTTTCAAAAAATTTTCGGTTTTTAATTTTTAAAGGATATATCTTGATGTGAAATTTTATTTCGCAATTTTTTGCCTCTAGACAAAAAGTTTTAGCATTTTTAGGTATGAAATTAAAGCCAAAAAGCTGACTTTTTTCAAAAATCGATTTTAATTTGTCTTTCACTTCAACTCGTGCTGATAAAATTGCAAAGAAAGTTTTCAAGCTTGGGTTTTTATTTAGTTTCTCAATTTTTTATAAATAAACAAATATGACGAAAACAGTGGTAATTATTTCTATTCGATATTCCCGGCGCTCGTAAATAAAAGGAAAATTGTTATCACCTACGTTTTATAGATTCACATTACCTAAATATATCTCCTCATGATACAAAAAAAAAAAAATTATAAACAAATTATTTGTTGAAAGTATGTTTTCTGTAATTTGCGATAATTTTCAATGTTTTCGTTGAAAATTCAAGTATGGTTTTTAAAATTCGTCTTTTTTGATAGAAAATTAATCTTCTTTCTTGAAAACTTATCTTCATGTTTAAAAATTGAACTATTTTGGTCAAAAATTTGAATATTTTGTTGAAAACTTGTTTTTTTTTTAATTTGAAAATTAATCTTTTAAAATGAAAATTTGACGATTCCGTTTTGGGTTGAAAATTTAACATTTTTGTTTAGAATTCAAATAAATGGTTGAAAATTCGTGTATTTTCTTAAAAATTGGTCTTTCCTGTTAGAAAATCTAACTATTTTGATGAAAAATTAATTTCGTTAGTTGAAAATTTGACTATGTTGTCAAAAATAGTTTGTATTTTTATTGAAAATTTAATTATTTCATTTTAAAGTAAAAAATTTTCTTTTCCAGTTGAAAATGCAAATACTTAGTTGAAAGTTGAACTAAATTGTTCAACATTCATTTTTCTAATTGAAGATTTTTGATTACAATTGAAAATATTTTGGCTTAAAATTTATGTATTTTATTAAAAATTTAACTTTTTCCTTCAAAATTATTTGTTTTAAATAAAAATGTAATTATTCCATTTTTGATTTTATATTAATCTTTTTTTTTTAGTCAAAAATTTAACTATTTGGTTGAATATTTATGTATATTATAAAAAGTTTGTTTTTTTCTGGTAGAAAGTTAATCTTTCTATGAACGTTCATCTTTTTGGTTGAAAATTCGTTTTCTTCTGTTGAAAATTATTTTTTTTTTTATGAAAATTTAACCGTTGCATTTTTTATTGAAAATTTGTATTTTTCAGCAGAAAACTCAAGTATTTGGTTGAAAATCCATGCATGTGGTTCAAAGGTGAACCAATTTGTTAAGAATCACTTTTTAATTGGTGATGCATAATTTTAGATAAAAAATAATATATTTGGTTGAAAGAGTAGCTATTTTGTTAACGAAATTTTTTTCTTGTTGAAATATTAATTCTTGAGAAAAATTACACTATTCCAGTTGAAGATTTATTATTGCAGTTGCAAGTTCATATCTTTGATTTAAAAATTTAACTTTATTTTGAGGAAATTTGTTTTTTTTTCAGGTAAAAATTTAATTTTCTGATTAAAACGGTTACTGCTCTATTCTTGGTAGAAAGCTGTACTTTCTCAGTTAAAAACTTAACTATTTATCTGAAAATTGATAATTTTAGTTGAAAATTCATCTTCTCGGTTGACATTTCCAGTATTTCGTTGAAAATTCATATTTTTGAGCAGAAAATTATTCTTCTCCGTTAGAAGTTCATGTTCTTGATTAAAATTCAAATAGTAGGTTAAAAGTTCATCTACTTTGTTGAAAATCCAACTATTTGGTTAAGGGTTCGTCTAATTTGTTAAAAATTGAACCGTTTTGTTTGAAAGTGATCCTTTTTAGTTGAAAATTTGGGTGAGTCCAGTCTAGGTGCAGTAATCCACTATAATTGTATATAATCCAGTGTAATCAAATGCAATCCGGAGTAATCTGAGGTAATTCAGGGTAATTCTGTATATAGCGGTAATCCATGGTAATGAGGGGTAATTTAGAGTGATCCTATGCAATCAGAAGTGACCTGAGGTAGTCCAGAGTGCTTTTGTATATAGAGGTAATTTAGGAGAATTAAAGGTTATCCAGGGTAATCCACCTCCGCTGGTCCTCATTTTTAGGAGTTGTTTCATCCTCGATTTTTGGTCTTATTGGGTCGAGTTAAATAACAGTTTTAAAAATATTGTGACGGTTTAGGCCCCAGGATCACGGTTCAAACATTTTTGTTCACAAAAAAAAACGCATTTATTTTTTTATCGAGTGGATCAAGTTTAGGGGGCGCGTGTTCAAAAAAAAAAAAATAGTCAAAGTAGGTGCCTTGCGCCTACAAAAAGGGTTTTGTAGCCTGCTATGATGTAAGTTAGTAGCTCAAATCTGAGAACCCCAAAGATTCCCTTCCCTACTCCCTCTACATGCCCCTACTTTCTCACCCCCCACTACCACTGCCCTTTACCACCCCTAGTTCCGCTCCTCGCCCGAATTCTCTAAATTCCCTGAGTATCCTGAGTTCACTTAGTTCGCTGATTTTCCTGAGTTCCCTGTGTTCTCTGAATCCCCGGAATTCCCTAAGTTCCCTGAGATCGATGAATAAAATGAGTCCTCTGATGTATAAAGGTCCCTGAGTTCCCTAAGTTCGCAGAGTCCGCTAAATTCCCTGAGTTACCAGAGGTCCCGAGTTCCATGAGTTCCTTGCGTTCTCTGAGGTCCCTGAGTTTTTTTAGTTCGCTGAGTTTGTTTGTGTCCCTAGGTTTCCTGAATGCCCTGAGTAACCTAAGTTTTGTCAGTCCCTTGATGTCCCTAAGTTCGCTAAGTTCTTGAAGTTCTCTGAGTTTACATCGTCCTCTGAATTTCCTGAGTTGCTACGTTCCCTGAATTTCATAGGTTCCCTGAGTTTTCTGAATTCCTTGAGGTCCCTGAGTTCCGCGAGTTTGCTAAGTTTCCTATGTTCACTGGATTCCTTGAGTACCCTGAGTTCCCTGAGTTCGCTGAGTTTGATGAATCAACTGAGTTTCTGGAGGTCTAGAGGTCCCTGAGTTCCCTGAGTTCACTAAGTTCGCTGATTTCTCTGAGTTCCTTAGTTAGTTGAGGTGCCTGATTTTCCTAAGTTTCCTGAATTTTCTTAATTATCTTAGCTTCCTGTGCATTCTAAGTTTCCTGAGTTTCCTGAGTTTTCTGAGTTCACTGAGGTCGCTAAGTTCCTTGAATTCTCTGAGTTTCCTGATTTCTCTCAGTTCCCTGAGTTTCCTGACATCGCTGAGTTCTCTGAGCTCCCTGAGTTTTCTGAGTTCGCTGGGGTCCCAGGAAATTTAGATAATGTAGAAAGTCAAAAGAATTAGGAGAACTCAGGGAGCTTAGGAAACTCAGGGAACTTAGGAAACTCAGGTTACTCAGGGAACTTAGGAATAAGTTCCGTGAGTAACCTGAGTTCCTAAGTTCCCTGAGTTTCCTAAGATCCCTGAGTTCTCTTAATTCTTTTAGCTTTCTACATTATCTAAGTTTCCTGATTTCCTTGAATTTCCTGAGTACTCTGAGTTCCCCGAGTTCGCTGATTTCCCTGAGTTACAGAGTTCCTTGAGGTCCCTGAGTTTCCTAAGCTCCCTGAGTTCTCTTAATTCTCTTATTTTCCTACGCTGCCTAAGTTTCATGAGTTGCCTGAATTCCCTGAGTTCCCTGAGTTCTCTGAGGTCCCTGAGTTCCTTGCATTCCCTAAGTCCTCTGAGTTTTCTTAGTTTCCTGAATTTCCTAAATTTCCTAAGCTCCCTGCGTTTCCTGAGTACCTTGAGGTCCCTGAGTTTTCTAAGTTTGCTGAGTTCACTGTGTCCCCTGAATTCCCTTAGTTCCCTTATTTCTCTTAGTTCCCTGAGTTTTCTGAGTCTGATAAAGTCCCTTCGTTCTCTGAATTTCCTCAGTTCCTTGCGTTCGCTGAGTTTGGTGAGTTAACCAAGCTTTCTGAGGTCTAGAAGCCCCTAAGTTCTCTAAGTTAGCTGTGTTCACGAAGTCCCCTGAATTATTACCTAAGTTCCCTGAGCTCTCGGAGGTCTCTGAGTTACTTGAATTCCCTAAGTTCTCTGAGTTTTCTCAGTTCCCTAAGTCCCCTGAATTTCCGTAGTTCCCTGAGTTTCCTGAGTTCCTTGAGGTCCCTGAGTTCTCTAAGGTTGCTGAGTTCACTGGGTCCCCTGAATTCCTTGAGTTCCCTGATTTTTCTTAGTTCGCTGAATTTTCTGAGTTCGCTGAGATCCCTAAGTTCTGTGAATTTCCTAAGTTCCCTGCGTTTGCTGAGTTCGATGAGGTTACTAAGTTACCGGAGGTCTAGAAGCCCCTGGGCTCCGTGAGGTCGATGAGTGCGCTGATTTCGTTGAGTCACTGAGTTTCTTGAGGTCCCTGAGGTCCATGAGTTCGCTAATTTTCCTAAATTGTCTTAATTCGCTTAGCTTCCTACGTTTTCTAAGTTCTCTCAGTTCCCTGAATTTCCTGAGTTCCGTGAGGCCCCTGAATTCGCTAACTTCGCTGAGTTCCCTAAGTTTCCTGATTTCAATTAGGTTCCTGCGTTCGCTGAGTTCGATGAGTTAACTAAGTTCCCGGAGGTCTAAAAGACCCTGAGTTCCTTGAGTTCCCTGGATTTTCTGAGTACGCTGAGTTCGCTGATTTCTCTGAGTTACAGAGTTCCTTTAGGTCTGAGTTTCCTGAGTTCCCTGAGTTCTCTTAATTCTCTTAGCTTCCTATGCTTCCTAAGTTTCATGAGTTGCCTGAATATTCTGAGTTCCCTGCATTTCCTGAGTTTCCTAAGTTTCCTGAGTTCTCTGAGGTCCCTGATTTACTTGAATTCCCTAAGTTCTCTGAGTTTTCTTAGTTCCTTAAGTTCCATGAATTTCCTAAGTTCCCTGAGTTTCCTGAGTTCTTAGAGGTCCCTGAGTTCTCTAAGTTTCTTGAGTTCACTGAGTCGCCTGAATTCCTTGAGTTCCCTGATTTTTCTTAGTTCTTAGAGTTTTCTGAGGTCCCTAAGTTTTCTGAGTTCGCTAAGGTCCCTAAGGTATCTGAATTTCCTTAGTTCCCTGCGTTCGCTGAGTTCGATGAGTTAACTGAGTTCCCGGAGGTCTAGAGGCCCCTGAGTTCCCTGAGTTCGCTGAGTTCGGTGATTTCTCTGAGTCCCTGAGTTTCTTGAGGTCCCTTATTTTTCTAAGTTTCCTGAGTTTTCTTAATTCGCTTAGCCTCCTACGTTTTCTAAATTTCCTGAGTTTCATGAAATCCATAAGTTCACTTATTTCGCTAAGTTCCCTGAGTTCATGAAGGTCCCTAAGTTTCCCAAAGTCCCTGAGTACCTGAGTTCTCAGAATTTTCTTAGTTCCCTACGTTTCCTCAGTTCCTTTAGTTTCCTTATTTCCCTGAGTTCCTTAAGGTTCCTTAGTTCTCTAAGGTCCCTGAGTTCGCTGAGGTGCCTAAGTTCCCTGAGTACCCTGAGTTCCCTGAGCTTGCTGAGTTTGATGAGTTAACTAAGTTCCCGGAGGTCCAGAGGCCCCTGAGTACTCTGAGTTCGCTGAGTTTGCTGATTTCTCTGAGTCCCTGAGTTCCTTGAGGTCCCTGAGTTTTTTAAGCTTGCTGAGTTTTCTTGATTCGCTTAGTTTTCTACGTTTTCTAAGTTTCCTGAATTTCCTGAGTTTCCTGAGGTCCATGAGTTCACTAATTTCGCTGAGTTTCCTGAGTTCATTCAGGTTCCTAAGTCTCCTAAATTCCCTGAGTTTCCTGAGTTCTCAGAATTTTCTTAGTTCCCTACGTTTCCTCAATTCCTTATGTTTCCTGAGTTCCCCGAGTTCCTTAAGGTTCCTGAGTTCTCTAAGTTTTCTGAGGTCCCTGAGTTTTCTGATTTCGCTAAGGTCCCTAAGTTCTCTGAATTTCCTAAGTTCCCTGCGTTCGCTGAGTTCGATGAGTTAACTGAGTTCCCGGAGGTCTAGAGGCCCCTGAGTTTCTCGAGTTCGCTGAGTTTTCTAAGTTTCCTGAGTGTTCTTAATTCGCTTAGCTTCCTACGTTTTCTGAGTTTCCTGAGTTCCCTGAATTTCCTGAGTTTCCTGAGGTCCCTGAGTTCACTAATTTCGCTGAGTTCCCCGAGTTCATTCAGGTCCCTAAGTTTCCTAAATTCCCTGAGTTTCTTGAGTTCTCAGAATTTTCTTAGTTCCCTACGTTTCCTCAGTTCCTTAAGTTCCCTGAGTTCCTTAAGATTGCTGAGTTCGGTGCGTTCGCTAATTTTGCTGAGTCCACTGAGTCCCCTTAATTCCCTGATTCCCCTGATGTCCCTAAGTTCCCTTAGTTACCTGAGTTCCATGATTTGATAGTTGTGAGGACCCTGAAAAAGTGCGTTGTTTAGGACACCCTATTGCACATTCTCAAGGTCAAATTAATTTTGATTCTCCCCTCTAAGATCTTGAATAAAAACTGTCAACTATATATTTTATACTCTCAGGGAGGATATCGGACTCAATTGAAAGAATAGATCAGAGGTCAAAGTAAAAGCCTCTTTGGTATGCATAGTTTGGCGTTGCTCCAAGGATAAGGAGAAGTCCACTCGAGAAATGATTTCAAGCGCAAAATCTAACCATATGGAAGAGATCTTGTTTTGGTGCTTTCGTACTTCTGGACCCAGCCCCTGTCCTCTAAAGCTTCCTTCAGTTTCGGCAACTCTCCTCGAATAAGAAACACCTTGTGCTTCTGCAGACAAAAAATAATTAAAGCTACATATTTTATAACTTATTTGATGTAGGGTAATCGATACAATGATTTGCCACTTTTTCAAGATAAATAATTTGTGAGGACTTTTAGAGAGCGTCCACATATTGTGTGGCGCTATTGTAATTGATTTTTGAACCATACCTCCCTCTTGTGGTAATAAAATTAATTGAAAAAAATTATTCTGAAAACTATAAACCAAGTAGTTGATTAAAATGAAAGAATTCTTAACAAAACATGTAATAGTAGATATTTCAACTTGAAAATATTTTGATTTGAAATCAAAAAAAGTAGAATTCAACCAAAAAAGGCGTATTTTGAATTAAATGGTTGAATCCTGATCTCCCCCCCCCCTCTTAAATTTCTAAAACGGTTTACGGACGACCACTAACCGAAAGACAGACCCTGGGGCAAACAAAGGTTTTCTGGACAAATTAATTTTTAGTCTGCTATAGATGAAAGCATTTTAAATTTCAAAAATATTTGTTTGTTAGAATTTTCAATAAAAACATTCAATCAATTTTTTGTTGACCAACAGAATGAAGGTTTTATTTTTTTTAACTTTTCAGAAGTACAATTTTTTCAAAAAGATTTTCAGATTTCTCGAACAAGGCTAAGACTGTCTAAGTAATTTACAGTGGGTGAGGACAAATGAAAAAATTGCCTATTAGGTTATATCGTAAACAAATTAACAAAGAAAAATTATTTTTTGAAACTGGCAGTGCTTAGCTAATTTTTTAACAACTATTTTGTTCAAAAATCATCTTTTTGTTCAAAAATTCATCTGCTTCATCGAAAGTTGAAATATTTGGTTGAAAATTCATTTTTTTGTCGCTAAGTAATTTCCTTGGTTAAAAATTTAGTTCCCCTGTTGAACATTTATTTTATTTATGGTTGAAAATTTTTTTTTTAACGTAAGGATTCCATTTTTGGTTGAAAATTTATTTATTTTTTTGTTATAAAAATTCAACTATTTTCTTGAAAATTCATCTTTTTCAGTTAAAAATTCAAGTATTTAGTCGAAGATTTATTTATTTTTTTGATAATTCATCTTATCTTTTTTGAAAGAAAATTAATCTATTTGGTTGAAAAATTAATTTTTTGAATAAAAATTCAACCCTTCGAGAGGATAATGAACTCTTTTCTTGACATTTTTTTTGTTGTGAAGATTGATAATTTCAGTTGAAAATTCATATTTTTGGTTTAAAATTCATCTTTAGGGTTAATAATTAAAATATTTTGCTGAAAATTCGATTGTTTTTAGTTAAAAATTGATTTTCTTTACTAAAAATGTGAATAATCCATTTTTGAATGTAAAGTGATCTCTCTTGGAAGAAAATTAACGGTAAATTCATCCTTTTTGGCTAAAAATGCAACTGCTTGGTTAAAGATTAATCTGTTTCAGTTGAAGATTCAACTATTTTGTTCACAATATTTTTTGTTCAAAATTAAACCAGTTTGACAGAAAATTAAACTATTTGGTTGAGCACAAAACTGTTTATGTGAAAAATTTAACTATTGTATTCGAAATTTTCTTTTTGGTTGATAATTATTTCTTTATCTCCAAATGTAGCTATTCCATTTCTCGTTGAAAAATTTTTCTTTTTAAGTTAAAAATTCAACTATTGAGTAGAAAATTCATGTACTTTGTTAAGCATTAATCTGGGTCGTCTGGTTCAAAATTAGATTTTTTTTTATTAGTTTTTTAAATTAAAAATTTAACTATTTCATTTTTCATTAAATATTCATATTTTTGGTTTAAAATTCGACTATTTAGTTGAAAATTCATCTTTCTAGTTGGAAATTCAAGTATTTGGTTGGAAATTCATTCACTTTTTAAAAAATATTTATTATTTTGATTAACTTATCTCTTTGATTGAAAAGTAAACTATTTTGCTCGAAATGCTTTTTTTTTATTATATTTTATTATCACAATAAATATAACAACATTTTAAAATTGTGTACCGATCAGATCAACCAAAAACGAAGTACCTCCTCTTTCACTTTTTTTTCATTTTCAAATTTCACACATTACATAACTTTAAACATCTTAAACAAACTCAAAAAAAATATAGGAAACAATGGGTTTCAATTACTTACTTGAAACGTTTAAATCTATTAAGAGGATATTTAGGTTTTAGGGTTTCATAGCTCTTGGCAGAAATACTTAATAAAATAATAAATAAATAATAAATTATTAAAATTTTCCCTCAGGTGTCTATCCGTTGTAGTTTTTCTCTATGAGAGGAAAGGAGGAAAAGGAAGGAGGGGAAGTAACAGGAAATGAGTGGAGGGAAAGTAGAAGAAGTGAGGGGAAATGTGAAAAGGGAATTCGATGAAATAAGGGGAAATGAGGAAAGGGGAAATTAAAAGAGGAAAATAGGGATTTTGAGTGGAGTTGATGGGGCAGGAAGTAGGGGAAATGAGGCGTAGGAAAAATGCGAGTGAGAGAGAGATTGAGGGGATGGGAAGTAGGGGAAGGGATAGGAAATGAAGGGTGAAGTGACGGGTGGCGACGGGTAGCCAATCATTGGAAGATGTCCAAAAATAGTACCGATTACCCTACTTTAGTTTCTATAATAAGAGCAGGGACGCAGACTTTAAAAAGCAACAAAAAAGCTCAATTCCCTGAAAAAGCTACAAATAAATATTAAGAGACAGGTGACCTTATTAGCTATTATCTTAACTTCCTTGAGGATTACCTTAACGGCTTTCTCGACTTTGTCTCGAATTTTTCGATACTGTTCTTTCCTCGCCCATTCCTCCCTACAATCTTCCTCTGCTCGGATAGCGGAAATGTAGCCATTTCCCTTTTTTTGCAAGTCTTTTGGTGGGCAGAAGCCCGTGTGAATGTGTGGCATAGGAATGTGTTCGCGTTCCGGACAGGGGATAGAAGTATCTGTATCTTCGACATCCGGGGGTAGCCACTGGACTGGAGGGTACTCAGCTCGATTGTAGGGATTGATGGGGCTCTCTTTCCTGTCCAGTTCTTCCATCGACAAGCACCCGGAGCTGCAGGTTTTCACCTTTTTGCACTGATCCGAAGATGAGGGTCTTCCAGTCGCTTGAACAGTCTTTGCTTTCCTAAAACAAAGTTGCAGAAAATGGGTTTGGGTCAAGTGACCAGCGGCAAGTCACATTTTCGGCAGGTCACATAAATAATTAAGGTCTTTCAAATTTGTTTGAAAAATACGAAAAAGTAGTTCAAAAATTTTTTACTGCGAGCCGGATTTGAACCCACACTTTCTCTATACATGGAAGGTCAACCAGGCAAGTGGGAGTCACCCTTCGATGTTTTTGAGCAAATATTTTTGGGCAGTTTTAACAATCGAAATTCTATTTTTTGCTTTTATGAATCTGATATGATCTGCTGTTTTTGATCTTGACGGCGTAAGGCGCAATTCTACCAGAATATATGTTACCAGATGAGAGTCTGTTCTACGGATATCAGCAGTATCGACGTAATGATAAATATTCTTATTCGAACTAATTCTTTCAAATTTGATAGAAAAATACGAAAAAGCAGTTCAAAAAATTTTCACTGCGAGGCGGATTTAAACTCATACCTCTTCTATCCATAACAAGTGCTTTTACCAATTCTCTCATTTGCTCCCCGTCTCCAACCCGCCTGGTTTACGAAGTACAAGTTTAAAAATTTTTTCTTTTCTGCTGCAATAGCTGAATGGGATCGTTTTCCGCTCACTTGGAGGCGCGATCGAACTTTTATAAGTGCCCGCGAAATTCAAACTCAAATTATGCAGAGTAAAGTTTTTTAACAAAAACTATTTTAAAAAAAAAGTAAAACTGAATACGAAAAGTAGACTATAGCCTGATGAAAACTTAAACTGCAAAGTCGGAAAGCATTATCAAAAAGGGAAAGGAAAGATTTGTTAAAGGGGTAAGTCTTAAACAATAATAAAAAATCTACCTCGCCTACGGTTTGTCAAAACTTACCTACCTGCCAAATTATGATTATGATATTTTGTTTCGCTCATTGTTCATAATTTTATTTCAAAAACATAACTTTTATTAATTTTCATTTGAATTTCGCGGGCAATTATGCAAGTTCGCTAGCGCCTTTTAGTGAGCGTCAAACTATCTCATTGATTAAAGCACCTCTTACGAATAGAGAAGTTATCGGTTCAAATCCTGCTCGCAGTGAAATTTTTGTGACCTTGTTTTTAGCGTTTTTAGAATAAATTTTACAGAATTAGTTGAAAAAAGAATATTTATCATGACGTCGATACTGCAGAACATACTCTCTGATAAGATATATTCTAGTAGAATCGCGTCATTTCTTTACGTACCTTATCAACTTTTCTCCAAATATTATAATAATAATCGACACTATTTATTGTCTTAACATAAAAAATGAACTAAAGTTTAGCCCTTTCCTAACCGATGACTCTCATCTTTTTCTATCCCTTTGTCTATCTGTCTAATACGAATTCCAATATTTTTCAATCTCTTTCTCTATCTCTCGTAACCAAGGACCCTAATTTTCTTCTTTACTAGATTCTATCTCTTAATTATAAATTTTTATCTTTGTCTACCTCTTTTTCAGTATCTTCCGCCATTGGATACTCTTATCATTTTATATCCCTAACCATTCGGTAATTCATCGAAAAGTTAAGGAATTCATTTCAAATTTAATTTAACGTTGACCACGTGCCAGAAAGACAATTTGACGTCCAAGCTTATATATAACTACGCACTTAAGTTATTTCCATACATTATTCGACAACGGTTTCGACAACGGTTCGAACGGTTTCGAACTTGGAAAAATGGATTGCCGGGCCTCTTTTCATAGGCTTGAAAACTGATACGTTGAATAGGATGAAATAAAGAAGAGTAAATTCAAAAGATAAACGTAAATTTAGATTGACGAAGAGATAAAAAATGATAGGCATCGGTAGATGTAGGATACGATGAGATAGAGAAGATGAGATACAAAAAGATAGACGGGAATTTGAATTAGCAGTGATGGAAAAAGATTCACATGAATATATAAAGAATAGAATAAAATAGGAAAGAGGAATTGAAAAAGATAGACAAACTTAAATTAACAAACAGATAAAAAAATAAACTTTGGTAGATGTAGCATAGGATTAGATAGCGAAAATATTATTGAAAGAATTAAACGGGAATTTAGATTAACAGATACAGAAAAGGATTGGCATGAATAGATAAAAGGATAGGATGAGATAGAGAAGAGGGAATTGAAAAAATAGACGTGAATTTAGATTAAGAAAGAGATAGAAATGACAGACGTTTATTTATATTGAAAAACAAATAGGAAAAGCTAAACGTTGATAGATGTATGCTACGATGAGATAGGGAAGAGGGTATTGTAAAAGATGAACGTAAACCTATATTGACAAAGAGATAAACAAAAATTGAATTGGATAGACAAATGATAGAATGCGATAGAGAATAGGGTATTTAAAAAGATAAACGTAGACTTAGATTACCAAAGAGATACAAAAGATAGACGTTGATAGATGTAGTGTAGGATGAGATAGAGGAGAGGAGATTGAAAAAGATGGGGGGTAACTCAGATTAACATACATAGAAAAAAATTGATATGAATTAATAAAATACAAAATAAGATAGAATAGAGTGCGATAAGAAAGATAGAGGTGAATTTAGATTGACAAAGAGATAGAAAAATATTTACGTAGATGAACGAAGGGCAGAATTGAGTGAGGAAGGGGTATTATAGAAGATAAGCGTGAACTTGGATTGACAAAGAGATAGAAGAAGAATAACGTGGATGGACAAAGTATAGAATGAGATAGAGACAACAAGATAAAAAATATAGACGTTGATAGATATAGTTTAAGGTGAGATAGGGAAGAGGAGATTATACAAAATAGATGAGAATTCAGATAGACTGAGAGATAGACACATATTGACGTGGATAGTGAAAGGGCAAAATAAGATGGAGAAGAGAGCATTGGAAAAGATGAACATGAATTTAGATTTACAAAGAGATAGATAAAGATAAACGTTGACAGATGTAGGATATGATGAGATAGGGAAGAGGAGATTGAAAGAATAAGACGGGAATCTATATTGAGAGAGATAGGAAAAGATTTACGTGAATAGATAAAGGATAGGATGAGATAGAGAAGAGGACATTAAAAAAGGCGGACGGTAATTTAGATTGACAGATATAGAAAAAAATTGATATGAATTTATAAAAGACAAAATAAGATAGAGAAGAGGGCATTAAAAAAACGTAAATTTAGATTAACAAAGAGATAGAAAAAGATTGACGAATATAAGGAAATGATAGAATGAGATAGGGAAGAGGGTATTGTGAAAGATAGACATGAATTTGGATTGACAAAGAGATGGAAAGAGATTGATCCCTATTCCTTTCCTTTCCCTTCCCTTCCCTTCGGTTCTCATTCTTAATCCTATTCCATCTCTATTCCTTTCCTTTTCTTTCTTTTTCTTTCCCTTATCCCATCCCTATTCTGTTCCTTAATCCTATACAATTCCTATTCCTTTCCTTTCCCTTATCCCATCAGATAGAGAAAATGGTATTGAAAAACATGAACGTAATTTTAGATTAACAAAGAGATAGAAAAGATAGACGTTGACAGATGTAGTACAGGATGAGATAGAGAAAAGGAGATTGAAAGAAATAGTCAGGAATGTAGATCAAGAGTGATGGAAAAGATTGAAGTGAATAGATAAAAGGATATAATAAGAGAGAAAAGATCGGATTAGGCAACATAGACGTGAATTAAGAATAAAAAATGAAGGGCAAAAGATAAACTTTGATAGATGTACGATACAATGAGTTAAGGAAGAGGATATTGTAAAAAATAGGTTTACAATAGGTTAACAGAGAGATAATAAAGATGGACGTTGATACATTTTGTATAGAATGACATAGAGAAAAGGAGAAATCAAAAAGATAGACGGGAATTTAGATTAACAGAGATGAAGAAAATTGGAATGAATTCATAAAGGACAACATAAGATAGAGAAGAGGGCATTGAAAATATAAGACGTGAATTTAGATTGACAAAGAGATAGAAAAAGATTGAGGTGGATAGACAAAGGATAGGATGATATAGAAAAGACAAGATTAAAAAAGATAGATGGGAATTTCGATTGACCGACAAATATTGATGTGGATAGATGAAAGATAGGATTAGATAGAAAAGAGGGTATGAAAAAAAAGATGGAAATTTTGATTGACAGAGAGAGAATGACGTGGATAGATGGAGGAGAAAGTGAAAAAGAGAAGAGGGAATTGAATAAGATAGACGTGAATTTAGAATTACAAAGAAATAGAATAAGATATACGTTGATTGACGCTGAATAGGATGAGATAAAGAACAGTTAATTAAAAGAAAATATAGACCCGAATTTAGACTGCAAGAGGGATAGAAAAAGAAAGACGTTGGTAGATGTAGGATATGATGAGATAGAGAAGATGAGATTTAAAAAGAAAGACGGGAATTTAGATTGACAGAGAGATAGACAAATATTGACATGGATCGATGAAGGATTGAATGAGATAAAGAAGAGGGAATTGAAAAAGATAGACGTGGATTTAGATTTGAAAACAGATAAAAAAAATAAGCGTTGATAGATGTATGATACGATGGGATAGGGAAGAAGATATTGTAAAAAATAGAAGTGAATTTAGATTGACGAAGTGGTCAGAAAATATTAACGTGGATAGAAAGATTGACATGAATGAATAAAAGGATAGAATGAGTTAGAGAAGAGCGGTTTGAAAAAGATAGACGGGAATTTAGATTTCAGAGATAGAAAAAGATTGACACTAATTTATTAAGCACAAAATAGGATATGGAAGAGGGCATTGAAAGAGATAAACGTGAATTTAGATTAAAAAGGGATGGAAAAAGATGGACGTTTGTAGATTTAGTATGCGATTAGATACGGAAGAGAAGATTGGAAGAGTGAGACGGGAATTTAGATTAACAGAGATAGAAAAATATTGACATGAATGGATAAAGGATAGGATGAGATAGAGAAGTAGGAATTGCAAAAGATAGACGTAAATTTAAATGAACAAAGAGATGAAAAATATAGACTTTGATAGATGTGGTGTAGGATGAGATAGGGAAAAGGAGATTAGAAAAGATAGACGGGTATTTAGATAACCAGAGTTAAAAAAAGATAGACGTAGTACAGGAAGAGATAAAGAAGAGGAGATTAAACAGGATAGATGGGAATTCAGATTGACAGAGAAATATTGACGTGGATGGATTAATGATAGAATAAGATATAAAATAGGGGATTTAAAAAGATAGACGAGAATTCATATAACCAGAGTTAAAAAATTGATATAAATTGATAGAAGAAAAAAAAAGATAGAGAAGATGGCACTGAAAAAAACAAGACGTGAATTTATATTGACAAAGTAATAGAAAAACATTGACGTGGATAGACAAGGGGTAAAATGAGATTGCGAAGAGGTCATTAGAAAAGATTATCGTAAATTTAGATAAACAAAAAGATAAAAAATATAGACGTTGATAGATATAGTATGGGATGAGATAGAGAAGAGAAGATTAAAAAAGATACATAGGAATCTAGATTGACTGAGAGATAGACACATATTGACGTGGATAGTCAAAGGATAGGATAAAATAGAGAAGAGGGTATTGAACAAGATAAACCTGAATTTAGATTAACAAAAAATGGATAAAGATAAACGTTGACAGATGTAGGATACGATGAGATAGGGAAGCAAAGATTGAAACAGTTAGAAGGGAGTTTAGATTAACGAAGATAGGGAAAGATTTACATGAATAGATAAAGGATAGGAAGAGATAGAGGAGTGGGAATTGAAAAATAATGTGAATTTAGATTTAAAAATAAATAGAAAAAAATAAACATTGATAGAAGTATGATACGATGAGATAGGGAAGAGGATATTGTAAAAGATAGACGTGAATTGAGATTGACAAAGAGATTGAAAAAGATTAAAGTGGATAGAAAAAGGATGACATGAGACAGTGGAGAGGGTATTGAAAAAGGTAAACTTAAATTTAGATTAACGAAGAGATAAAAAAAGGTACACGTTGATATATGTAGTATAGGATGAGATAGAGAAGAGGATATTGAAAAAGATGGACGAAAATTTATATTAAGAGAGATAGAAAAAGATTGATATTAATTAATAAAGGACAAAATAAGATAGAGAAGAGAGAATTGGAAAAGATAAACGGGAATTTAGATTGACAAAGAAATGGAAAAAGATGGACGTTGATAGATGTAGTGCAGGATGAGATAGGGAAGAGGAGATTGAAAGAATTAGACAGGAATTTAGATTGTGAGAGATAGGAAAAGATTTACGTGGATATATAAAGAATAGGATGAGATAGAGAAATGAGGATGAAAAAAGATAGACGTGAATTTATATTGAAAAATAGACAGACGAATCTAGACGTTGATAGATGTATGATACGATGAGATAGAGAAGAGGGTATTGTAAAAGATAGACGTAAACGCATATTGAAAAAGAGATAAAAAAAGATTGAATTGGATAGACAAAGGATAGAATGCGATAGATAAGAGAGTATTTAAAAAGGTCAATGTGAATTTAGATTGGCAAATATATAAAAAGGATAGACGTTGATAGATGTATTGCAGGATGAGATAGAAAAAAGGAGATTGAAAGAAATAGACGGGAATGTAGATTAGAAGAGATAGAAAAAGTTTGACATGGATAGACGAAGGATATAATAAGATAGAAAAAAGGGCTTCAAAAAAGATGAATATAAATTTAGATTATCAAAGGAATAAAAAAGATAGACTTTGATACATTTTGTATAGAATGAGATAGAGAAAAGGAGAAATCAAAAAGATAGACGGGAATTTAGATTAATAGAGATAAAAAAGATTGACATGAATTGATAAAGGACAAAATAAGATAGAGAAGAAGGCATTGAAAAAGATAAACGTGAATTTACATTGGCAAAGCGATAGAAAAATATGGACGTTGGTAGATGTAGTATACGATGAGATGGGGAAGATAAGATTGAAAGAGTTAGACGGGAATTTACATTAACAGAGACAGAAAAAGATTGACGTGAATAGATAAAAAGATAGAATAAGATAAAAAAGATCGTATTAAACAAGATATACGAGAATTAAGATTCACAGAGATAGAAAAAGATTGAGAAGAATAGATAAAGTATAGGATGAGATAGAGAAGTGGGGATTAAAAAAGATAGACGTGAATTCATATTCATAAAGAAATAGAAAAAGCTAAACGTTGATAGAAGTATGCTACGATGAGATAGGGAAGAGGGTATTGTAAAAGATAGACGTAAACCTATATTAATGAAAAGAGTGAAATAGATTGAATTGGATAGACAAAGGATAGAATGCGATAGAGAAAAGGGTATTGAAAAAGATAAACGTAAATTTAGATTAACAAAGAGATAGAAAAGATAGACGTTGATAGATGTAGTATAGGACGAGATAGCGTAGAGGAGATTGACAAAGATGGACGGTAATTTAGATTAACAGAGATAGAAAAAATTGATATGAATTCATAAAAGACAAAATAAGATAGAGAAGAGGGCATTCGAAAAGGTAGACGTGAATTTAGACTGACGAAGAGATAGAAAAAGATTGTCTTTGAGAAACAAAGAAGAGAATGAGATGGGGACGAGGGTATCGTAAAAGATGGACGGGAACTTGGATTGTCAAAGAGATAGAAAAAGATTGCCGTGGATACACAAATGATATAATGAGATAGAGAAAAGGTTATTGAAAAACATGAATGTAAATTTAGATTAACAAAGAGATAAAAAAAGATATACGATGATAGATGGAGTACAGGATGAGATAGAGAAGAGGATATTGAATGAAATAGACGGAAATTTAGATAAGAAGAGACAGAAAAAGATTGACGTGAATACATAAAAAGATAGAATAAGATAAAAAAGATCGTATTAAACAAGATATACGAGAATTAAGATTCACAGATATAGAAAAAGATTGAGAAGAATAGATAAAGTATAGGATGAGATAGAGAAGTGGGGATTAAAAAATATAGACGTGAATTCATATTCATAAAGAAATAGGAAAAGCTAAACTTTGATAGATGTATGCTACGATGAGATAGGGAAGAGGGTATTGTAAAAGATAGACGTAAACCTATATTGATAAAGAAAGTGAAAAAGATTGAATTGGATAGACAAAGGATAAAATGCGATAGAGAAAAGGGTATTGAAAAAGATAAACCTTTTAGATTAACAAAGAGATAGAAACGATAGACATTGATAGATGCAGTATATAGGATGAGATAGAGAAGAGGAATACCGTATAAAAATCCAGATAGATGCGAAAAAATTCCGAATCCTATCCGTCTCTATCGGATCCTATCTGTCATTTCAAGCAGGGAGCCAACGAACCCGAATCGTGAAGTCGGGCCTCGGCCGAGCTCGGCTTCGTACTCGTGCCTCGTGCACGTGCATTTTCAGCTTCACACGAGGCTGGTCGACGCCTCGCGTAACAGAGCCGACTCACCGACACGCTACGTTTGCCTGTGTTGCTCCCAGATGGAAAAGTGGTGGAGGCCGAAAAATCCCACGTTCTGGAGACTTTGGACGGTGGGGGACACGTCGGAATGTTCAAGGATTTGATATGGGCATGAGAACTTGTGCCCTTGATATTACAGGGGGCTTTGCTATTAGCCCCTGAAAGGATTCCTCCTCGGTTTAGGTGCCGCAGACTAGATTCTATCAGTTTCCCAGAGGAGCAACACTCCAGGTCTTTTGTCCGATTAAACCCTTAAGCCCTCCCACCTGCTACAAGGTCACTTATCCCTAGGGAGAGAACTTGAAGCGCTAAAAAAATACCAATTTTAACTTCGTTTAAAAATTGAAGCACTCTTAAATTGGTATCTTAAAACTAAGTACTTAAAAATCATTAATTTCCAAATTGTACATCAAGATTCCTCAAATTCAATCATTTTAATCTTAAATTCATAATTAATAACATGAAAATCAAGGGAAACAACTTCATGTTGAAGAGAATTTCATTAGTTGTCTAACCAACATATACTGATAAACTGTCGCACTGACATGATAAAAAAGTCACCAGACAAAAAACACGTGGAAAACGAGCGAAAACATAGGAGCTCCAATGTGGACAGAATTAATGAATAGATGAACGGTATATTATTATATGGAATTGGTGAGTGGGTTAGTACAACTGTGAAGTCAGCTGGCGAACACAACTTGGTTCTTATATGCGGAAACCGTCATCCCAGCAGAGATGGAGTCGCCGAGCAACGTGCGTGCCTGGCGCGGCGTGCGCGCTTATGCTTGGTTCTCCGCATGCGAGAGCTGAGCTCTTATATATCGTATTTCATCATTAGGGGACACTGGGGCGAGATAAGCATACGGGGTCAAATGAAACACTGCATTTTTTCTCAAAATATGTGGTTTTCATTAATGTTCTTTTCAGGAATAACAGAAATCATAATATTGAATATATCAAAATCTAAAATGAAATTTAATTAACTGAATCATAAATTAAAATAAATAAAATTTCAATACATAAGTACTATTATTCTGTGATATTTTGAAACATGAGAAATTATTTTGAATAACAGGTAATATTTTCAACCTTAGGTTTCTCGTAAAGTTTATTAATCGAACTTTAAAGTGCTAATGCATTTATACGCATTTATTTAATAAAAAACAGTAATATTTCAGTTTTGATCAAAATTGTGATTTGGTGCCGAATGAGCCAGGTTTATGGGGCGAGATGAGATGCGCGAGCCGGCCGAAAAGCTACAAGTGCAGAGTTCAAAAATACAAAATGTTGCAATGATGAGAACCTATAGGAGAAAAAATGACAGCCAGCCATGCTCAGAAAGATCTATGGCTGCGGCAGTAAAATCTTTCTTGCAAAAGGATTCTAGTGTTGAGCAGCTGTAATTGCTTACCAAGTTCCTAAAACAACTTTAGCTCGGAAAGTTATAATATGTTGACAAAAAGATGTCTCAGTGAAAAATTTTATCAAGAAAGTGAGTGAACAAGTGTACGTACACATATATTATAAAATGAGTACTATCTATTAAAGTATAAGTCTTCGTTGTCATACGATTTAAAGTTTAATTTTATAAATAAATTTCAGATGTTTTTGTACTTGTTTTTTTCAGCATATTCAAGACAAAATTTCCATTTTGTATTCATACTCATAAGTTGCAGAAGTCTTCTAAATTTGATATTTGCAATTAGTCTTTTAAATTTGGCGGAAAAAAACTTAAAACTGTGACAAGACTTTTAGATTTTAAGTATATTACGAGGTTACAATTTATTCTTTATTTGTTTATACTCTCTCCCTTTTACGGGTTTGAGAGTCTTTACATAACCATTACGTATATTCTTACAAACAGTCCTTACATACTATCTTACCACCTATTCGCTACATCTCATCTTAATCACTATTCTTACTTCTAAGCGCTTGAGACTTTGCCCTGTATTCCGTTTCTCCTTACCATTATCAATCTCAATTGGATTCTATTCCATTTCCATTCAAAATCTACTTCATTCTCTCCTACACGCTTTCCCCTCCCCCTTCATAACCTGTACACCTCTCTAGGACATGCATCCATGTTTCCTGCTCATACCTACACACTCTACACATATTCTCTTCTTCATTCATTCAGCATCTGCATGCTCTTACGCTCTCTCCCATTCTGAATCTCACCACTCTATTCCATTTGCTCTCTTTTTTAATCTTTCTCAGGTAGTCTGGTTCCTCCTGCATCTATACCATTCGATACCAGCTGTTTTACCTTGACTCCATGATTTTGTTCTATCTTTTCTCCCCTTGTCTTGCCTTCATCTCTTCCTCTATTTCCTTCCACCCTCTATCCCTCACTTGCATACCACATTCAAACCTAATTTTATATCTCTTCTCTTTCCATTTCGAACGTCCCATATTTCCCCTCCTCTCTTTATCCATAACCTCCCGTGCACACGCTTGTGCAATTCTATTTCCCTTTTTCCTTCTTAGTTTCTCTTCAAAATTTCAGGCTCTTTTCAGTTGCCCGAAAATTATTTTTTCTCGTCCTATTTCTTCCCTCAGCATATAACCTGGGCATCTTCAGTTCGCCCCCATAACCCATCTCAAAAATCTCTCATGCAGACTTTCCACTCTCTTATGTTCTTTCCAACCCCAAATTTCCACACCATAGCTTAACACGGATCATACTAGCACATCGAACATCCATACCCTCATCATCCAGTCATCCTGGAACCTTCTTTTACGTATTCCCCATACTTGTCCCATCACTTCACTCGCACATTCTAATCTCTTTCTCACCTGCAACTCGCTTCCTCCTCTCTTTTTAAACCAAAACCCTAGGCAGCAAAACTCCTCAACCAGCCCTACCACCACGCTACTAATCTTCCATTCATATTCTACGTTATGCTTTTAATTTCTAAAATACATCATCTTAGTCTTATTCGCATTCACTACCAGATCCTTTACTCTCACGTACTCTTAGAACACTTATTATCATATGTATTCCTCTTTCATCATCCACTACTAGCACTACGTCATTTGCATATGCTAGTGAATACACTTTGCCAGTTCCTAGTGTTGTCCCTCCTTTCCCTTTCCACACATTAATTATCAACTTCTCCTCTACATCTGCCAGAAGAATCCTAAATAGAAGTGGGCTCAATGGGCATTCTTGCCTGAGCCCCCTTCCTGTTCAGAATTTCTCTCCTTTCTTGTCTCTTATCTTCACCCTTATCTTAGTTTCCACCAATATTTCTTTTATCCTCTCTATTAATCCTTCGTCTACTCCTCTCTCTCTCTTTCGCGGCTGCCCATAACACCCTCCTGTTAACTGAGTCAAATGCTGCCTTAAAATCGATAAACAGTGCGACTAGTTTCCCTTTCTTTCGCCCTAGGTTCCTATTAACTAGATAAATGACCACGTACATGTTATATGTGGTTCTCATCCCTGTTCTTAAACCAGTTTGATTGTGTGGTATACTTCCCTTTTCTTCCACCTGTCCTTCTGACCTTCTTCTAAGCACTTCCGCGTGAATTTGATATCCTAGCGACATGAGTGTTATCACTCTATATTCCTCCACACTTTTGCCCTCTCCTTTCATAATCAACAATACTATCAGCCCTGTCCTCCATTCCTCCGCCCACCCTTCTCCTTTCCATACTTTATTGCAAATCTCCCAAATCCCTTCTCTCACTCCTAATCCTCAATATTTCAGGGCTTCATTTTCAAAGCCACCTTCTCCTGTTGCCTTATTTTTTATCAACCGAGCAATCGCCTCATTCACCTCTTCCCCACTAAACTCGTTTTCGCTGTCCTCGTCTCCTTTTACTGTTTTTTTTCTCCCTTTACCCTATTTCCACCCCTCCTACCAGCTCCTTGAAGTGCTTTGCCCACTCTTTCATTCCTATTTATTTATTCATGCTTCGTCTTATCTTTACTTTCCCTGCATTCATTGTCCCGCCAACCTCTTCTAACTCCCGCTTCTTCTTCGCTTGGTCTCACCTCTTCCTTTATCTTATCAATCACTACGTTGAGATTTTCTAGCAGCTCGTCTACTCCTTCCTCTTCCAAACACCCTATTTCCTCGTGTTCTATTTTTTTTCTAAATTCTCTTAATTTTTCCTCCCCCTCCCCCCAAATGCCCATTTGGGCGGACCGCAGGGTCCCACTGAGAGCAACTGTCATCTAAAAATGACACCGGCTCCCAGTAGAACCGCGGTAACTCACACTTATGGCCACGTCTCACAACCGTGAGATGGGCGGTCACAGGACACAATGAAATCACAACGACAGGCCTGCGAAACCCTCGTGTGTCTTGAGGACACGAAGCGATCCAAGGATGGCAGCTTACTGCATCCATCTCGCAAGTGCCTCGGCATATTCTTGGTACGCGGGTATGGCTTTAAGGTAATGAACCAGTGATATTTTCGCACCTCCGAGAGCACCTATCACAAGGACAATTACTTGTACCGAATATTTTGGGTACAGTCGTTGCAGCTCGCTTTTAAGTTCTTGATACCTTTCTTCCTTTTCTTTCTCCTTGGCAGTAATTTTGTGTTCGGAAGGAGCCGAGAATTTGATCACGAATATCGTTCGTATCTCGGAGTCTTGGAGAACAATGTCAGGCCTCGAGTGTTTATTAGTTCCAGAAAATTTGGCACTTGTCGTTTTGGACAATTGACTCTATCTCCCTTGGAGAGTTCGGCAGGGCAGGGTCGCGGCGAACACGTAAAAGCGACAAATATGGTAATAAAGCACTCTTAGGGCCGCATTATGTATGTAGATATACGTTGTTCCCGCATGGGTGGGACACCCAGATAGTATTTGTTCTAGGTACTCTGCGTCTGCATAACACGCTCGGTACCTGTCTTTGGGAACTTCTTGAAATAAAATGCGGCGACGGTATACTAAGGTGGAAATGACACCGTCCTGGCATGCGAAAATGAAACCTTCTGTACCTGAATTAACCCCTGATGATCTGAGAAAAGCAAAAGTTTGCTCTTTTGACAAGGACTGTTTTTCTACATTCCTGCGAAAATTTCCGTGCATTTTTTTCTCGAGCAGCTATTGGTGAAATTTGTTAACGTCTGCCTTCTTCACTTCGGCTTTCAGAAGTGAAGCATCTAGATGGATTAATGCACTTTCCTGAGTTCTGATGTTAAAATTCAGGTCAAGAGTCTTAGCCGCCTGCTCCGCGGCTTTGCAAAGGAACGCTCCTTTGCCAATCATCTCGTGATTCCTGACTATTTTTAGCAGAGGATGTTTTCCGTTTGCAACTATGTAAGCTGTACTTAGAACAATTCGGTTATGAAGACATTGGAGATTCAGAAGTCCGCCTTGATGGTCCAAAAATATACATTTTGGAATTTTCGAACAGCGCAGTCGCCAAATCTTTCTCTCTACTAAACACGATCGCGAAACGTAGCAAGTGATTAGCAGATTCGCTCATGTCGGTCATTGTTTCGGAACTCTATATTCTGCTTGCGTATTCGTCATAATTCACGAGTATACATACTGGAAAGCCCATCTACAGGGATCCGACAATCACACTGGAGAGCTCTATAGGGATCCAACATTCATCCTGAAGAACCCGTTTATAGGGTAAAACATTCATCCTGGAGGCCCGTTTATAGGGATCCAACATGCATACTGGAGAACCCGTTTACAGGGATCCAATATGCATACTGGAGAGCCCGTTTATAGGGATCCAAATATTCATCCTAGGGAGGCTTATAGGGATCCAACATTCACACTGAAGAGCCCATTTATAGGGATCCATCTTTCTTACAAACGCCAGTTTCAATGCCAATGACTGAGACCAACGATTCAAAATATTAATTTCATTTACATCAAACGGCGAAATACAAAGACAACTGCACACATGGACACGAACATGCACATATAAAAAAAGGTCAAAAATTAAAAGTAAAAAATTAAAATTGTTATTATAAGTCATCTGCCGTGTACGCGGGATGGCCATAGAAGGCGACTTTAGCCGCTATCATTGTTCACGCCCAAAAAACTCCGGACGATGCAGCACGTGTTCACAGGGTGTCCAGGGACCT
The DNA here is from genome assembly GCA_011634705.1 of Andricus grossulariae. Taxonomy (NCBI): domain Eukaryota; kingdom Metazoa; phylum Arthropoda; class Insecta; order Hymenoptera; family Cynipidae; genus Andricus; species Andricus grossulariae. Next base: position 83,184,183 of record JAABKJ010007545.1, on the reverse strand, counting down.
TGAAAACCTGGAATTCTTTTGTTCATTACAAAATAAATAAATAAATTTCTAGACATTTTTTGTAATTATTTTATAGATTGCAATGAACAGACTTTAATATTGTGAATAATTCTATAAGTTTTTAATTTCGTCTCGCTTATATAGAGAATGTTAAAGTATACATTTTTTTGTTATATTTAACTTACAAATGATAAAAATTATTATTTGAAAATGTCGATGCTAATTCAGTTTCAGAATTAGAATGAGCCATGGCTATACAACGGATTTTTCGAGGGGTTGACCAGCCGGTTTTTGAGTGTACACCAGATTTCCAAGATGTAAAAAATATTTCTAAAGATTTAAAAAGATTTCAAAACATGTCCAAATATTTTATAGGTTTAAAAATATTTCAAGGAATTTTGGACATTTCACGAAGATTTTACGGTTTTCAAAGACTTAAAAAAAGTTTTCACAGAAACTTCCTAAAGATTTTGAACATTTCATAAAAATTGCAAGGATTTCTAACATTTGAAACAGGGACGTACACTAGATTTCAAAGATTTCGAAAAATTCACAAAGATTTTAAAACTTTCAAAAGACTTCAAGGATTTGAAATATTTTAAAAAGGGATTTGTAAGATTTCAAAACATTTTAAAGATTTGAAACGATTTCAAAATTTTTTGGAAGATTTCAAGAGATTTCTCAACGATTACAAATATTTCAATGATTTTAAATGAATACAAAGGATTTCACAAATATTTCGAAGATTTCCTAAAAATTTCATAAAGATTTCAAAAGAATACAAGAATTCCAAAGATTTCGAAAAGGGTACAGTACGTCAGACTTCAAAGAATTTAAACGATTTGAAATTTTTTTTAGAAAATTTAACAAGATTTCAAATATTCCAGTGATTTCAAACGAACACAAAAGATGTAGGAAAGATTTCACAAATATTTCAGAGAATTCATAAGGATTTCAAAAGATTTCAAGAATTCTAGGGGTACATAACTCTTGCAATCCGTGTACACACATTATTAAAATTAGTTTGCAATCACTTTAAATCACCGTGGAATCACTTACAATCGCCTGAATTCACCCGGCTACTCGTATAACGTAAAATTAAGTGCAATCAGTCTAAAATTACCTAAATTCACCCAGAAATCACGTGCAAGTACTTTATAATCACATACACTTTCTTACAAAACGAAAGAAATTTGCGTTTAAATTTTTTACCGAGAGAGAATTTCAAAGATTTCAAAGAGCGTTCAGTACACCAGATTTCAAAGATTTCAAAAAACATTTTAAAGATTATAAAAGATTATACATTTTTTTGAAAATTTCAAAAGATTTCAAATATTTTAGTGATTTTTAACGAATACAAAATATTTAGGAAAGATTTCACAAATATTTCAAAGAATTCATAAGAATTTCAAAAGATTTCAAGAATTTAAAGATTTCAAAAAGGGTACAGTACACCAGATTAAAAAAATGTTTAAAAATGTCAAAGATTTTTAACGATTTCAGTAGGTTTCAAAAAATTCAAGAAGATTTCAAACGAACACAAAAGATTACACAAACAAAGATTAAAGAAAGATTTCATAAAGAGTTCAAAATATTTCAGAAAGTTTCAGAAAGCTTTCAAAAATGTCAAATATTTGAAATATTTCGAGGAGTTCAAAGATTTCAAGGATTTCAAAGATTTTAAATACTTAAGAAGATTTCAACGAATTCACAAAGATTCCACAAACAAATATTAAAGAAATATTTCACAAATATCTTAAAGATTTCATAAATATTTCAAAATATTTCAAAAAATTTCACAAAGCTTTAAAAAATCTCAAAGATACAAAAGATTTCAAAGACTTCACAAGATTTAAAAATATTCCCAAAGATTTCACAAAGACGACTTAAGTTCGCAAAAAATTAAAAATTAGTTTATTTATGGTTCTGCTTTCTTTAAAAATTTTTGGCCGATAAAAAATGAAATGTCTCATCTTTTACCTGGAAAATACCTTGAATTTCATTCCTAAGGATCGCTGGACACCCTGGTTCAGCAATACTGCCTTCTGAATTAGATGTAGCTAATTTGGAGCTCCGAGCTCTTCCAAGATGTGTACGCACCTCGCATGAACGTTCCCAGTGCAGGAGATCACGACCGGGTGGATTGTGACCTTGTTCACCCTCCACACGGTCATGATCTCCTGCTTCGGCTCCGTATATTTCTGGATCTTCTCAGTATATCTGAGCCAAATGATATTGTTAAAGAGAACGCTTATGTCTATTATTCTCACGGGTTGAGCACATTTATCTAACCAGAGGACATCTGGACGATTGTGTCTGACTAGAAAATCAGTCAGGATAGTCCTGGCCAGTAAAGGAGATGTATTCGTTCTCTAGTACTTTAACTGGGCTATATTTGTAGTAAGGCTCAAATCTCTCTAGTAAACCAGTGTTCAGGGCAATTCGTTGGTGAATGATCCCAGCAACATCCTTATGCATGCGCGTGTATTCTTGCGAGGCAAGCATTGTGCAGCCATCAATAATGTGCTCGATGTTCGCATTGGGATCTCCACAAAGACGGAATCTGTCAATAATTACCGCCATACTGAGGGTGTTTCTGGTAATTCCTCGTCTTGATTACCCTGTCCTGGATGACAATGACAAATCATTCCGTCTCCGGAAGAAGGATCTAATGCTTGGGGGTGTTGCTTGTGTAGCTGTTTACCTCGCCACTGAGCTGCTAGCTTTTCAGAGTTGAGATGTCCGATATTTTGGAAATCAACTGCTACATGTTTTAAGGGAGTATACAGGTCAACTCTGCAGATGTAGTCGTACAGTGAGATGTTAGTCCTGTTTTGGAAATATTGGCGCAATTGCTTAATCTGAGTCACACAGTCGACAAACATTCAAGGTCCCTCTGCCTCCAAAATTGCGTGGCAGAATTAGTCTCTCTACAGCTGTCCTTTCATGGTGCATTCGGTGCACATACATTTTTCTGCGGATGATTCTGTAAAGCTTCTCGAGGTCATTCATGGACCAGGCGACCAAACCAAAGGAGTATGTTTGGAGAGGAATGGCATAGGTGATAATTGCCTTTATGATGTTCTTCGCACTGAGGCCAGACGTCACAATCAGACTAAGGCGACCCGAAAAAGCAGTCTCAAGCGCCTTTTTAATTGCAGAGTAGAGCGGACCTACGCCTGCAATATGCCAAGGTACCTGTACGATTCTTTGTCAGTCATCGCCTCAATCAGAGCGCGGTCTTCCAGTATCAGTGGAGCATACACCTCTCTACGGGACAAATGCAGCTTTCTGCATTTGTCCAAACTCAGAGACATCCTGATATCGTAGGAGAACTGCAGCAAGATGTTAAGTAGGCTGTTCAGTTTCGACTTTAAGCGTGTAGAGGAGGTGAGTGAGTAGAGACTCAGCCACTCCCACCTCAATTTTAAGCCCATAGAACAGACCTGCCCAGACTGGGGAAATCTGCTTAGTTGCCAGATGGGAATTTAACACCACCACCGACCTCTACTCATTTAACTTCACGAGAGCGACTACCCCCCAAGCCTCTGGACACGAGAAGAGGTCGGTAGTGGTGGAACTCGGACATGTGGTAATTGAGTCCATTTCCCCAGTCTGGGCAGGCCTGCACTAGAACATAAGATTTTCCTTTGAAATGTATTTGGTAGCTACACATTGGCATTCATATGAAGGTAAAACGCAAACTAATCAAGTTTGTAAATTGGAAAGCTCGTAGTGTAATGCGCGTCCGGTCAGGGCTCTCTGAGCATGTGTGGGGATTTTAACGCCCACTCCCCTATGTGGGGTTCTTCTGAGTCACACTTTCTGGGAAAGCAACTAAATGCTGCTATCTTTTACAGTAGGTTGATTCCTCTTAATGACACCGTTCCCACCTTCATATCGGCTCTTGGTCAGCTTGCAAATAATTTCGACCTTGTCTTCTCGACAGCGAGTCTGGCTTCGATCTCCACGGTAAGAGTCGGCGATAACAATTACCACTCGGACCATGTTCCTTTCTTTGGGAGGCTGGATGCCTCTCCATCTCTCTGTCGCTCCTGTTCCAACAGATGCAATATTAGGTCTTGAGGCTGGGTGGTGTTTATTGGGAAAGTGGAGAGGCTTATTCCGGTCTTAAATGATAAATTCATAAAGGCGGTTTTTGACTCCCTAGAGAAGAGTGGTACCTATAGAACCGACTCACTTGATAGGGAGAGGGCTAGACAGCCACTCTGGTGTAACGCTGAATGCGATGTGATCCAGTCCAGAAGGAGACTCGCAATAAAAGGGTTCTAGGCTAACCAGACCGATGAAGATATGGAGGCCTTTAGGAGGGTGGGCAATGAAGTAAAAAGCCAGTTGAGGGGAATCAAGCATCAAACCTTTCGAGCTTTTTACGAATCTTTGGATCCGGCAACTGGCTTGTCTAGGATTTGGCGCATTGCCAAAGCATTGACTTCGCGGTCCGGAGAGCCACATACTGGCGTGGTAAAAGGCCCGGATTCCCCTGTTATCAGAATCCTTCTGTACGAGTTGGTTCGCTCTGATATCTTCACACAAGCGATAGACCTCTTCACGAACCCTGATGAGCTGGATCCTATGAACCAGCCCTTTTCCTGCGAGGAGTCTCAAGTAGCGCTATGCTTATGTAAGGCCAAGTCTTCCTCTGGCATGAATGGCCTGTCATATGAGATCATATGGGGCTTCTCGAATCCGTTGTGGAGATTCTTGCATGGCATTGTCAAAGATACGTTTCATGCCTCCTCTTTCCCGGAAACCTGAAGAGACACCCTGGTTCATTTCATCCCTGAACCGCGTGGAAAAGGCTTCCGGCCGATACATCTCACCTCCACCTTTTGTAAGTTATTTGAGAGGTTGATTCAGAGGAGGCTGGAATATATGGCAGAACATAACAATTGGATCCCGGAATTCCAGTTTGGTTTCAGGAAGGGCAGGTCATCTATGGACTGTGCTCACCTTCTGCTCACAGTCTACAAGGGATTGGTCTGAGCATGCATGACGGCCTTAAGAATGCTGGAAATAGTCCATTATGCATCTCTCAGTGTGGCCTTGAGGTGTATGAGCTCGACTCCCATGGCGGTGCTCCTCTCCGAGGCTTCCGAGACTCCCCTGGAATTCACTTACAACTTGAGAAATTTTAGAAGGAACGTATGAAGTATCTCTATACTATTATGGCTTGTCATGGCTTGTTGATTGAATCAAAAAGTTAAAAACAAAGAAGAAGACTGTATTATGTTGCATTGGTACGTTAAAATTAAATCCCCATTTAAACCAGCCGATACTTGAACTTCTGTATGCAATTCTGTATAAAATTTTTGAGTAATTTAATAAAGTACGCTATTGCGTAGATATCTCAGCACCTATTTGGCTGAAAAATGTCTTCAAGAATTCCAATTTTTTCCAAAATACACTGCCGGTCAAAAGTGTGCAGACACCTCTTTTTTGATGGATGACAAAGTTATCTTAATTTCGATTATGTCAGAGCTAAAATTCAATGTTTTCTTAAATTTTCAATAACTTCCGTAATAATCAATATTTTTTAATGTTCTTGTGTACATCTTGAAGCTATTTTTCTGCAGTATCACAGCAGCTTATGAACATGAATCTAAAAAAAAAAAAATGCCTACGAGTGCAAGAACTTGAAGTTGGAAAAATGTGGAAACATCTTATCTGTAGGCAAATAAACAGAAAACATTTATTAAATATATATTTTAAGGGACTTTTGGAGAAACTGTATAATTATATGTTTTATAAATTTACAAACTAGAAATATAGCTTTAAAATGAGCCCAAGAACATTAAAAGATATTCATTATTACGAAAGTTATTGAAAATTTAGCTCTGACATAATTGAAATTAAGAGAACTTTGTCAGTCATCAAAAAAGAGGTACCGGGAAACTTTTGACCGGCAGTGTACGTACTCTGAACGAGAAAAGGAAATTTTTCAAAGGAAATGAAACTATTGTTTAGAAAATAATATTTAAAACGGCCTTTTTGGATACCTATGTACGGAGTCTACTTGTCAATGAAACATTCGTTTTTTCTGTTTTTTAATTAAAGAAATTTGTCACCATTTTTATAGTTTTTTCAAGAAAATAAATTATTCGCAATCGAATAAGTATCAAAGTAGCTTGTCAGATATAATAAATTCCAGAAAATTCTAGAACCTTGAAATTTAAAAACTGTCTACCGTTACGGAATTTTCCATGAGACTAACCAAGAGTGGGGATAGGGATGGTTTGACCTGAGTCCTCAATCATTTTGCAATTAGTATAATTTTAAAAGCTAGAGGAGCAAGGCGTACGTAAACTAACGAAATAAAATGGAGTTCGTGCAAAGTGCAAGTAAGTTTTTAAAATATGTTGTAACTCTTGGTCTGGTTAATTTTATATTAGAATGGAATTTATTTCCGAAAAATAAAAAGTGTACAAAATGCGACGGGATAGTAGAGTTAGCTACTAATTGTCGAAATCGAGACGTGATTTATCATTGTCGGACTAAAGAGTGCCACAACAAAGTATTAGAAAAGTAAAGATTTTTAATGCCGCAAACGTAAAACTATATATAATTTTACAAGTAATAGTTTGCTGGTCGCTACGTTATCCGTTTAACGTAATTATTCGGGAGACGGTACTTTCAAAAAACGCTGCGCGGTCTACCATAATAGATCTCGGGACATGGTGAGACTCAACAAAATTCAACTTCTTACTCAACGCCAGTTCTTTGCAGGATATAATTCTCTGATGTTGCCCGAATATTTTAAGTGAGAAATGCAAAAAATCCCTTTTTTTGGAAAATTCAAATTTTTATTGAAAAAAAAAAAAAAAAATCAGATAAAAGTTTAATTGTGTGTTTGCTGTTGTACATAAAATAGGTAGTGAAAAAGTTCCTATAAACTTTTGTGTCAAACAAAAACTAGGTATTCTATAGAGGTTTTTATAGCGCAAATATGGATTTTTGTCCCTAAGGATACTGAAAATTCTTACTCAACATTTTTTTTGCAGGATTCAGTTACCTAATATTGTCCAGATATTTTGAGCCAAGAACGAAAAAAATCCATAAAGACCTTTTTTTGAAAATTAGAAATTTGAATTTTCGAGATTATTTTTTTTTCTAATACAATTTTTTAATTATATGTACGTTGTTAATATGACCCTTTTTTATGAAATGTTGTTTGACATCAATTTTATAAATAAAATTTATCGTTTTCCAAAAGAACTCATTTCCCGAGCATTTCAGGAGAAAGTTGCCACCAGATTGGTTAAGGAGGACCTAATTTTTAGCAAATCTAGACAAAATAATGCTCTAGCATTATTTGTTCAAAAAATGATTATTAACATAATTTCATTGAAAAAGGATCATATTCAGAAGGTCATAATTTCGATGCGATTAGAGCTAGCTAGAGCATTATTTTTTTCTTAGATTTGCTAAAACTTAAGTAGTCCTTAAACAAACTGGTGCCAACTTTCTCCTGAAATGCTCGGGAAATTAGTTCTTTTTGAAAACGATAAATTTCATTTAAAAATTGGCGTTGAACAAAAATTAATTAAAAAGGGCCATATTCAGAAGGCCATACTTTTGGTTCTATTACAGCCAGAATATTTTTTTTTATCTACTCAAAATTAGGTCTTTTTAAACAAATCAGTGGAAACTTTCACCTTAAACGCTAAGGAAATAAGTTTTTTTTGAAAAACGAGAAATTTTATTTATAAAATTGATGTTGAACAACATTTTATCAAAAAGGGTCATATTCCAAAGGCCATAATTTTGGTTCTATTAGAGGTAGAGCAATGTTTTTTTTTAGATCGACTTAAAATTAACTCTTTTTTAATTAATTATTCGGCAATTTTTACCAGATATCCATAGGAAATAAGTTATCTCCCTAAAACTATATACAGTCGACTTTCTTTTATTCTACAGTTCGCTTATTCTACATTTCACTTATTCTACACCCCCTATACACGCTTATTCTAATTTTCGCAGTTTCGAAATCTCCCACCACGGTCCCTGTATGGGCTGTACGGCCACACCCGCATCAGTGGGAACGCAGACAACTTTTTCGAGAAAATATTCTAAACGAAAGTCATAACTGAACAAATAGTTATATTTCTCAAGTGTAGAATGGATTTTCTCAGCCAGATTCCATATTTTGTTTCGTGACACTGAAAGGGCGTCAATCGATAAAAGAATGGGACATGACTGAGAAAATAGATTTTACACTTGAGAAATATTACTGATCAGACCCTTCTCACTTACCTTCACGTTTCGGAGATTTTCTCCAAAAAGTCGTATGCAGTTGCAGTAACATGTGCCTGCAAAGTTTTTACTTCATCATGTTGCGTAATATACGCCACTGTCTACTCGCACACTCGGCCCTTCCAATGCGAGAGTCGCAACCCTCTCCCGCGCTACACGCTGTGAAACTGCGTGGGCCAGCAGTTCTAGGAATGTCGAGTGTATTCATTTGTATTATTATCGATAGTATTTATTATTGATTTCAAATCGCCTGCGCTTTTCGGCTGAAAAAGTAGCGACCGGCGGCGCATCGATACAAGAACGGGGCAGCAAATGAGCGTTGTCGATAAAAATAAACTGCCTACTCGCGTTAAGGGTGGGGCCCCCTCCAGCTTTAAAATAATTGGCCGGGTACGTTTCAAGGACCTTAAAATAAACGGAAGTTTACTGTAGTTCCCATTATAAATATATTATTTTTGTTTTTGCAATACATTAATTTTATAATATAATTCATACAAATACCGATTATTTGAACAAAAATATAATGGGGTTTTGAATATTTTCAAATATTTTTTCCACAGTTAAATTAAGATAACACTAAAAAAGGAATGTAATTTCGAAAGGAAAGTTTTTCAAGTAAGTTTGCATTTTTTTTTAATGTTTGAAACGTATATTTTTTGAATTTTTGTGGGAAAATCTGATTGGTTGGGCGGATCGCCGGAAGTAATTCAGTCTGAAGGTGCCATCTCATGTGGACAGAAAACGTCGGCGTAAAGCAGAAACTCATGAGAGTGAAAGAGACAGACAGATCTATTTGTTTCTTTCACTCTCGTGAGTTTCTGCTTTACGCCGACGTTTTCTGCCCACATGCGATGGCCCCTTGAGCACGGTCGTATAAACCTGTCCAGAAACTCCGGTGCTGGGAGTGACTCGCATTTTGAAGCAAACGCTGTTTCTATAAATGACCACCCAGCAATAGAGCGCGACGATCAGAGGATTAATGGTTTGTTTACATGCGTTGACACATAACCTCTGTCAATCTCAGTACTATAAACATTGAACGTTTTCCACTTACACTGGCCATATGTTCCTTTACACCCTTTACACATTTTGGCACTACACAAAAACACGACAAATAACTAATGCATTTTTAGGTTAGTTTCTCTCCGACACACTACCCTCCGATCGTCGCGCTCTTCTGAGTAGCGCGGTTGTCCAGATGATGGGGGAAAAAGGTATTTAAAATGTGACTGCGAATGTGCCAAAAGTCAAAATGTGCATGGTGAAAAATTTTGTTTGATCGAGTGACTTAAGTCACTCACAATCGCTCACTTTAATCTCTGCCGACATAATTTTATGACAAAAATTTGAGGGTATCCTTGGAAACATCTAACTCTCTTGAATGCCATTATTCATTACTATCGTTTTTGGGTTTTATACTTTAAGCAAAATTGTATTTTTTTTAGTGAGATTTGATTACGACTGGCTGCTACTTTTCGACAATTTTAAGTAAAGAAATATCTCTCTTAGAAATCGAAATTTGAATTTTCGCCAGCTGTCTGATAGATACATCCTTAGTCAATGGAGCAACTGCAGTGATTGTTTGAGCGGTTTGCAGGATGTGACGTTTCTAGATCAGAGAATTTTCGAATAGGGATTTCAATACTTTTTCCTCAATATTTTTTTTTCTCAAAAATAAAGTATTCAACCAAATTTTTGAATGCACTATGCTTTTCAGAATTTTATTCAGTAATTAAAAAATACACTATAATATCCAGTAAAAAAATCATAGGTGGTACCTATGTCAGTCGAATTAAAAAATTGTTCAACCTCACCGTACAATACAAGTTTTGATTGCTTGAACAATTAAAAATTAAAAGGGTTTGAAATTCAAGAATTTCGATAGTAAAATGTTTCAAGTCGATTAAAATTCTAAATATAAAGTAGTTAATGATTTTAAAAAATGAACTATAATATTAAAAATGGGATAATAATTATAATTGACCGCGGAAAACTTTAAGAATCAATTAAACAATTTTACAACATGAAAAGGTAAAAATTACAATCGTTTAAAATTTTCATATTCAAATCGAAAGCGTTAATAGTTCAGCAATTGTAATTTTCGGATTAAAGTTTTATCAAATAATTTCAAATTCGTCGATAATTATATGACATTGACGAAATGAAAACGTTTTAAATTAAATAATTGAAGCGTCGGCAGAAATAACGTTGTATCAACACAAGTTTTGTGCCCATGGAGTTCTATAGTTATTCTTTTTGTAAACAATTTTTTTATTCCGCTAAGACGTTGAAATCGCTAAACTGTGAACAAAAATTTGAAAAGAAATTTCAAAATATTCGACATTATTTACTTCGTATCAACCTAAAAATAAAATTGAATTGATCAGAATGCCAAGCAAAAGAAAATGAAAAGGCTATTCAGAGGCTTTTAGAAAAGCTTACGTAAATAAGGAAAAACTAGCCGCGCTAGTAATAAAACGTCTAGATTCGGTAATATACGTAATATTTTTTAAAGGTAGAGTAATTATTTTCAAAATTTGTCGAATTCAGGTTTTGCATTTTTTTCGACACTTGAGAAAATGCAATTTTCTCTTTTTATCCCTGTTCAAAAATTCTAAAGTTAGATTTGGAAAAATTCACTTTTGAGGTTCAGATTCATGCGACTTACATTCTTACATAACCTCAACTATTTTGACATTTCTTTAAGAATTCAATTTTCAAATTTTCATTGACACTTTAGCGATTGCACCGCTTCCGCAGAATATAAAACAGTTGATAAAAAACAAAATTATTGTTACTTGTTTTGAAACATTAAAAAATTAAAATTTTATGACAATAGCGTAAAAAAATAATTTTATAATGTTTATTTCATGAACAAATTGGTACAGGTCAGATATTTAGCTTAAGCTTAATAGTAGGAAAGAAAGTTTTCTGTGCATTTGTTGACCTGGAAAAAGCATTTGACAAGGTGAATAGAAGTAAACTTTGGGAAGTCCTTAAAGAGTACGGAGTCCATGGATGGCTCCTACAAGCAATACAAACTATATACTACAGCCTCGGTGGCATAATTGGTTAACGCTCTATTCATGGATAGTGGCGTTCCCGGATCAAATCCGGGCTGAGCAAATTTGTTCTTGTTTCTCAAATTCTATTTGCTCGAAGTATTCGTTTTAAGATCAAAATTTATATTATTTGAAAATTTAAAAAGTCGGACGTTAGCATCTTTGAATGGTAATAACATCTTCCAAATATTAATTAGATTAAAACCAACGTTGATTAAAAATGATACATTTGTCGCAGTTCAAAAGTACATATAGTACTTCCCTGCAAGAAAGTAGTCATTGAAAATAAGAAAATATCTGCTACACCCTCGGTGGCGTAATTGGTTGACGATTCACTCATGGATAGTGGCATTCCCGGATCAAATCTGGGCTGAGGCAGATTTTCTCTTGTTTCTCAAATTTTATTTGTCTGAAGTAATCGTTTCAACATGAAAATGTATATCAATTGAAAATTTGAAAACTCGGATGTCAATATCTTTAAATGTTAATAACATCTTCCAAATATTAATTAGATTAAAACCTACGTTGATGGAAAATGGTACATTTGCCGAAGTTGAGAAATACGTACAGTACTTCTCTGCAAGAAGGTAGTTATGGAAAACAAGAAAATATCTGCTACAGCCTCGGTGGCGTAATTGGTTAATGCTCCACTCACGGGTAGTGGCGTTTCCGGTTCAAATCCGGCCTGAGCAGATTTTTTTTTGTTTCTCTAATTTTATTAGTCCGAAGTAATCGTTTTAACATCAAAGTTTATACTAATTAGAAATTAAAAAATTTCGACGTCAACATATTTAGATAGTAATGACATCTTCCACATATTAATTAGATTGAAACCTACGATGATCAAAAATAGTACATTTGTCGCAGTTGAGAAATACGAGTAATATTTCCCTGTAAGAAGGTAGCTATGGAAAACAATAAAATATCTGCCGCAGCCTTGGTGGCGTAATTGTTTAACGTTCCACTCATGAATAGTGGCGTTCCCGGTTCAAGTCCGGGATGAGGCATATTTTTTCTGGTTTCTGAAATTTTATTTGTACGAAGTAATCGTTCTGACATCAAAATTTATATTGACAAAAAATTTAAAAACTTGAACGTTAACATCTTCAAATGGTTATAACATCTTCCAATTACTAATTAGATTAAAGCCAACGTTGATAAAAAATGATACATTTGTCGCAGTTCAGAAATTCATATAGTACTTCCCTGCGAGAAGGTAGCTATGAAAAACAATAAAGTATCTGCTACACCCTCGGTGGCGTAATTGGTTGACGATTCACTCATGGATAGTGGCATTCCCGGATCAAATCCGGGCTGAGCAGATTTTTTCTTGTTTTTCAAATTTTATTTGCTGAAAGTAATCGTTTTAACATCAAAATTTATATTAATTGAAAATTTCAAAACTCGGATGTTAGCATCTTTAAATGGTCATAACGTTTTCCAAATATTAATTATATTGAAGCCTACGTTGATCAAAAATGATACATTTGTCGCAGTTGCGAAATACGTGTAGTACTTCCGTGCAAGACGGTTAGTATGGAAAACAAGAAAAAATCTGCTACAGCCTCGGTGGCGTAATTGGTTAACGCTCCACACATGGATAGTGGCGGTCTTGGTTCAAATCCGGGCTGAGGCAGATTTTTTCTTGTTTCTCAGATTTTATTTGTCCAAAGTAATCATTTGAACATCGAAATTTATATTAATTGAAAATTTAAAAACTCGGACGTTAGCATCTTTAAATGGTAATAACATCTTCCGAATATTTATTAGATTAAAACCTACGTTGATCAATAATGGTACATTTGTCGCAGTTGAGAAATACGTATAGTACTTTCCTGCAAGAAGGTAGCTATGGAAAACAATACAATATCTGCTACAGCCTCGGTGGCGTAATTGGTTAACGCGGCACTCATGGATAGTGGCGTTCCCGGATCCAATCCGGGCTGAGGCAGATTTTTTCTTGTTTCTCAGATTTTATTTGTCCGAAGTAATCGTTTTAACATCGAAGTATTTATTAATTCAAAATTTGAAAACTCGAACGTGAAAATCTTCAAATGGTAGTAACATCTTCCAAATATTAATTAGATTAAAGTCAACGTTGATCAAAAACGATACATTTGTCGCAGTTCAGAAATACATATAGTACTTCCCTGCAAGAAGGTAGTTATGGAAAATATGAAAATATCTGCTACAGCCTCGGTGGCGAAATTAGTAAACGATCCACTCATGGGTAATGGCGTTCCCGGTTCAAATCCGGGCTGAGGCAGATTTTTTCTTGTTCTTCAGATTTTATTCATCCGAAGTAATCGTTTTAACATCAAAAATTATATTTATTGAAAATTTAAGAACTCGGACGTTAGCATCTTCAAATGGTCATAACTTCTTCCAAATATTGATAAGATTAAAACCTACGTTGATCAAAAATGGTACATTTGTCGCAGTTGAGAAATATGGATAGTACTTCCCTGCGAGAAGGTAGCTATGGAAGAAAATATCTGCTCCAGCCACGGTGGCGTAATTGGTTAACGCTCCGTTCATGGATAGTGGCGTTCCCGGATCAAATCCGGTCTGAGACAGATTTTTTCTGGTTTCCTAAAATTTATTTGTCCGAAGTTATCGTTTTGAATCAAAATTCATATTAATAGAAAATTTAACAATTCGGACGTTAACATCTTTAAATGGTAATAAAATTTTCAAAATATTGATTAGATTAAAACCTATGTTGATAAAAAATGGTACATCTGTCGCAGTTGACAAATACATAAAGTGCTTCCCTGCAAGAAGGTATCTATGGAAAACAAGAAAATGTCTGCTGTAGCCCCGGTAGCGTAATTGGTTAACGCCCTATTCATGGATAGTGGCGTTCCCGGATCAAATCCGGGCTGAGGCAGATTTTTTCTTGTTTCTCAGATTTTATTTGTGCGAAGTAATCGTTTTAACGTTCGAAATTTATATTCATTAAGAATTTGAAAACTTGGACGGTAATATCTTTAAATGGTAATAAAATCTTCCAAATGTTAATTACATTAAAACCTACGTTGATCAAAAATGGTACATTTGTCGCAGTTGCGAAATACGTATAGTACTTCCCTGCAAGATTGGAACTATGGAAAACAAGAACATATCTGCTACTGCCTTGCTGGCGCAATTGGTTGAAGCTCTATTCATGGATAGTGGCTTTCCCGGATCAAATCCGGGCTGAGGCTATTTTTTCGTGTTTCTCAAATTTTATTTCTTCGAAGTAATCGTTTGAACATCAAAATTGATATCAATTAAAAATATGAAAACTCGAACGTTAACATCTTTAAATGGTAATAACATCTTCCAAATTCTAATTACATTAAAACCTACGTTGATGAAAAATGGTACATTTGTCGCAGTTGCGAAATACGTATAGTACTTCACTGCGAGATTATAACTATGGAAAACAATAAAATATCTGCTACAGCCACGGTGGCGTAATTGGTTAACGCTCTATTCATGGACAGTGGCGTTCCCGGATCAAATCCGGGCTGAGGCAGATTTTTTCTTGTTTCTCAGATTTTCTTTGTCCGAAGTAACCGTTTTAACATCGAAGTATGTATTTATTCAAAATTTGAAAACTCGAACGTGAACATCTTCAAATGGAAGTAGCATCTTCCAAATATTAATTAGATTAAAGTCAACGTTGATCAAAAACGATACATTTGTCGCAGTTCAGAAATACATATAGTACTTCCCTGCAAGAAGGTAGTTATGGAAAACAAGAAAATATCTGAAACAGCCTCGGTGGCGAAATTGGTTAACGATCCACTCATGGGTAATGGCGTTCCCGGTTCAAATCCGGGCTGAGTAGATTCTTTCTTGTTTCTTAGATTATATTTGTCTGAAGTAATCGTTCTGACATCAAAATTTATAATCATTAAAAATTCAAAAACTCGGACGTTAACATCTTTAAATGGTAATAAAATCTTCCATATATTAATTAGATTAAAGCCTACGTTGATCAAAAATCGTACATTTCTTGCAGTTGAGAAATGCGTATAGTATTTGCCTGCAAGAATGCAGCTATAGAAAACAAGAAAATATCTGCTACAGCCTCGGTGGCGTAGTTGATTAACGCTCTATTCATGGATAGTGGCATACCCGTATCAAATCCGGGCTGAGGCAGATTTTTTCTTGTTTCTCAGATTATATTTGTCTGAAGTAATCGTTCTGACACCAAAATTTATATTAATTGAAAATTTAAAACTTCGACGTTAGCATCTTCAAATGGTAATAACTTCTTTCAAATATTGATTAGATTAAAACCTACGTTGACCAAAAATGGTACATTTGTCGCAGTTGAGAAATACGTACAGGACTTCCCTGCAAGAAAGTAACTATTGAAAACGAGAAAATATCTGCTACAGCCTCGGTGGCGTAATTGGTTAACGCTACGTTCATGGATAGTGGCGTCCCCGGATCAAATCCGGGCTGAAGCAGATTTTTTCTTGTTTCTCAGATTTTATTTGTGCGAAGTAATCGTTTTAACAGAAAGATATATATTAATTGGAAATTTGAAAAATGGCACGTTAGCACCTTTAAATGGTAATAACATATTTCAAATATTAATTAGATTGAAACATACCATGATCAAAAATGGTACACTTGTCGCAGTTGAGAAATACGTATAGTAATTCCCTGCAAGAAGGTAACTATGGAAAACAAGAATATATCTGCAACAGCCTCGGTGGCGTAATTGCTTAAGGCTCCATTCATGGATAGTGGCGTTCCTGTATTAAATTCAGCCTGAGGCAGATTTTTTCTTGTTTCTCAAATTTTATTTGTTCGAAGTAATCGTTTTAACATCAAGATATATATTAATTGAAAACTTGAAAAATGGGACGTTAGCATCTTTAAATGGTAATAACATCTTTCAAATATTAAATAGATTAAAACATACGTTGATCAAAAATGGTACATTTGTCGTAGTTGAGAAATACGTACAGTACTTCCTTGCAAGAAGGTAACTATGGAAAACAAGAAAATATTTGCTACGATCTCGGTGGCGTAATTGGTTAACGGTCCACTCATGGACAGTGGCGTTCCCAGTTCAAATCCGGCCTGAGGCAGATTTTTTCTTGTTTCTCAGTTTTTATTTGTCCGAAGTAATCGTTTTAATATCAAAATTCATATCAACTGAAAATTACAAAATTTGGACGTTAGCATCTTTGAATGGTAATAACATCTTCAAAATAATAATTAGATAAAAACCTATGTTGATCAAGAATGGTACATTCGTCGCAGTGGACAAATACATAAAGTGCTTCCCGTCAAGAAGGTAACTATGGAAAACAAGAAAATATCCGCTACAGCCTTGGTGGCGTAATTGGTTAACGCTCTATTCATGGATAGTGGCGTTCCCGGATCAAATCCGGGCTGAGGCAGAGTTTTTCTTGTTTCTCAGATTTTATTTGTCCAAACTGATCGCTTTAACATCGAAATTTATAATAATCAAAAATTTGAAAACACGATCGTAAACATCTTTAAAAGGAAATAACATCTTCCAACTGTTGATTACATTAAAACCTACCTTGATCAAAAATGGTACATTTGTCGCAGTTGGAAAATGCTCATAGTATTTCCCTGCAGGATGGTAACTATGGAAATCAAGAAAATATCTGCTGCCGCCTGGCTGGCGTAATTGGTTAACGCTCTATTCATGGATAGTGGCGTTCCCGGATCAAATCCGGGTTGAGGCAGATTTTTTCCTGTTTCTCAAATTTGATTTGTTCGATGTAATCGTTTGAACATCAAAATTGATATCAATTAAAAATATGAAAACTCGGACGTTAACATCTTTATATGGTAATAACATCTTCCAAATATTAATTACATTAAAACTTACGTTGATAAAAAATGGTCCATTTGTCGCAGTTGCGAAATACGTATAGTACATCACTGCGAGATTATAACTATGGAAAACAGGAAAATATCTGCTACAGCCATGGTGGCGTAATTGGTTTACGATCCACTCATGGGTAATGGCGTTTCCGGTTCAAATCTTGGTTGAGGCAGATTTTTTCTTGTTTCTCAAATTTTGTTTGCTCGCAATAATAATTTTAACATCAAAATTTATATTAATAGAAAAATTTAACAATTCGGACGTTAACATCTTTAAATGGTAATAGCATTTTCAAAATATTAATTAGATTAAAACCTATGTTGATCAAAAATGGTACATTTTTCGCAGTTGACAAATACATAAAGTGCTTCCCTGCGAGGAGGTAACTATGGAAAACAAGAAAATATCTGCTATAGCCTCAGTGGCGTCATTGGTTAACGTCCTATTCATGGATAGTGGCGTTCCGGGATCAAATCCGGGCTGAGGCAGATTTTTTCTTGTTTCCCAGATTTTATTTATCCGAAGTAATCGTTTTAACGTCGAAATTTATATTAATTGGAAATTTGAGAACACGGTCGTAAACATCTTTAAATTGTAATAACATCTTCCAACTATTAATTATATTAATACCTACGTCCATCAAAAATGGTACACTTGTCGCAGTTGAGGAATACTTATAGTACTTCCCTGCAAGTTGGTAACTATGAAAATCATGAAAATATCTGCTACAGCCTCGGTGGCGTAATTGGTTAACGCTCTATTCATGGATAGTGGCGTTCCCTGTTCGAATTCGGGCTGAGGCAGATTTTTTCTGGTTTCTCAAATTTTATTTGACCGAAGTTATCGTTTTAACATCAAAATTTATATTATTTCAAAATTTAAAAACTTGGACGTTAACATCTTTAAATTGTCATAACAGCCTCCAAATATTAATTAGGTTCAAACCAACGTTGTTCAAAAATGGTACATTTGTCGCAGTTGAGAAATACGTATAGTATTTCCCTGCAAAAATGTAGCTATAGAAAGTAAGAAAATATCGGCTTCAGCCTCGGTGGCGTAATAGGTTAACGCTCCTCTCATGGTTAGTGACGTTCCTGGATCAAATCCGGGCTGAAGCAGACTTTTTCTTGTTTCTCAGATTTTATTTGTTCGAAGTAATCGTTTGGACATCCAAATTTATATTACTTAGAAATTTAAAAACTTGAACGTTAACATCTTTAAATGGTTATAACATCTTCCAATTAATAATTAGAATAAAGCCAACGTTCATCAAAAATGATACATATGTCGCAGTTCAAAAATACATATAGTACTTCCCTGCAAGAAAGTAGTTATTGAAAAAAAAAAAATATCTGCTACACCCTCGGTGGCGTAATTGGTTGACGATCCACTCATGGGTCGTGACGTTCGCTGTTCAAATCCGGGCTGAGGCAGATTTTTTCTGGTTTCTGAAATTTTATTTGTACGAAGTAATCGTTCTGATATCAAAATTTATATTGATGAAAAATTTAAAAACTTGAACGTTAACATCTTTAAATGGTTATACCATCTTCCAATTAATAATTAGATTCAATCCAACGTGGATCAAAAATGATACATGAGTCGCAGTTCAAAAATACATATGGTACTTCCCTGCAAGAAAGTAGTTATTGAAAACAAGAAAATATCTGCTTCAGCCGCGGTGGCGTAATTGGTTAACGCTCCGTTCATGGATAGTGGCGTTCCCGGATCAAATCTGGGCTAAGCAGATTTTTTCTTGTTCCTCAAATTGTATTTGTCCGAAGTAATCGTTTCAGCATCGAAATTTTTATTAATTAAAGACTTGAAAACTTGTACGTTAAGATCTTCAAATGGTAATCACAGCTATCTAATATTGATTAGATTGAAACCTACGTTGATCAAAAACGGTACATTTGTCGCAGTTGAGAAATACGTATAGTACTTCCCTTCAAGGCGGTTAATATGGAAGACAAGAAAATATCTGCTACAGCCTCGGTGGCGTAATTGGTTAGCGCTCCACTCATGGATAGTAGCGGTCTTGGTTCAAATCCGGGCTGAGGCAGATTTTTTCTGGTTTCTCAGATTTTATTTGTCCGAAGTAATCGTTTTAACATCAATTTTGATATTAATTGAAAATTTGAAAACTCGGACTTTAACATCTGTAAATGGTCATAGCATCTTCCAAATGTTAATTAGATTGAAACCTACGTTGATCAAAAATTGTACATTTCTCGCAGTGCAGAAATACGTATAGGACTTCCCGGCAAGAAGTTTACTATGGAAAACAAGAAAATATCTGCTACAGCCTCGGTGGCATAATTGGTTAACGCTCTATTCATGGATAGTGGCGTTCCCGGATCAAATCCGGGCTGAGCACATTTTTTCTTGTTTCTCAAATTCTATTTGCTCGAAGTATTCGTTTTAAGATCAAAATTTATATTAATTGAAAATTTAGAAAGTCGGACGTTAGCATCTTTGAATGGTAATAACATCTTTCAAATATTAATTAGATTAAAGCCAACGTTGATGAAAAATGATACATTTTGTCGCAGTTCAGAAATTCATATAGTACTTCCCTGCAAGAAGGTAGTTATGGAAAACATGAAAATATCTGCTACAACCTGGGTGGCTTAATTGATTGACGCTCCACTCATGGATAGTGGCGTTCCCGGTTCAAATCCGAGCTGAGGCAGATTTTTTCTGGTATCTCAAATTTTATTTGTCCGCAGTAATCGTTCTGAAATCAAGATTTATATTGACGAAAAATTTAGAAAATCTAAAGTTAACATCTTTAAATGGTAATAAAATCTTCCAAATATTAATTAGATTGAAGCCTACGTCGATCCAAAATTGTACATTTGTCGCAGTTGCGAAATACGTATAGTACTTCCCTGCAAGACGGTCACCATGGAAAATAAGAAAATATCTGCTACAGCCTCGGTGGCGTAATTGGTTAACGCTCCACTCATGGATAGTGGCGGTCTTGGTTCAAATTTGGGCTGAGGCAGATTTTTTCTTGTTTCTCAGGTTTTATTTGTCCGGTGTAATCGCTTCAACATCGAAATTTATATGAATTGAAAATTTGAGAACACGGTCGTAAACATCTTTAAATGGTAATAACATCTTCCAACTGTTAATTCTATTAATACCTACGTTGATCAAAATTGGTACATTTCTCGCAGTTGAGAAATACTTATAGTACTTCCCTGCAAGATGTTAACTATGAAAATCGTGAAAATATCTGCTACAGCGTCGGTGGCATAATTGGTTAACGCTCTATTCATGGATACTGGCGCACCCGGATCAAATCCGTGCTAAAGCAGATTTTTTCTTGTTTCTCAGATTTTATTTGCCCGAAGTAATCGTTTTAACATCAAAATTTATATTAATTGAAAATTTAAAAATTCGGACGTTAACATCTTTAAATGGTAATAACATCTTCAAAATATTGATTAGATTAAAACCTATGTTGACCAAAATGGTACATTTGTCGCAGTTGACAAATACATAAAGTGCTTCCCTGC
This sequence comes from Andricus grossulariae, assembly GCA_011634705.1. NCBI lineage: Eukaryota > Metazoa > Arthropoda > Insecta > Hymenoptera > Cynipidae > Andricus > Andricus grossulariae. The sequence goes on along the minus strand of JAABKJ010007545.1, from coordinate 83,163,457 downwards.
AAGATGGTACCTATGGAAAACAAGAAAATATCTGCTACAGCCTCGGTGGCGTAATTGGTTAATGCCCTATTCATGGATAGTAGCGTTCCCGGATCAAATACGGGCTGAGGCAGATTTTTTCTTGTTTTTCAGATTTTGTTTGCCCGAAGTAATCGTTTTAACATTCAAAATTGATATTAATTAAAAATTTGAAAACTCGGACGGTAACATCTTTAAATTGTCATAACGTCTTCCAAATATTAATTAGAGTAAAACATACTTTGATCAAAAATGGTACATTTGTCGTAGTTGAGAAATACGTATAGTACTTCCCTGCAAGATGGTAACTATGGAAAACAATAAAATATCTGCTGCAGCCTCGGTAGCGTAATTGGTTAGCGCTCTATTCATGGATAGTGGCGTTCCCGGATCAAATCCGGGCTGAGGCACATTTCTTCTTGTTTCTCAGATGTTATTTGTCCGAAGTGATCGCTTTAACATCAAAGTTTATATTCATTAGGAATTTGAAAACTTGGACGTTAATATCTTTAAATGGTAATAACATCTTCCAAATAATAATTAGTTTCAAACCAACGTTGATCAAAAATGGTACATTTGTCGGAGTTGAGAAATACGTATAGTATTTCCCTGCAAAAATTTAGCTATAGAAAGCAACAAAATATCTGCTACAGCCTTGGTGGCGTAATTGGTTAACGCTCCATTCATGAATAGTGGCGTTCCCGGATCAAATCCGGGCTGAGAAGATTTTCTCTTGTTTCTCAAATTTTATTTGTTCGAAGTAATCGTTTTAACATCAAAATTTATATTGATTGAAAATTTATAAACTCGGAAGTTGTCATCTTCAAATGGTAATACCATATTCCAAATATTAGTTAGATAAAAAATCTACGTTGATGAAAAATGGTACATTTCGCGCAGTTCAGAAATACGTATAGGACTTTCCTGCAAGAAGGTAGTTATGGAAAGCAATAAAATATCTGCTACAATCTCGGTGGCGTAATTGGTTGACGATCCACTCATGGGTCGTGGCGTTCCCGGTTCAAATCCGGGCTGAGGCAGATTTTTTCTTGTTGCTCATATTGTATTTGTCCGAAGTAATCGTTTCAACATCAAAATTTATATTATTCCAAAATTTGAGTACTCGGACGTTAACATCTTTAAATGGTACTGACATCTTCCAAATTTTAATCAGATTAAAACCTGCGTTGATTAAAAATGGTACATTTGTCGCAGTTGGTAAATACGTATAGTGCTTCCATGCAAAAATATAGCTATGGAAAGCAAATAAATATCTGCTACAGCCTCGGTGGCGTAATTGGTTAAAGCTCCACTCAAGGACAGTGGCGTTCCCGGTTCAAAACCGGGATGAGGCAGATTTTTTCTTGTTTCTCAAATTTTATTTGTCCGAAGTAATCATTTTAACATGAAAATGTATATCAATTAAAAATTCGAAATCTCGGACGTTAACATCTTTAAATGTTAATAACATCTTCTAAATATTAATTAGATTAAAACCTACGTTGATCAAAAATGGTATATTTGTCGCAGTTGAGAAATACGTATAGTACTTCCCTGTAAAAATATAGCTATGGAAAGAAAGAAATTATCTGCTACAGCCTCGGTGGCGTTATTGGTTAACGCTCCACTGATGGATAGTGGCGTTCCCGGTTCATATCCGGGCTGAGGCAGACTTTTTCTTGTTTCTCAGATTTTATTTCTCCGAAGTAACCGTTTTAACATCGAAATTCATATTAATTGAAAAAATATCCGTAATGGAAACTTTTTACTTTCGAGGGGGAAAAGCGACTTCGAACAAATTCTCCCCACCCCAGGAGGCAGGGGGTGGGGTGGAACTTTGTAATTTCAAATGGAAGCCCTAATTTTTCATCACAGGTTCATATTCTCCTTTATGAAATAAGTAAGTTTTATTCATAAAATTTTTTTTATTCACGAAAAAAACTCAACCCCCCTGCCTCCTGGGGTGGGGGTATTGAAATTTATATATAAAAATAAGTATTTGAAAATATTTCGAGGTCTCAAGTTTAAAAAAAAACACTAAGTATATATATAGTTAAGAGTTTTTTCATAAGGACAACCGCGGGATTTTGCCGGGAGCAGATGTTAATCTGAAGAACTGCACCCGCTCTCAGCTAAATCGCGTTAAAATTTCAGCCGTAACCACTTCTCACGACGGTGAGATATGTGGTTACAGGCTGTGACGGACTCAATACGATGATCCGGCCAAAGTCTCGTGTACCCTTGGGACGACCGCCCTCTTCATTTTCCCTGCAAGTGTCTTAGCATTTTTTTTTCACACGCAGGGTCTTTTTAGGCTATTGATCAGTGAAAGCTTGGCACCTCCAAGAGCGCCGATGATCAGGACGATTAGCTGAACAAAAGTTTTCGGGTATAACCGTCGCAACTCCCTTATAAGCTCTTGGTACCTTTCTTTCTTTTCATTCTCCTTGGCTATGATGTTTTTGTCAGCTGTTGCTGAAAATTTGATGTCAAAAGTGGTTCGTTTCTCGAATATAATAAGGTCTATGTCAGGTTTCGAGTGCGCGACCGAAACAATTGCCGAGAATATGAAGCTCCAGTATATGCGGCACTTCTCATTTTTGATAACTGACTTTATTTTCCTAGGAGCGTTTTGGAGAGTGGTGTCGGTGCTAATGCCGTAAGAGTGACAGAGATGATAATAAAGCACTCTTAGTGCCGCATTGTGCCTTTGGATTTAGGTCGTTTCTGCATGAGTTGGACAACCAGATAGTATTTGTCCTAGCTGTCCGGGGTGTGCATGACACGCGCTGCAGCTATCATCGGGAATGTCTTGGCTCAAAATGTGGTGACGGTATGCTGAAGTTGAAGTGACACCGTCTTGACATGCCAAAATGAAACCCTCTGTGCACTATCCGGGTGACTTAAGGAAAGCAAACGTTAGCTCATACGATATCGACTAATCCTCCAAATTTCTGTGATAAATGCTGTGCATCCTCTTTTCGAGGAGCTGTTCACGGAAGTTTTTCTCCTTTGCTTTCTTAATCCGGGCTTTCAGGAGTGAGTACTCGAGATCGGTAAGATTTGTTGCATTTTGCTCACCCCTGATATTAAAGTCAAGGTCGAGTGTTTCAGCAGCCTTCTCCGCTGATTTGTACAGAAACGCTCATTTGCCCACGTCTTCGTGCTTTCTAACCATTTTAAGAAGAGCTTCTTGTTCATTTGCGACTATATTTGCTGTACCCAGAATAATCATGTTGTGAAGGAATTCAAGATTTAGTATTCCGCGACCACCTTGACAGCGTAAGATGTAGGGTCGCGGAGCAGAAGACTTAAGGTGCATGCTTTTGTTCATGTGCATAACGTTTCTTGTCCAGATATCAAGGGATCTGAGCTCGTCCTTCGTCCATGGAACCCCATAAAGTAACTGGAGGATCTTGGAATAGACGAGATGAGTCAGAGAAAAACTGTTGGTTTTCTCTGACCCACCTCTCCCTCGGCTCTAGACTTCTTCTAGCGTCAGATAGTACCCGTATTCTGTCAACAATATGCTGCCCAATGGTCAGCAGCTTTGGCTTGTTAAGTGTGTGATAACGGTTCCGCAGTACGCGCGTGAACTGTCGAACCTTGGCCGTGAAATTCCTGCCAGATGTTCTGTAGTCAATACACACTGTATGCGGGACGCGTACAGTATCGCCCAGTCTATCCTTGTGGTGAGTTGATCCATTCGTCTTTTGGTCTTAAGATCAGCCGTTGGTTTTTTTTTACGGTTTGCATCCGCCAATGCTCTGGCTGTACACGTCATAATTGATAGACCAGAGGTCGGATTCTTCGGAAAAATCTTCACAAAGCTCGTCATCCAGTTCAGGCAGATCTTTGGGCTTGAGAGAAACCTGGATGTTGAAGTTTCTCCGGGTCCTGAATCATCGCTCTTCTTCTAGTGTATGCCTGCCCACGGTTGCTCCCAGTGTTGCCTCTCTTTCTCTGTTGCCGGCTTGTTCTGTCTGTCGTAGAGTAGGCGCTCCGCTTACATAGCTCCTTAACCGGAGGTATTTGGCATGATTTTGCAGGCGTTGATGAGAAAAGTGCGACAGCTCTGGGTGTTTCTCGCATCACAGAGCATGCAGTCGTGCCATGTAACCTTCACGTTTAGGGGCCATACTGGTATCGTAGCATTCTACTAGGTCTTCATTAAGTATATCCGTCCACTTAGAAGTCCCGCGATTCCGCTGGTCCATTGCATTGACTCCGTCTTGATGGGCTCCCTCAACTCTAGAGAAATCGTGCTAGGGTCCCATTCAGCTTTCGGCACGGTTTTCGCGCCTCTGCTTGGGGTTTAATACCTTCGAGACCACCCCTGGATAATTGTTCACGACTGCTTATTAATTACGCAGCTCAAAAAAAAAACGATAAAATTACCCCTGGAGTCTGACTATGTTCATCATATGTTTTCGAGGTCGCAGAATCAAAATTCGGGGTCCATTTAACCCCTTCACGTCAGCATTTTCCATAACTTGAAAAAATAGGCCAAAAACCCAATGAATCCTCTATCCATTGACCACTCGATCCTAACAACTTCATAAACCCTCAAACCCTAAGCCAATAACCCCTTAACCACATAAACTCAAAATGCCATGGTCCATATCATCTCACATGCGGCAAGTCTCTTTGCGGCAAGTCACGCCTGATCAAATAATAATTATTTAAGCAAATAAACGATAAACCAATATTTATTTAATTATACTCTTTGAACATTGCATAGATATTAAAATTTAAAATTGTTAAATTGTACGCATTTTTTTGGTTGAATATACATACAAATGATTTACACTATGTTACAAAATTTTACAAAATTCGTGTTAATTTGATTTTTATAATATTTCTTTCTGTATTTTGAAGCGCTCATTCTGAAACTAATCTTTCCTTCTTCGCAGGATCAATATATTCGGAGATATTGAAGATTAAATGTTCACTATCACATAAAAAATGTAAAAATCATATTGCGAACTCGCAAAAACGTAAGAAAAGGTATATGGCAATTTTTAATTATGAACCTTCAACATTTCCGAATTGTTCGATACAATGTTTAACAAACGGCCCAAAAATGTTTATTTTTCATTTTTTAAACCAGGTTTTCTGAAAACCACGAAAAAAAAAGAAAATTTTCACCCTCAATGTCGTATTATACTGAAAAAACAAACGGAAATATTTCATGGATTGATGATAAACAAAATTTTGTTGACTAGTGTTATTTTCAATTTCGTTTGAAAATAATTAATTTGAATTGAAGTACAGAATCTTCAAATTCTTCACATTCTATTGACCTTGTGTTATCATCGCAGTCTTCACTTTATATACATTAGGCGTTGCGAGCGATTTCTGCAATTTGTTGAACTTTGAAACCTGAAAAATTGCTTAAAATAATAATATTTTTTCATTATTTTTTCACTCTCATGTGCTTTAGATACTCGTTAATGGATTGGCATCGATATTTCATAAAAAAAAAAATAAAACCAATTTTTTTACTTTTTTCCACCTTTTCGACGATCCGGACCACTGTGTGGCGTAATTGGTAGCGCACCTCACATGTAATTAGGCGGATGTTGGTTCAAACCCAGGCCGCAGTGAATTTTTTAGAACTTACTTTCTTGAGGTTTTTAATTTTCTCGCGAAACGAAAAATTGATTTGCGTTAAGTAGGATCCTACAAATAGGATCCTACTTATCAGCGACACTAACAGAGAGTATCATCTGCCTACCAAAGTTTGTTTTCTAAAATTAGTTTCGAGATAAAAAAAAATATATTTTATCATAAAATCAATTTTTGAGCAAATCTGGTTACTAAAATTCTGTTTTGATAAAAATTGACACACAATAAAAATATACAGTTGAAAAATAATAATTCAAAAATTTGTTCAAATGTTTTTAAAAATTTTACAAAATTAGTAGTTCCAAATTTTGACTTTTTGGTACTGGCCCGATTTTTTAATGAAATAAATTTGAAAAGCTTTCAAAAACTTTAAAAGTGGTTCAGTTTTAGTATCAATAAATGCATGAATGGGGTTGGAAATGTCGAAACTCTCCATTAGATGCTTCCTCTGCTCGAAACTTTAAAAGTGGAAAGTTTTCACTCAATGGGCAAAGTTCACTGAGTGGACTTGATGAATCTTCTTTTAAATATTCCAAACTTTAGAATAGAGTAATTATATCGAGTGGCCCTTTTCTTAAGTGTTAACAAAGTTGCAAGAACCAGAGAGAGAGAGTAGTTGAAAAAACCAGTGTGTGGTAGTGGGGCCACACGGCAGAAGTGAAACTTTGATGGATTAACTTTGAAATTTTTTGTGAGGAATCATCATGAGTTTTGAGGAGATCGCATAGTAAGAGAATGTGGAGAGAAATAGCATATACATGGTTTGGTTAGCGTTGCAGTAGTGGGGATATCGAAGAGGAGTCTTTAGAGCAATTGCGAATCGCTGCACAAAAGGGAGGCGCGAATAGAGAGAGAAGGTATGGACTATAAAAAGTAAATTTATAAGAAAGAGAGAGAGACAGAGACTTCCGTTCGTTCGGTCCTTCGTTTTTTTCAATTCATTCCCGTCCCAAAAGAAGTTTCACTTCAAAAATGGTTGAAAATTAAACTGCATAGTTGAAAGTGGAACTATTTTGTTAAAACTTCTTTTTTTTTGTTGTTGTTGATTCATCATTATAAATGAAAAATATTTTTTTGTGTAAAATTGAACTATTTGCTGAAAATTATATTTCTTTTTTGTTTAAAACTATTTTTTTTTAATTGAAAATTTAACTATTCCACATTTGGTGGAAAATTTTTCTTCTTCAGTTGAAAATTCAAGTATTTGGTTAAACATTCCTGTATCTTGTTAAAAATTTTCCTTTTGTGGTATAATAATAATCTTCTTGATGACTAATTCATCTATTTGGTTAAAAATTTAACTATCAAGTTGAAAATTCATTAAATTCAAATCTTTCATTGAAAATTCATCTGTTTTGTTGGAAATCAACCTTTTTTCGTTGAAAATTAATCTTCTCTGTTGAAAATTGACTTTTTTGGCTGCAAATTTATTTCTATGGTTAAAAATTAGTTGTTTTTTTTATTGAAAATTAATTTTTTTAACTGAAAATTTAACTTTTGCATTTCCTGTGAAAAATTTCTATTTCTTGTGGAGAATTGCTATTTCTTATTCTAATTTAATCTTCTTGTCTGAAAATGAGGGTGGTTCAAAAATGCATTGGAAATTTTTTAAAATAATTTTTATGGGGACACATCAGAAATTTGTTCGAATCTACACAAAAATAAGTCCATTTTTTTTTGTTTACAAAAAAATTATATTTAGAGGTGCCGCAAGCCCCATAAAGTTTAACACGTATTTCCCATAAGAACACCATAAGTCTGTTTTATAGGGTCTCAAAGAAACCCCATAAGTGAAAAAATAGGTTTTGCGAGTTTTTCGCGCTAATTATGATTTTTTTTGTAGTTTTTTCAATGAACATTATTTCTGGCACATAAAGGACTACTTTATACTGATAATTAGATATTCACATAAATTGTTTAAACAATTTATTCTTATTTTTAGCAATTTTCTCATAGAATGGAGTTAGAAAGACGCGGTTTTTTCAAAACTTTCCCATTTGTTGTCCAATTTTCAATTAAAGGAAAGCGATAGTTCGTAAATCCTAACAGGAGTGATTGTTTAAACAATTTATTATTAATGTTAGTAATATACTCTTAGAAAAATGCTACAAAATTGCAGTTTAAAAAAAAATCACTTCTAGTCAAATTTTCAATTAAGATAAGTTAAATAATTAACTAGAGTCAAGAAAATAAATTGTTTGAATAATTTGTTATTACTATTATCAATATTATATTTGAATAATGCTAGAAAGATGCGGTTTTTTTCTCTAAAATTTCTGGCTTTTTGTCCAATTTTCAATTGGAGTGAAGTAATAATTAATTCAAGTTAACAAAATAATTGTTGAAACAAATTTTTATTGATTATGACTATCTTCATTTATATCAGTGCCTGATAGTTACGGTTTTTCGGCAATTTTTACCTTTCTGTCCTTTTTTTCACTTAGTGAGGTAGTAATTAATTAAAGTTAACAAAAAATTGTTTCATTTCAGAAAAATATATTCACAAAAAGGAAAGAGATTATTTAAAATATAGTTTTCTCTAATGTTTATTTATTAATTTTTAGAATTTTCGATTTTTCGAAAAAATTCAAAAAGTTGTTATGATAGTCTTGTAGGGCTCTCAAAAAGAAACGTTTTTCTTGTTTGAACTTTTTTTCATATCATGCGTTTTTCGGCTTAAAATATTAATTTTCGTTTGTTTTTTGAGATTTTGAAAATGATGAATCTCTGATAATTTTGATACTATCGAAAAATATCACTGTGATAAACTGTTTATCTCTTGGAGTACTACCAACAGCAGCACATCGAATTTTTGAATTTTGAAAAAAGTGGTCTCAAAAATTTTCAAAATGTGCTCACTTTTTGAATTTTAATCCAAAATAGCTGATTAACGAAGTCTTTTTTTCTTTTCAGGCCTTCAAAAAGTGTGCCAAAGCACAATCTAATCTGATCAATCTTTCGACAGTTATCGTGCCTACACAATACTACAGACTACAGACAGACAGACAGACACCTTCGTAAAAACCGTTTTTTTCTGACTCAGGGGGTCTCAAAACGTCGACATTTGATTGATTCCGCAAAAGTAATTTTTCACATAAAACCAACACCTTCTCATTGAGATGAGAATGTAAAAGGGAGGGGCCTCGACATTAGAACCCGAGTTAAGTTAAGACGCGAAAATACCAGGAGCATTTGTCAAAACTAGTTTTATGTAGTCAAAACGCGGAGTAACCGAGTGCTTTTGTGAAAACCCGGAGAAATTTGAAATTCCATCTGATTTCGTATTTTAACTAAAAATATCAGTTAAAACTAGATTCACCCAATTGTACTTTTGAAAGAACTAGTTTTACCCGCACTATTAAGAGAAAACTCAAAATACTGTCTTTGCAGTTACTGGTCGCAGAAAAGTGATTGGTTACATTTCGAACCACTTTTCCAGCTCCTCCTTTAAAAAAAAACACGTGCTAGAGAATGGGCATAGAAGAATGATTGGTCACATCTCGAACCACACTGAATACTATACAGTTAAAACTAGCTCTTTCAAAAGCACGATTGGATGAATCTAATTTTAAATGATATCTTCAGTTAAAACACGAAATAATATGGAATTAAAAAATCTTCGGGTTTTTACAAAAGGACTTGGTTACTTCGCGTTTCGACTAGTTGAAACTAGTTTTGACAAATGATCATAGTAATGTCGGGTTTTATTTAGTTAAAACTACTTTTAACTAAATTTGGGTTTAAACAGTAACATATACAGTAAATATTTCAAGCAATTGAATTATCAATATATCATTCAAACCAATCATTTCAGCGAATGGTCTCACTAAAATAACGATATATCTGAAACCAGAAGATTCTCCGTCAATTTTTTTTTTAATGAAAGGTGATTTCGAAAGGAATCTTAATACTGCAATTCAACAAAAATTACAAGGGGGAGAATTTCACGAAAAATTGAATCAAAAATTTGTTTGGACTTTTTTTCAGGCAAAATTTTACAATTTTTTACTCTAAATTGTATAGTTTTAAAATGTCTAATTTCATCTCTAATAACTCCAAATTTCAATAAAATTCAATCATCGGTTCCGAAAATATCGATAATTAAAAAAATCCAACCGAAAATTCAATATGGCGTAACTCATTCCAAATTTTGGAAAGTTTAAAAAAATCCTTTAGGTCCAAAATGTCTCTTAAGTAGCACTATAATTTCACCAATTTTTATCAAAATCGAACGACCACTTGTACATTCTGATATTCCTGATGTGTACTTACTGGCCCATTTGTATTTTCAACTAAAAGTGATCAATTTTCTACCGAAAATGGAATAGTTAATATTTCAGATAAAAAACTGAATTTTAGCAGCAAAAAATAAAAGAAGTCTCAACAAAATAGTTCAATCTTAAAATATATTCAACGAAAAAAGATGCATGTTCAACTCAAAATTTAATAGATGAATTTTTAACTAAAAACGATCAATTTTCAGCCATAAATGGATTAGTTATATTTTCAGTTCTTATTAACTCTTCAAGACAGTGGGAAAAAGAGGAATGCTTTAAAAAAAGGGGGGGGGAATAGGGGAAAGAGTATAAAGTATGTATTTATATTATTGTTATTCACATTTCTATTTGCCACGTGTGACATCACAAATAGTAAAAAACTGTTATCCACCCCCCCCCCTCTCCCTCTAGCAGTGAGATGCCGTTTTTGAACAGCCCACAACTGCTGTAGAATAGGATATAGCAACCATATTGCTCTCTTTTCCTTATTTAGTCGTACCAATTCATATTCTAAGTATTGAAATTCATTCACTTCTATTTCTTCTTACAGGATTAAATTCACAGTCTGAGAGACTGTCCGGACAGGTCCACAATCCGCGCGAAGGGCCTAGTACGTCCAGGCATAGCGACGAAACTGACGACACGTATGAAAATCGTCCATTCATACCACCATCAGAAGCCAGACATCACAATCAGCCTGACACGAGACCCGAAGAGATAGAGGACCAAATTTTTGGACGTGGTCATTTCATACCACCAGAGGAGGCCGGACTTCATCCTGACATGAGATTACCTGCTCTTGAAGCTCCTAGTAATCTTTTATACGAAAAAAATGGTAACTTCTATCCACTAAGAGTTTTTGCTTCAGCAACTCTTAGCCATTACACGTTGGGAAGAATTGAAAATGGTTATGTTCGTCCATTGTATAATGAACATCGCAAAATGGTTATAATAAACGATAAAGACAATACTTTACATGAAATAACCGAAAAAGATGCTGATGAACTGGGTATTAACAAACCACTTCCAGCTGACATAATGAACAGATCTTCCAGACGCCCCGAAAAAAAGCGAGGCAGGAACCAACACAGATACAAATAATTCAAGTAAAAAAAAAACGTATTACTATTTTTCATAGGGGAAACTATGCAAGAGTTGATCATTTTAATGTATTGGAATATGCATACAAATTTGTGCTCGAAACTTTAACCACATTATTATACACTGCAATCTTTTAATCTCTTAATAGATGTTTAATTTTTAATTTTGAAATCCCTGTAAAATACAAGGTTAAAACTTTTTTGGCACTATATATACACTTCCTAAAAACCAACGAAAATAAAAGTGTTTAGAATAAAAATATAAATCAGTTGATTCTGGTACCTTTATAGGCTTTACATCCCTTGTATCTGTTTCGCTTAACTATTACTGCATTTGTTCATTTTAAGTTTCGTCTACCTTTGTTCGAAATTTCGAATATTTTTCTTTTATCCTTCTTCACTGTGCAATTGTCAAACCAATGGGTCAGTTGGATAAATTTTAGATAATATACTTTTGAAATACTGCATAAAATTATAAAAATATACTTACTAAAGTCGGGGTAAATGCCGAGGCCCCTCGCTTCTTTTGATTGCATTTCGCACAAAAAAATCTCTGAATTGCCAAATAAAAAGCATCTAAGAGCTTAAGATCTTCCGAATTCAGCGATATGATCGCTTTTATCATAAACGATTTTTGTCAAAAGTAAGAGGGCATAACATCCCAAAAAACTTGGGTTTTCGGCCTCGTTTTTCAAGGGTCCACTTTGACCTGTTCCCAGAAGGAGGGCGACGTTAGCAAAAATATGAAAAAATTCACAGATATTCTTTGAACATTTCTGAATGCAATGCATTATTCAAAATGCTGAAATATGCAATAGTTTACTTTTTGCGGTGATTTATTTACAAGAACTTTATCTTGCGAACGAATGAAGATAGGAAGCCGTTTAATGACTCCAAATGTGCAGTTTTGTAATGCGAGTGCAGTGCAATAATTAAATTTATAATAAAATCATTCTTGAGCAAGAAATATCATTTCGAATATTTCTGACTTTAATCAGTGTGGGCGTGTGGCCAGCACAGCAGGACAAGTGGTAGAAAAAAAGTTTTTCGATGACAATAGTAACGGAGTCGGCTTGCTTCTGGAGTTACTATTGTCATTCAAAGGGTACTTTTTTGCTGCCACTTGTCTCGCTGTGCTGGTCACACGCCCACACTGATTAGAGTCAGAAATATTCAAAATGATACCTCTTGCGTAAGAATGATTTTATCATCAATTTAATTAATGCACTGCACTCACATTACAAAAATGCACCTTTGGAGCCTTTAAACGGCTTCCTATCTTCATTCGTTCTCGAAATAAAGTATTTGTAAATAAATCCCAGTAAAAAGTAAATTATTGAATATTTCAGAATTTTGAAAAGTGTATTGCATTCAAGAATGTTCAAGGAATACCTGCGAATTTTTTCAGATTTTGTTTAACGCCGCCTGCTTTTTGGGAACGGGTAAAAGTGGATGCTTGAAAAAGAATGCCGAAACCCCCAGTTTTTTGGGATGTTTTGCCCTCTAACTATTGACAAAAATTGTTTAGGATAAAAGCGATCATATCGCTGAATTCGGAGAACCTTAAGCTTTTAGATGCTTTTTATTAGGCAATTCAGAGATTTTTTGTGCGAGTTGCAATCAAAAGAAGCGAGGGGTCTCGACATTTGGCCCCGAGTTTAGATTCCTGAAAAAAAAAAATATTCACAAAAGGTATGGAAAACCTTATTCAAACAACTGTGGGAGCTTGACACTTCACACTTTCGGTTTCACAGCCAATCAGCAATGCCTCATTTTCACGCAAAAAATTCAAAAAGTATACTTTTAAAGATTAAAAAAAATGTCGACTTATTTAAAAAAAAACTTCCCTTGTGTAATGACATTCAGATATTGATGATACTTGAATTTCACAAGGAAAAAGAATATTTAAAAATATGCAACTAACAATTTTTACTTTTATGATTGTCTTATGTTCCAACACTGCAGCCTTGGGAGCCACGCTGGCACGGGATCGATTCGCAAAACAGGAAGCCAGGCTGGATGTGTTTTCAGAAAGCTTCGCTTCTGTCCCTTTGTTTACTACTTTAAATTTTAGTATGCATAAGACACTTGTCGTATAAATGTGTAAGTCCATGTAATATTATGTAATATAATCTTGTATAATCCAATGTAATCTCATATCATCTTATGCAATCCTCGAATCTTGTAATCTAGTATACACGAAAAACTGAAGTAATTCAAATCATCCATATGATAATAAGTTTTAATTTTTGAGAAATACAAATCCAAGTTTTCGAAATAATATGAATAATATAACATCAACCTAACCGATTCCTACATTTTTAGTTTTATTCTGGGGTTACCTGTCAAATTGACATTTTACATGACTAGCATCGTCAATCGCATGTAGTTTTCCGTTATGAGGAGAAAAATCATTTTTAATACAGAGTAAAAATTTCGATTCTATTTATTTTATAATTTCATTTATTTAATTGTTTTTATTGTCATCGAAATATAATTTTTCTAAAATTCTTGAGAAAATTCGAAAAGATTGTTGAAGATTTCAGATGTCAAATCAAAATTTCAACAAAAAAGTTAATTTTCAACCTAATAGTTGAATTTTCAACCAAAAAAGATGAATCTTTGACGAAAAATGTAATACTTAATATTTCAATCCAAAAATATTTTTATTTTAGATCAAAAACAGTTCAATTATTCCAAAAAGACGAATTGTTAGCAAAATAATTGAGGCCTCAACCCAAACAGATTAATTTTCAACTGAAACGTTGCAATTTCAAGTTAAACTTTTTTTAGGCTAAAAGTGATTCTCAATACAAAATAAAAGGAGGAGAAAATAAAAAAACATGATTTCAAAGTTCCTTACAGTCAATTATAAAAGGAGAAGGGTCCACAAGGCCACTTTTTTCATTTTTTAAATATTTTTTCTGGGTTTTAAAATAGTTTTCCAAAAAATTCCACTGGCTCTTTTGCGATATTTCTTTTTAGCTTCAACACTGAAATCTTTTTAACCCTTACATCGAGTATATTCAGTTATATGTCCATAATCCATACGCACATATATGCGTATCGGTAGAGCACCAAATGCTTCCATTTAGATTGGAATCGACTGAAAATTACTTCCAATGGTCCAAGAAAGTGATTTTGTGCATTTTGGGTAAAATTTGAAGGGGGCCAAAAAGTGGCCTTATGGGCCCTCCTCCTATCGAATAACTATTTGTTATGTTTATTTTTTTAATGTCACATAAATATAATTTTCTTAGGTTTCTTAAGAAACCCCAGAAAGATTTTGGAGCAAATTTTGTTATTTTACAGAATTTGAAAACATTTTAGAAAACAATTAAGTCAGTTTGAAAGATATTCACGACATGTAGAAGTTTAGAAGAAATTAAAAAATATTTGACCAATTTTCGGAAATTTTTCAGTTTTAAAGTATTTGTAATCTCTTCAAAACTTATAAAATTGTCTTAAAATCTTCCAGACTCGCTTTTGACAATTTTGAAAATCTTTTTAAACGTTTTCAAATCTTTCTAGGTTTTCTTTCAAAATTAATTTTTCAAAATAAAAAATAATATGAAATTTTCGCAGGCAAAGGTCTTTTTAAGTGAACAATTATTGTTGCATCTTTTCAAAACTTCTGAATATCTCTTAAATTAACTCGCATCATTTAATTAGCGCAGTTTTACAAAATAAAAAAATACAACATTGAAATCGTTGGACCAAATCCCAACTTTGATCTAGTGTACCTCTATCCTGACAATCGCAGTCACATTTCGAATAAATATTTTCATAGTTCAATCCAGCTCCACGATATATCTGGAGCAGCTTTTTGTTTTTATGTTTATTTCATAATATGATTTTTAAAAGCATTTTTTATCTCTCCTTAACAATTTACATCTTCTGAGTTAGGCTGTTATGGTGTAAAATGGCGTGATATGCATTCACCTCTTTTTCTTTTAAACATCGACTCTAACTACCTGGAATGAGCAAAACAATAACGATATTGTAATAAAGGAAATATTGGAAAAGTAACTTTTTTATAACAATCCTCACGTGAAGGATTGGCATTCGGATTAGATTAGATACAGGGGGTGGTATGAAGTCGCGGCTTGGATTTGAGGGTTTAAAATATGCGTTTCAGGAAAGTTTAAGTCGAGTGGCTTTCCCTGTCGTTCCATTCGTGGGGAAATCTGGGAGCTTTATCAAGGCCCTTCTCGCCACTCGAAGCGAAAACGTAGTAACAAGTTATCGCTTTGAAAAATCTCCCTTTGGAACAACCTGTACATGGAATTCGTTTTCCAATCGCATTAAATGTGTACATATACATACATTCGCGCATCTGTCATGCGTGATCGCGGTGTAAAGTTGCAGGTACTCTAGGTAACATTCCAATGTGTGTAATTGAAATTCGACGCGTCCACGTCGGATGTCCTCATGTGTGTGTTCTACAGACACTAAAATGCCGTGACATTGAAAACGAGTTGAAAATTGAATGGCGAAATACGATCTGACAACGCTTAAATATTAAGCATCATTTTTTCGTTTTCTTTTACACCCATTGTCCTTGTGCAACAGAAGGTCCTCTGCTATCACAATATGTAATATTTATATGTGTGTTTAATATTTTGTATGCAAAATACCTATGAAATATAGCCTTTCAATATATCCTTCTTTTACATTGAACAACAATGAGAATGATTTCCTTTCGCTGAAATTGGCAACTGACTCAATAAAACACGTATATAAATTTGCCGATATGTCAATAGCTTTAACACTGATGGGAAAATTGAATTCCTGTGAGAAAGGGAGTGTGAAGAAGAAACAGTGAAAAGAAAAACAAGGAATGGAAGAGTCATTATCGTGGACATGTGTAGCTAGGTCGAAGAAAAAGAAAAAAAATGAAACAAATCGACCTAAATCACTTTTGCTCGCTGAAAGAGGAGCAAAAAAAGTTTGAGAAAAAACGTTATTACCTGACGCTGAACGAATATCACACCAGTCGGTTCGATTAATCTTAATTTTAGAATAGTTTCGTATTAGGCATTTGATTCCTTGAGTCACCACAGAAGAAAAGAGCACACACCGAGGAACAGCACAATTTAGCACAAACAAAAAGATTAGATTTGAAAAAACTCAAATATTATATTTGTATGGCGTTCACTCAACCGACTTGCGACATTTATTTCAAGCCTTCTAACATTATAAAAGCCTTCTTCGAAAATCAAACAAATTATACATATATCATAAATCTACAATCTTATACAAATAAGTGAAATAATTTTAAGAGTCGAATGATACGATTAGTATAGATGTTGAAATAACTTCTATAAGAACATACATTAGTTTCATATATTTAGATAATATGATAATATGAATTTAGATATATAGATAATATGCCGCGAAATTGAAAACGTGAGTTGAAAATTGACTTGCGAAATTCGATCTGAAACATTCAAATATTATGCAACATTTTTTCGATTTTTGCACCCATCATCCCTATGCAACAGAAGGTCCTCTCTATTGTCACTAGGATCTAAAATATTTAAAATGTGGATCTTCTTACTTTTTCTACAGAGTAAATAAGAGGTAAATAGGGTAATTTCATTTTAATTCGCGGAAGTCGATTGCGGCCTATTTCTTTAAAATTTTGATATCTAGCTATAATAATTATCAACGTTTTCGAAACTTATTTGTTAGATACAGTAGAAGTCCGATAAGTTTCTCATTTCGGGGCTGCAGGGGCGAAAAATTCCAGGAATTGCGGACTTATCGGATGCCTCCTCTAGTAGCACAATATTAGGTGAGCGCATGCGTAAGAATGATGCGCAAATCATAATCAAAACAGCACACGTAGTGGGAGAATCCCAATTAGTGTACGTGCCGGGCGTGTGATGACGTTTTAAGTTTTTATTTCGAAATTACAGAATTAAGAAGAACTCCAATTCTACCATTTAAAGTGGAATTTAATTAAATTATACGTAATAAGCAGTCTCTAAACTTTTCTATATCATGAGAAAAAGTAACTTAATTATGAAATAACGTGCAAAAATTGTACTACAAAAATACCTCAAACATAACCATTTTGAACACTATCGAAGAGTTATTAAAATCGCCCTGTTTTATTATTTTTTTTTTAACTTACTACATAAGGTTCATTTTTCTTCAGACTTTTTAGAATTTCAGCCCTTTTTCAATTTTTGATGCTGAAATATTAAAAATTGCACTTTAAAATTCTTCAGTTTGGAGTTTTTTTTTTAATTTTCGGAGATGAATATTTTGTAGAAATAAAAAAACCGCAGTTGTGGTTGGCCAAATATTTCAAATTTCTCGCAGTTGAATCACAAAAAACAATTTCACATTGATAACTCGTTTAACCAAGATTCAGAAAAGTAATATTTTTAGCTATTTTGCAAATTGCTAATTCAGTAGAAAAAGCCTCGGAACTAGCGTGAAATTTTCAGAGTGATTAAATGAAGAACGGATTAACATCTACTTTAAATTCTAGAGTTTTTTATTTTCCCCAACAAGTTATTTTTCTCGGAAAATGAACACAACGTCCAAAGTGACGAATTTTAGAGTGTAATTTATAATATTCTATCATCAAAAATTAAAAAAGGGCTCAAATTCTGAAAATGATCCGTATACGGCAATTTTTAATTCTAAAAATTGATAAATAAGTTCCGAAAACTTTGATCATTATCATGGTTAAGGATCAACATTTTCGGAAATTAGGCGGCAGGTGACTTCGGCGAAATAAAATAATATTACCCAATAATCATTTTTTATTGTAAAAAGTATACATTTTTCATTTCACAAACATATGAATTCAGTATACTTTGTATTCAACTATTCGACTATTTTCCTGAGTCATTTGCATAAGATCCCATTTCTTGATTGCTTGCGACACTATAATAGAAAGAAAGGGCACGAAACCACGAATGGTAAAGTCTAGCACAAACAACAAGATTAGATTTGACAAGCCTCGAAAGTTATATTTGTATACCTGTAAGATTTATCGCAAGATAACGGAAATATGCCCTTGCGCCGCTAGTTTTTTCTATTGCTCTATAATCGCGTATTTTGTGTCTCATGTGATAAGTCTTCTAACATTAGAAAAGTCTTTTAAGTGAAAATAAATTGTAAAAATATCGTAAATCTAAATTGAATTATAGTTTTTCTTATACGAATGTCACAACTAGTATAATTTGGAGAGTCATATAATAAACACCAGTCTGGATGTTGAAAAATCTTCTAAGAACATATATTAGTCACATCTATATTTAGTGAATATGCAGATCGTTTTCCGTACTTTGTTCTTCAGTTTAGCGATTTTCCTTAATATTATTGGTAAATATATAAATATCTAACCAATTAAAATATGATATAATATTATTTTAGCAACCCTGCACATGCACAACTGTGTACGTCGATGGCTACGATGATGACTTTGAACGTGCACAGATGGTACCCTCCCGACTGTGCATGCCTATTGTCTGAGCAATCACAATAAATCCCAGATATATTTTTTATCTTAAGTTGGATAAAAACATTGCAAAGAAGTGAAAACTACAATTACCTGACGTCGTATAATTGTAGTTGTCAATTGTTTGCAACATTTGTATCCAAATTTAAATTCAATTTAATTCAATTTAATTTTTTCAATTGTTTAAAAAAATCATAATTGATATTATGTCACTTTAAAGAATAGATGCAGCAATTTATTTTACGAGTATACTTCAAGAAACTGTGTGCAATAGACAATTCAATTATTTAATTTTTGAATTATTATTGTTGGGCAAGAAACAGATGCGATGGTTCACTACTTTGAGTTTTGTTCCACTATTGGTACACTCTAAATTGAAATTAGTCAAAATTCCACTGATTGGATTATCCAACGCATGCTTTGACTGGAACATCAGTCACTTCTGCTGACAAAACAGTCGTTTTGAATGCAGATGAATCAGTCAATACAGCTGACTGAATCAAACAGTCACTTGGATTGACTGATTTTCAATCAGCCTACATTTAAATCAATCACTCTGAGAAATGTCCTCTTGTGTCAGAAGGATGTTTCTTGACAAAAATCTAATTTTCTTTTAAATTTCAGGTTAAAAGGAAATTCAATTGTTTAAAAAAGAATCTTTTTGCAGCAAAAATTATCGTTTTGCGACAAACTTCACCTAATCTTGCAGCCAAATAATTCTGTTCGTATAAAAGAGATATTCAAGTGCTTAAAAACAAAACAGAGAAGAGGAAGATGCTTTTGTTTCAAGACAATTTTTTGGCTAAGTGCTTATGAAAACTAACCATAAATGACTAATTAACACATTAAAAGTTGCAGATTAAATGAATCAAAATTACTGATTCAGTCAGTGGGAGTTACTGATTTGATAAATTCGTCTTCATTGGTAGGAAATGAACTTTCTTGTTTAAAAATTCATCTTTCTGGTTAATTTAACTGTTTTTTTTTTAATTTCAAATCAACATGTTATTTGGTGTAAATATCAACTGTATTACATTTTTTGTTGATAATTCATCTTTATTATTGAATATTCAACTACACTAGACTTTCAATTGTAGCTATTTCGATTTGGGCGTTCTAAGAATTACACCGCACCGTAGCGGAGGCTGTGGATGAGAGGAGCCGCGGGGCGATGTGCCGTCGTCACTCATGCATGACAATACAGTAGCATAGCGACAAAGTGCAGTACCCCAACTGTCTTTAATTTGAAATAAAAATATTTTCTGCTTGAAATTTCAACTATTGCATTTTTTTGAGAATTCATTTTCTTTTATTGAAAATTTTAATACTTGGTGAACTGCTTTGTTTGAAATTAATTTTGTTTGTTAAAGATGTACATTTCGGTTGAAAAACTAATCTTCTTTTGCTTGAATGTAACTTTTTTTAATTTAAAATAAAAATATTTTCTGGTTGAAATATATCTACTGTTGCATTTTTTGTTGAGGATTTTTTTTAATTGAAAATTCTACTACTTGATTGTACTATTTTGCTAACAATTAATTTTTTTGTTTAAGATGCACATTTTAGTTGAAAACTCATCTCCATGGTTGATAAATGCACTATTTTCACGAGAAAATCGTTGCATTTTTGGTTTAAAGCTAATTTTTTAACTGAAAATTTAAATATTCCATTTTTGGTAGAAAATTACTTTTTTTTATTAGAAATTTAAATTATTTGTTGGAAATTTCATGCATTCGTTTGAAAATTCGTCTTTATCGGTAGAAAATAGGTCTTTTTGTCAAAAAATGCATCCTTTTGCTTGAAAAATTAACTATTTTGTGAAAAATGCATTTTTTTTTAACATTCTTCAGTTTAGTTGACAATTTATCTCTCTCGTTGAAAATTTCACTATTTCGTTGAAAATTCTATTATTTGGTTTGAAAATAATTTTGTTAATTGGAAATTTAACTACTCCATTTTTATTTGAAAATTGATCTTTTTTAATTGCAAATGCAACTATTTGTTAAAAAAAACTTATGAATACTGTTGCAAATCCGTTTTTTTGGTCGAAAATTTAACTATTTTGTTTGAAAAGTCCCTTTTTTGTTGAAAAATAATCCTTTTTATTTGAAATTTCATATTTTGTTTGATGAATCGTCTTTTTGATAGAAAAACAATCTTCTTAGTTTAAAATTCACCCGTTTTGGCTAAAAATTCAACAACATTGTTTAAAATTGAACAAATTTTTTTTTAATTAATTTTTTTGGTTAAAGATTTATCATTTGAGATCAAAATTCATCTGCCTTCATGTTGTTAATTGAAAATTTAACTATTTCATTTTGGGTTAAAAATTGATCATTTTTAGATGAGAATTCAACAAATTGGATTATTTGAAGCGACTGATATCGTCCGCGAGTCAAACTGACTGATTAGAAAAGTCAATTTTGACTGATTTGTCAGTCGTTGAATCCACAATATTTGAATCAATTAAAAATGAGTTCGAATCTGTCACTTTTGACTGATCTAAATTTAGGGTGTATATCGTTATATTTTACGGCCATATTTGCCCTATTTTATCTATTAAAATGGAAACAATTATATTTTTTCTTACAGAATTAGTTTCACCGGTTGAGAGAATGCCTGGACAGGTCCACAAGCCGTCCGAGGGGCCCAGTACGTCCAGACGTAGCGACCAAAGCAAAAATTCATATGAAAATCGTAAATTAAATTCAATACCTGTTCACTTTGTAGATTCATTCCCATCACCCGAGGAGCTATTCCGTTCTAACACGGTAGTACGGGCTTGTGAAGCTCCTAATAATGTGTTATACGAAGAAGACGGTCAATACTTTCCGCTTAAATTTTTTAATGCAGCGACTGTTCTTCATTTCATGATCGGAAGAGTTGAAAACGGTTATGTTCGTCCAATATATAATCAAAATCACCAAATTATTGTGGTGAACAGTAAAGACAATAGTACACGTGAAATAACCGCATATGATATTGAGTGTCTTGGTATTAACAAACCTATCCTAGAAATACCTTTGTCACACCACTAAAACAAACAAAGCAGAAACTAATGAGATCCAGTTAATTCAGGTCAAGGAAGCAGCTTAATTACTATTTAAAATAAATTTATTTTTTCCTTATTACCAGTTTCTCTAATCTTTAATTTTCCTTATTATCATTTAACATAACTTTTATTCTTTCAAATTGCCACACTGCCTGGAGTTCACTTACAAGAATCACCATTTGTCATGCATAATTTTCACTTCATCGAATTGGCATACTAAAGCCTATCTGGCACAAAAATAATCGCGCAAAATTCAATTTCATTCAAGCAGAATTTGTTATTTCAATATCACGCCAGTATTTTTATGTCGGATGCGCTTTAGGTAAAATTAAATTTGTAAAAATTATGTCAAATGATAATTCGGTGAAATGCAAACTACGTGTGACAAATAGTAATTGAAGCAAATCAAAATTATAATAAATAGCAATTTGGAAAAATGAAAATGATGTCTACTCGTAATTCGGAAAAATGAAAATGACGTCAAACGGTACTAATTCGCAAAAGTGAAATTTGATTAAATAAACATTAGAAAGAGTATAATTTGGGGTATATGCATGCGCCGATTTTTTGTAACTTATCAACTCTTTTTAACAGAAATCACAATAACAATGATGAAATTATAACAAACAAACACAATACTTTACACTATATTCATTATGCTACTCTGCTGCGAAATTAAAAGCGAGTTGAAAACTGACTTGCGACATTCGATATGATAACCTTAAAATATTACGCAACATTTTTTTGTTTTGTGTTACATGCTTTCGTCCCTATGTAACAGAAGGTTCTCTCTACTGTCACGATATGTAATATTTCTATGTATATGCATTATTCATTATTAAATATTGCTACATAATATATCTGTTCAATTTATTCTATTTTGAAATTATATACAAAAATGACATTGGTTTCCTTTCGCTAAAATTGGCAGGTCCCAACTCAATGAAGCAGTGGCAACTTTACCGATATATTAATGGCTTTAATGCCCATGGGAAATTTTAATTCCTGTAAGAAAGGGAGAGTGAAGAAGAAGAAGAAATTGCTAAAAGAAAAAATAAGAACATTGTTAAAAATATTCGTGATTTTGTCACACTTTTACTATACTTTTTACAGTAAATTTATATTCCCGAAATAGTAATCTTATATTACAACATATACGTATAATAAAATCAGTAGTACTAATTTTCATAATTACCAAATTTTATAACTTATCAATCAACTAATCTCTGTAATTGAACTAAAATATATCATTTGCTTCAGTGAGAGTATAAACCGAATTCATTATTAGAACCATAACCATCAAATTGTTGAGAAAAATATACAAAACTAACCTAAAGTTATATTTCGTATGAGGAATGTTCACCTTTAACTTTATTTTTTTGGAAAAGATTCATCTAAACGGCACATTTCAATCCTGATTCATATCTTAGTAAACGTCTTGCAGTCTGATATTTTGATTTAAAATAAGTTTCAGTGATGATTAAGGGAAATTACGAGACACTTTTTTCTCATAATTCAGAGTACTAAACACGTGTACTGTAAAGTAAATCTACTCAATGTTGTTTAGCAAATTTACTATACGTATATGCATATTACTTCTATTACAGTAAGCAGTAAAGTAAAGAAATAAACAGTAAAGGGAAGAAGATTCATTCTCCTGGGCATGTGTAGAGCTAGGTTAAAGAAAAAAAAGCCGAACAAAATTGACCTAAATCACTTTCACTCGCTGAAAGAAGAGCAAAAAACTTGTTACAAAACGTTATTACCTGACGCTGAATCAATAACATTACAAGGTTCAATCAGTAATAATTTTAGAATCATTTCCTATCAGGCAGACTATTTTCCGGAGTCATTTGCGTAAGTCCCGATTTCTTGGTTCCTTGAGACACTATATAATAGAAATAAAGGGCCCAAAACTATGAACGGTAAAGTCTAGCACAAATAAAAAAAATTAGATTTGACAAGCCTAGAAAGCTATATTTTTACACATCCTGTTAGATTAAATCGCAAGATAACCAAAATATGCGCATGCGCCGCTAGTTATGTTTCCTATTGCTCCATAAGGATTTAGTTTGCATAACATTCGATAAGTCTCCTAAGATTATAAATGTCTTTTTAGTGAAAATAAATTGTATCAATATCGTAAATCTGCATTAAACTGCAATCCTTCTTATACGAATGTGACAAATATTATAATTTGGAGAGTCAAATAATAAACACGAGTATGGATGTTGAAACATCTTCTAAAAACAGACATTAGTCACATCTATTTAGAGAAGATGGAGATCGTTTTCTGTACTTTGTTCTTCAGCTTGGCGATTTTTCTTAATTTTATTGGTAAATATATAAATATATAATAAAATAATAATATAATTTCAGCAACTTTACACATATCCAACTTTGTACATTGATGGCCGACCGGTTTTGTATGAGCACGTATAAATTTGAACGTGCCCAGATGTTACCCTCCGTCTATGCAATGGAAAGCAGTTTTAATGTAAAAAAACTTATGCGATAATGATAAAATTTTGAATTTCTTTATTTTAATTGTTTCATAAATCGTAATTATTATACTTTAACAAATAAAATTAAACATATGCCACTTTAAAGAATATCTGTTGCAGTTCGTGTTATGTGTATATTTCAAACAACTTCGTGCAATAGAAAATTTAATTATTTATTTCTAAATGATGTTTCTTTAGGCTGATTATTAATTACAACCTCACATGGAATGAGGATTTTGTTGGTTCAAACCCAGCTTGCAGTGATTATATTAGAACTTACTTTCTCCCGTTTATTAATTAATTCGCGAAAATAAAACTAATTTCAATAGAGCAGGACCTTACTTACTAAAAAATGTTAACATCCACTCACTGGTGTTGGCCTCAAACGGATCTATAATAATTAATTATTTATTTTCTAAATCAGTATTATTGGGCGAGAAATAGAGGCAGTGGCTCACTGCTGTGGCTTACTATTAGTACATCGTTATACCCTATGGCCCTCCGTGCCTATGAATTTCAATTTTGTTCTAAGCTTTCTTCCGCAACATTATATTACATGTGTGGCAACATTACAATACATGCGTATGGCAATATTAGAGTAAAATGTACATAGACGGACCGAGGTACAAAAACGGAACCCCAGACATTTAAAAAGAACTAGCAACTATATCTATGTGTTGCCATATGAAATTGGTAGGCTTTATCAGTAATATGATCTTCTATATGATATTCATAGTCTCGGGTTCATGCGTCGAAAATTCTTGGTCACGTTGTCCTTGCGAACGTTTTTCCGAGTTACTCTGGCAAAAAATTTGCAAGGTTCAAGCGTTTGTTTCTAAGCAGGATTTTGCAGTTATAGAATTACCCATCACAGCGAGGCAGTCTTGGAGTGCTGTTAACATGCAGAAGACAGTCAATGATGTTTTGGCAGCCAAATGTGTGTTAAAAAAACATCCACGTTTTGTACAACGTTTTTAAGGCGACCATCAAGCGCCATGTCGATGCGAATAAAAATTCCGAAAAAGATTCAATAAGATAAATTGTATCAAATATTAAATCAGAGCTCAAGTTCTGGGCTCTGGTTCCGAAAGTGAACAATATATTTGTAAATTTTGCCTATAGATTTCATTTTGAGTTGTTTATATTTTTTGACTCGGTGGTCCGTTTATGTATCCCGATTCAGTTATTTACCCCACAGTGGGATTTTTCAGAAAGTTTGATAAAATAAACAATTTTGTAAATAAACATATTTCCGCAATTTTATAGTAAATAACAAAAACAGGACTACGTATTAAGGTGCTTTAAATTAAGCAAAGGTACACATAATTGATACAAGAAGGAAAATAGTCAAGGTGTACCGTTTATGTACCTTTTACTCTAGTATACGAGCATTTAAAGACTACAGTATCATGTATTGGAACCTCACCTTACTTCTCATAAATAAAGTTCCAATACATTCAATGGAAAGTTTTAATGAAAAGAAATTGATACAGTTTAAGCTACCAACGGGCAGCGACAGAAAAATGACAGTTTCTGTTGAAATGCCCATATACCTATAAGATACACTGAGAAAAATGGATTATACCCGGTAATAAATAATATGTTACCGGATATAATCTTGGACTACTAACTATGGGACAGCGATCCAGATTATTAGAACTACAATCTATAGACATTAAGAAATAGATATTACAGGATAATATCTTGGATTATATAACTTTATAATCTGAGATAATAAAATCTACAATCCAAGATTTTAAAATCTAACAAATAGTTCGATTTTCGACCAATAAAGATCAATTTTCAACAACTGATGTAATAGTAGATATTTCAACCAAAAATTATTTCATATAAAATTTAAAAAAGTTGAATTCAACAAAAAAAAAAGAATTTGCAACTAAAAAAGATAACTTTTTAACCAAAAATGGAAAACTCAAGTTATCAGTAAGAAAAATTTTACAAAAAAAAAACAAATTTTTAACAACATAGTTTAATTTTGAACCAAAGAGATAAAAATTGGACTCAAAAAAAAATAAAAATAAATAAATTTCCAAAAATAAAAATTTCCAAAAAAGTACAATTTTCAACCAAAAAGATTCATTTTCAACAAATAATGTAATAGGGGATATCGCAACAAAAATTTTTTTTATTCCAAAAAAGATTAATGCAGAAAAGAAAGAAAGAAAACAAAAAATCCTTCACCAAAAAAAAAAAAAAAATTTAACAAAGAAGATGAATTTTCAACCAAAGAGATGAATATTTAACTAAAATGATAAATCTTCAACTAGAATAGTTTAATTTTTAGGTAAAAAATATTAATTTTTAACAAAGTAATAAAAATTTTAACCAAGGATATTACCCAAAAAACAAAAAACTAAATTTGTAATGAAGTAGTTCAACTTTTACCCAATTAGTTTAATTTTCAATTAAAAAAGATCAATTTAACAAAAAATAGTTAAACTTTCAACTAAAGAGATGACTATTTATCCAAAATGATGATTTTCGAAAAAATAGTTGAATTTTCAGCAAAAAATGATGACTTTAAAAAAAAAATTTGAATCATGAACCAAATGATACCATTTTTAACTAAGAGAATATGATAAACAAATTATTTGTTGAAAATGTGTTTTCTATAATTTTCAATAATTTTACGTTTTTTAAGTTATATTACAAGAAATTTCGATGAAAACAATATAATAATAAAAAATTTTTTCAAGATTATTTTTGTTAACATTATAAATAAATTTAATAAACAAATGCATTATGCAGGCATTTGTTGACAGAAAAATTCATTTTTTTTCGATGTCAATTTTTTAATTAGAAATCTCATAATAATTTCAAAAGATTCATAATTTATTGATAAATATCATGAAGTTTTAAAGAAATTTAATAAACAAATGCATTATTCGGGCATTTTTCGACGGAAAAATTAGTTTTATTTAATAGCAGTCCTGATAGTTAGGAACTTCATGAATGAATTAGAAACTTGACGATAATTTTAGAAACATTCGTAGTTTGTTGAACAATTTTATATCTTCTTTAAACAAATTTAATTAAAAAATGCATTATTCGGGCATTTTTCGAGAAAAAAGTTTTTTTTTTAATCTCAGTCCTTTTAGTTATATTTTTAAATTACTTTCATTCTTTTAATAAAACCCAAATAATGCATTTATTTATTAAATTTCTTTAAAAAAAAAGACATAAAAATTTATCGATTATTTATGAATGTTGCTAAAATCATCATGAAGTAAAAACGAATTTTTTCGTTGACAAATGTCCGAATTACGCATTTTTTAATTACATTTTTATTTTTAAAAAAATTAAAATTAATCAACCTGTTATGAATATTGCTGAAATTATCGTAAAGATCCCAATTAGAAGGACGGACATTGAAAAAAACGAGTTTTTCCGTCGATAAATACTCGAATAATGTATTTTTTTATTAAATTTGTTAAAAAAATCATTAAATTTATAAAATCATGATAAATATTGTTAAAATTGTCGTGAAGTTCCCAATTGAAAGGACTGGCATCGAAAAAAATGGATTTTACGGTTGACAGATGCCGGAATAATGCGTTTGTTTATTTTTTTTTTTTTGTTAAATCATCCAATTTATCCAAAAAATTTGAATTTGGCTTGAATTATTATGAGGTTCCTAATTTTTAAAATCTGACATAGAAAAAACCTAATTTTGCTGTCGAAAAATGCCTGAATAATGCATTTGTTTATTAAATTTGTTTATAATATTAACAACAATGATCTTCAGAGAAAATTTTTTATTATAATTTTTTTTCTATAAATGTTTCTTGCAATATAACTTAAAAAAGGTAAAATTATTGAAAATGATGAAAAATACATTTTCAAAAAAGAATTAGTTGATAAAAAATTTTGTTGTTCATTGTATCTTTATCTAATGTAAATCTATAGAACTCGGGCGGTTGCCATAATTTTCCTGTTATTGACGAGCACTTGGAACGTCAAATAGAAAAAATGCCATTTTTTTCGCCATATTTGTTTATTTATAAAAAAATTGAAAAAGTAAATAAAAAATTAGGCTCGAGATTTTTTTGAAAATTTATCAGCTTTTTTGAAATTTTTTTCGTCCAAAACGGTAAATATTTATGGGCTGTACGTTATTTGGAACCAAAAAAGTATTTTTTTCCCAGTGCACTCCCAATTTAATGATCTCTTCGTATTGCGCATGCGTCGCGTCAACAACTGGATTGGTTACAGCGGGCGCGCTTATTTAAAATGATTAAATGTGTCAGAAAATTCTCTGCAATAAAAAATACTTCTACAACAATTATAACTAATTATTTGATCACAAAATAGACTTATGAAGCTAAACATGAAATAAATATTTGATTTTATTCCTCAAAAATAAATAATCGATTTTAAATTTGAAAAGAATGCCTTTTTCATCACAAATATGAATTTGAAATCATTTTTAATATCTTTGTGCACTTTACAATTATTATTTGTAGTCAACAATTATAAACAAAAACAAAACAAAATTAATCATTTCAAATAAGCGCGTCAACGGCAACCAATCCAGTTGTTGACGCGACGCATGCGCAATACGAAAAGATCTCAAAATTGGAAGCACTGCTCAGAACCCTATTTCCAAAATAAAATTTTTGATTCCAAAAATATAAATGTAAACCTAATATTCCTCCTTTATTTTTTTGCACCCTACCCTCATTATACGCTGAGAAAAATGGGAAGAGGGTGAGAAATTTTATCTATCAATTTCAAGCAACCCTGTAGCTGAAACGAGTCGAGTGGTCGAGGGACGTTCCCAACCTATAATCCCATAATAAGATGGCTACGTTTTTGGCGATCAGGTACTCGACATATTATTAATTGGCCCTTCAGAAAAATTTTCTCTGTATCCAGCTTATTTTAAAATGCGCTATGGTACCTCGCGAAGATTCAAGTGCTTGGATATATAAAAAGAAACACGAGAGCCAGTCAGGGTGGAGATAAATATAAAAATTGTTTATATAATTAACCATCTTTGGCAATTTAACATTTTTACCAAAAACAGGCTTTGGAACGACATTTTTAGTCGATTCGGAAAAAAACACTAGGCATATTCATGAAAAAATGTTCAAAATCTGCATTTGTTTATAAAACTTGTTTCTATATTTTTTTTACCCATGAAGAATACGACAGCAAGGAGTGCCTAGAAAATACACTTCTTGTTTATCCCGCAAAAAAACTTAGGTCTATTAATGAAAAAATGTTCGAAATGTGGATTTGGTTATAAAAATTGTTTATATAATTAATTTCTTTGTCACTATGCA
Organism: Andricus grossulariae; assembly: GCA_011634705.1. NCBI lineage: Eukaryota > Metazoa > Arthropoda > Insecta > Hymenoptera > Cynipidae > Andricus > Andricus grossulariae. The sequence goes on along the minus strand of JAABKJ010007545.1, from coordinate 83,134,092 downwards.
CAATATGATAACAAGGAATCCCTACAAAGATATTTCTAGTTGATTTCACAAAACATGAGGCCTATTCATGAAAAAATTATCAAAATGTGGGTGTGTTCATAAAAATTGTTTATATAGTCAACAGTTTTTGGCAATTTGAAAAATTTGATAGCAAGCAATCATTAAAAGATATTTCTGATTGATTCTGCAAAAAAATTAGGTCCATTCATCAAAAACTGCTAAAAATATGCATTCGTTTATGAAAATTGTTTATATTTTGTTCACTATGAAGAAAGCGACAGCAGGGATTGCCTAGGAAATACATTTCTAGTTCGTTCCGAAAAAAAATTAGGTCTATTCATGAAAAAATGGTCGAAATGTGGATTTGGTTATAAAAATTGTTCATATAATTAATTTTGTTATCACTATGAACAATATGATAACAAGGAAACCCTAAAAAGATATTTCCAGTTGATTCTTAAAAAAATGAGGCCTGTTTATAAATAAAAGATCAAAATGTGCTTGTGTTTATAAAAATTGTTTATATAATCAACAGTTTTTGGCAATTTGAAAAATGTGATAGCAAGCAATCCATGAAAAGATATTTCTGATTGATTCTGCAAAAAATTAGGTCCATTCATCAAAAACTGCTCAAAATAAGCATTTGCTTACGAAAATTGTTCACATATTTTCTTTCAATATGAAGAATACGACAGCAAGAAGTGCCTAGATAATACATTTCTAGTAAATTCCGCAAAAAAATTAGGTCTATTCATGGAAAAATGATCGAAATATGGCTCTGGTTATGAGAATTGTTTATATAATTAATTTTTTTGTCACTATGAGCAATATGATATCAAGGAATCCCTAAAAAGATATTTTCAGTTGATTAAAAAAAAAACATGAGGCCTATTCACGAAAAAATTATCAAAATGTGCGTGTGTTTATAAAAATTGTTTATATAATCAACAGCTTTTGGCAATTTTGAAAATGTGATAGCAAGTAATCATTCAAAGATATTTCTGATTGATTCTGCAAAAAATCCATTCATAAAAAAATGCTCAAAATATGCATTTGTTTATAAAAATTGTTTGTATATTTTTTTCACTATGAAGAATACGACAACAAGGAGTGCCTAGGCAATACATTTCCAGTACATTCCACAAAAAAGTTTGGTCTATTCGTGAAAAAATGTTAAAAATGTGCATTTGTTTATAAAAATTGTTTGTATATATTCTTTCACTATGAAGAATACGACAGCAAGAAATGCCTAGAGAATACATTTCTAGTTCATTCCGCAAAAAAATTAGGTCTATTCATGCAAAAATGGTCGAAATGTGGATTTGGTTATGAAAATTGTTTATATAATTAATTTTCTTGTCACTATGAAGAATATTATAACAAGGAATCCCTAAAAAGATGTTTCTAGTTGATTTTTGAAAAAATGAGGCCTGTTTATAAATAAAAGATCAAAATGTGCGTGTGTTTATAAAAATTGTTTATATAATCAACAGTTTTTGGCAATTCGAAAAATGTGATAGCAAGAAATCCATTAAAAGATATTTCTGTTTGATTCTGCAAAAAAATTAGGTCCATTTATCAAAAACTGCTCAAAATATGCATCTGTTTATAAAAATTGTTTATATATTTTTTCACCTATGAAGAATACGACAGCAAGGAGTGCCTAGAAAATACATTTCTGGTTCATTCCGCAAAAAAATTAGGTCTATTCATGAAAAAATGGTCGAAATGTGGATTTGGTTATAAAAATTGTTTATATAATTAATTTCTTTGCCACTATGCACAATATGATAACAAGGAATCCCTACAAAGATATTTCTAGTTGATTTAAAAAAACATGAGGCCTATTCATGAAAAAAGTTATCAAAATGTGGGTGTGTTTATAAAAATTGTTTATATAATCAACAGTTTTTGGCAATTTGAAAATTTTGATAGCAAGCAATCTATGAATAGATATTTCTGATTGATTCTGCAAAAAAAATGAGGTCCACTCATCAAGAACTGCTCGAAATATGCGTTTGTTTATAAAACTTGTTTATATATTTTTTTTACCTATGAAGAATATGACAGCATGGAGTGCCTAGAAAATACATTTCTAGTTCATTTCGCGAAAAAATTAGGGCTATGCATGAAAAAATGATCGAAATGTGGATTTGGTTATAAAAATTGTTTATATAATTAATTTTTATGTCACTATGAACAATATGATAACAAGGAATCCCTAAAAAGATATTTCTAGTTGATTTCAGAAAACGTGAGACCTATTCATGAAAAAATGATCAAAATGTGGGTGTGTTTATAAAAATTGTTTATATAATCAACAGTTTTTGGCAATTTGAAAAACGTGATAGCAAGCAATCTATGAAAAGATCTTTCTGATTGATTCTGCAAAAAAATGAGGTCCATTCATCAAAAAATGCTAAAAATGTGCATTTGCTTATAAAAAAAAGATATTCCTACATTATTCCGCAAAGAATTGAGTCTATTCCTGAAAAAATGCCAAAATGTGCATTTTCTTATAATTTTTTTTATATAATTAACAGTTTGTCGAAATTGGAAAAATATGATAGCAAGAAGTCTCGGAAAAGATATTTTTAGTTGATTCCGCAAAAAAAAATTAGGTCTATTGATGAAATATGGTAAAAATGTGGATTTGTTTATAAAAATTGTTTATATAATTAATTTTGAAAATATATTTCTAGTTGATTCCGCAAAAAAATTAGGTCCATTCTTGATAAAATGGTAAAAACTTGGATTTGTTCATAAAAATTGTGTATATAATTAATGTTCGTTCATTGCGGAAAACATAACAGCAAGAAGTTCCTAGAAAAGATATTTCTAATTGATTTCGCAAAAAACTTAGGTCTATTGATGGAAAAATGGTCGAATTGTGGATTTGTTTATGAAAATTGTTTACATAACTAACCGGGTTTGACACTATGAAAAATATGACAACCAGGACTTCCTAGAAAACATATTTCAATTTCAGTGCGCAAAGAAAATTAGGTCTATTCATGAAAAAATGGTTGAAATGTAGCTTTTTTCATAAAATTGTTTATATAATTAACCGTTTTTTTCACTGTGGAAAATATAACAGCAAGCAATGCCTAGAGAAGATATTTATGATTGATTCGGCAAAAAAATTAGGTCTATTAATGAAAAAATGTTCGAATTGTGGATTTGTTTATAAAAATTGTTTGCATAATTAACCAGTTTTGACACTATGAAAAATATGGCAACCAGGAATTCCTAAAAAATATATTTCTATTTCAGTGCGCAAAGAAAATTAGGTCTATTCATGAAAAAATGGTGAAAATGTATATTTGTTTATAAAATTGTTTATATAATTAACCGTTTTTGTCACTGCGAAAAGTATGACAGCAAGCAATCCCTAGGAAAGATATTTCTAATTTATTCGGAAAAAAATGAAGTATATTGATGAAAAAATGGTAAAAATGTATATTTGTTCATAAAAACTGTTTATATAATTGATTCTGAAAAGATATTTCTAGTTGATTCCGCAAAACAATTAGGCCTATTCATGACAAAATGGTCAAAATTTGAATTTGTCCATAAAAATTGTTTACATAATTAATTTGTCTTAATTGAGAAAAATATGACAGCGAGGAGTTCCTAGAAAAGATATTTCTATTTGATTCCACAAAAAAATTAGGTCTATTTACGACAAAATGGTCGCAATGTAGATTTGTTTATAAAAATCGTTTATGTAATTGATTTTTTCGTCATTATGAAAAATATGATAGCAAGAAATCCCTGAAAAGATATTTCTAGTTGATTCGGCAAAAAAATTAGGTCTATTAATGAAAAAATGTCTAAATTATGCATTCGTTTATAAAAATTGTTTAGATGATTAATTTTTTTGTGACTGTAAAAAATATAATAGAAATGAGTCCCTAAAAAGTTATTTCTAATTGATTTCATAAAAAATAGGTCTATTGATGAAAAAATTGTGGAATTGTGCATTTGTTCAGGAAAATTATTCATATAATTAACCCTTTTTGTCACTGTTAAGAATATTATAGCAAGGACTCCTTAGAAAAGATATTTCTAGTTGATTCTGCAAAGTACTTAAGGTCTATTCATGAAAAAATGGTCAAAATGTAGATTTGTTTATAAAATTGTTTCTATAATTAACCGGTTTTGTCACTGTGGAAAATATGACAGCAAGTAATCCCTAGAAAAGATATTTCTAATTGATTCTGCAAAAAAATTAGGTCTATTGATGAAAAAAAGGTAAAAATGTGGATTTGTTCATAAAAATTGTTTATGTAATTAATTTTGTTAATCACTATTGGAAATGTGATAGCAAGGACTCCCTAGAAAAAACATTTCCAGTTGATGCCGCAAAAAAAAATTAGGTCTATTAATGATAAAATGGTCAACATTTGAATTTGTTGTTAAAAATTGTTTATATAATTAATTTGTCTTCATTGCACAAATTATGACAGCAAAGAGTTCCTAGAAGAGATATTTGTATTTGGTTCCTCAAAAAAATTAGGTCTATTTATGAAAAAATGGTCACAATGTAGATTTGTTTATAAAAATTGTTTATGTAATTGATTTTTTGTCATTATGAAAAATATGTTAGCAAGAAATCCCTGAAAAGATATCTCTGGTTTATTCAGCAAACAAATTAGGTCCATTCATGAAAAAATGTTTGAATTGTGCATTTGTTTATAAAAATTGTTGACAAAATTCATTTTTTTTTTGTCACAATGAAAAATATGATAGAAATGAATCTCTAGAAAGCTATTTCTAGTTGATTCCACAAAAAAATAGGTCTCTTCATGAAAAAATGGTCAAAATGTGCATTTGCTTAGAAAAATTATTCATATAATTAACCGTTTTTGTCACTCTAAAGAATGTGACAGCAAGGACTCCTTAGAAAGATTATTTCTAGTTGATTCTGCAAAAAAGATTAGGTCTATTAATGAAAAAATGGTCAAAATGTGAATTTGTTTATAAAAATTGTTTACATGAATTATTTAGTTGCCACTATGAAATAAATGACAGCAATTGATCCCACAAAATGGCTTAAAAGATATTTCTAGTGGATTCCACAAAAAATGAGGAATATTCATGAAGGAATGGTTAAAATATGCATTTGTTTATAAAAATTGTTTACATCATTAACCGTTTTTGTCACTGTGAGAAATATGACTGCATGGATTCGTTAGAAAATATATTTCCAGTTGATTTCGCAAGAAAAAGTTAGGTCTATTCATGAAAAAATGGTCAAATGTGCATTTGTTTATAAAAATTGTTCACATGATGAATTTTTTTTGTCACTATAAAAAATGTGATAGAAATGAATCCCTAAAAAGTTATTTCTAGTTAATTCCACACAAAAAATAGGTATATTCATGAAAAAATGGTCAAAATGTGCATTTGTTTAGAAAAATTATTCATATAATTAACCGTTTTTGTCACTGTAAAGAATGTGACAGCAAGGACTCCTTAAAAAAATATTTCTAGTTGATTCTACGAAAAAAATAGGTCTATTCATGAAAAAATGGTCAAAATGTGAATTTGTTTATAAAAATTGTTTACATGAATTATTTAGTTGTCACTATGAAATATATGATAGCAATAAATCCCTTAAAAGATAGTTCTAGTGAATTTCACAAAAAATTAGGACTATACATGAAGAAATGGTTAAAATATGCATTTGTTTATAGAAATTGTTTACATAAACAAAGATTTTTGTCACTGTGAAAAATATCACAGCATGGACTCGCTAGAAAATATATTTCCTGTGGATTCCGCAAGAAAAAGTTAGGTCTATTCATGAAAAAATTGTCAACATTTGAATTTTACAAAAATTGTTTACATGATTAATTTTTTTTGTCACTATGAAAAATGTGATAGTAAGAAGCCCCTAAAAAGATATTTCTAGATTACAAAATTTCAGGAAAAATTCAAGTAAGTTTAAGAAATATTTAGAGGTTTTGAAATGATTTCAACAAATTTAAAACAAAATGTAAATTTCTTAAGATTTACAAATTAAATTTTAAAGCTTTTCAAGGATTTTCAAACGTTTCAAGAACATAAAAAACTTATCTGAAGATTAATGGAAAAATTTTGAACGATTTTCGATTTTTTCAAATAATTTTTTAAAGAGAATTTTCAAAATTTTCAAAAGACTTTTTCAAATGTAGAAAAAATATGTGAGATTTGAAGCTAATTTTCAAAGGTTTTTTAAAATTTTAGAAATAACTCGACTTTTATCTTTTGAGGTAGAAAATGATCTTCTTGATAGATAATTCATCTAGTTAGTTGAAGATTCAACTATTTGGTTCAAAAAGGTGAACTATTTTTTTGAAAATTCGTTTCTTTTGATAAAAATTTCATATTTTTTGGTTGAAAATGTAACTGGTGAAAAGTCATTTTTTTAAGTTGGGGAAGAAAATAAATCTCCTTTATTGAAAATTCAACTACTTGGTTAACAGTTAAACTTTTTTATTAAAAATTCATACCATTAGCTGAAGCTAGATCTTTTTGGACAAAAAAACTTTTTTTTGGGTTCAAGATCAATTTTTGTGACTGAAAATTTAAATATTTCATTATTGGTTGAAGATTAATCGTTTTTAGTTAAATATGAAATTATTTCTCTTAGGTTGAAAAAGAAACTATTTTGTTGAAAATTCGATTTTTTGGGATGAAAAATTGCATTTTTATTTTTGGATCGAAAATTAATTTTTTCAACAGAAAATTTCACGTTTCCACATTTTTCTGAAAATTTAAACATTTTTTCAAATTTTACATTTTTTTGGTAGAAAATTAATCCTCATTGATTGAGAATTCAACAACTACGTTGAAAGTTGAACTATTCCACTAAAAATTCATTTGTAAAAATTCGTCTTTTTGGCTTAAAAATTCAACTGTTTTGTTAAAAATTCTTCTTTTTTTTCAAATTCTTTTATTTTTCCACAAAATTGAAATATATGGTTGAAAATTAACTTTCTGATAAAATTTTGATTTGATATATCTGAAAGTGGGGGTCAATGTGTTAAGGGAAAGTAGGGGAATCGACGAGAAACAATTGGAGGGGTAGAAGGGGAAGTGAGTGGAAGTGAGGGGAAATTATGAGAGAAGAATCAAGGAAACTGAAGGAAAATGAGATTCGAGGCAAGATTCGAGAAGAGATTCGAGACGATATTGTAGACAAGATTCGATATTTGAGACGATATTTGAGGTTCGAGATGAGATTCGAGATTCGAGACTTCGAACTGATTCCGCAAAAAAAGTAGGTCTATTCGTGAAATATTGCCCAATATCGCCTCGAATCTCGCCTCCAATATTGTCTCGAATCTCGTCTCGAATCTCGTCTCGAATCGTGCCTTGAATCTCATTTCAGATCTTGAATCTCGAACCTCAAATGTCAAATCTCATCTCCAATATCGTCTCGAATCTCGTCTCCAATCTGGTCATAAATCTCGCCTAAAATCTCTTCTCGAATCTCATCTCGAATCTCGCCTCCAATATTGTTAATAAAGTAGTGTGTATGAGTGGAGGAGAGGAAATAATAGCTAGGAAAGGGAAGTAGTGGAAGAGGCGTGTTAACTGGGGAAGTGAGGAGAGGGGAAAGTAGAGGAGGAAGAAGTGGGGAAAATGAGGAAAAATTATGGAAGATGTACGTTAAGTGAAGGGAAATGAGGAGAGGGAAAGTAAGGGGATCGAGGGGAAATGACAGGACAAAAAATAGGGGAAATAAAGGGAAACTAGGGGATGAAAAAGTAGAGGAATAGGGGGGGAATAAGGATAGAATGAGTAGAGGAAGTAGGGTTAATGATTGGAAGTGAGAGAGGATAGTGAAGAAAGTGAAGGGAGTGTTAATAGAGTGTTGTGGGTGAGTAGAGGAGAGGAAATAATGGCTAGGAAAGGGAAGTAGTGGAAGAGGTGTATTAACTGGGGAAGTGAGGAGAGGCGGAAGTAGAGGAGGAAGAAGTTGGGAAAATGAGGGGAAATTATGGAAGATGTACGTTAAGTGAAGGGAAATGAGGAGAGGGAAAGTAAGGGGATCGAGGGAGGGAGGGTAATGATTGGAAGTGAGAGAGGTTAGTGAAGAAAGTGAAGGAAGTGTGATTAGAGTGGTGTGGGTGAGTAGAGGAGAGGAAATAATGGCTAGGAAGGGGAAGTAGTGGAAGGGGAGTGTTAACTCGGGAAGTGAGGAAAAGGGGGAAGAAGAGGAGGAAGAAGTTGGGAAAGTGAGGGAAAATGATGGGAGGAGATGTACGTTAACTCAAAGAAATAAGGAGAGGGAAAGTGAGGGGATCGAGGGGAAATGACGGAACAACAAATAGGGGAAATATAGGGAAACTAGGGGAGGAAAAAGCAGAGAAATTGGGAAGAAATGAGGATACAATGAGTAGAGGAAGTTAGAGGAAGTAGAAGTAATGATTGGAAGTGAGAGAGGCTACTGAAGAAAGTGAAGGGAGTGTTAATAGAGTAGTGTGGATGAGTAAAGGAGACGAAATAATGGCTAGGAAAGGGAAGTAGTGGAAGGGGAATGTTAACTTGAGAAGTGAGGAAAAGGGGGAACTAGAGGAGGAAGTTGGGAAAGGAAGGGATTTCTAAGGGTCAAGTGAAAGGAGGGTAAGTTTAAAGGGATGAGGGTTGGAGATAGATGGAGAGGGAGGAGAGGGGAGAGTAGGGAGGGCTATAACGTGAGTAAGAAATTGTTTAAAAAAAGTTCCTACTAAAAAATCTAGGTTTTGAAATTAAATTCCAGGTGATTTTCAGGGTTTTCCAGGTTCCCAAGTCTAATCGACACACGGCCAGAAAATGTATTACAAAATTTTACAAAAACGATGGAATCAGTAAAAAAAAATATTCCTTTAGAGCCTATTTGTTTACGAAATAACGAGTTTGTAACGGTAGAAGAATCGCGAATGAAAAAGGGCGTAAATCCCTGAGAAATGAGAAAGTTGGGGTACTCGAGGAATTTAGTCTAAAGAATTTTTTGTCCACAGGAGGGAAAAGTCGTGACGATGAAAATTTCTCATCGTTACGTTGGCGAAAAAAGCGTTCGGTGGGAAATAAATACAAATTGCGGGATTATCGGATCTTTTGAGGTTGATACGAGGTTCCATTTTCCGCATACCAGTATTCTCTCTATTTTTAAGATATCCTATACGTATGCAATTTACACCTCGTCTCTTCAAAATAATTAATGAGAATGTCCAGTCAAATTATTTTCAAAAATTTGCTCACCAACATTATTATAAATACATTATATATAATAAATTATAAATAATGTATCTGAATTTGTAGAAATGGCACTTCTCAAACGTAAAATTGAGTAAGGATATTTCTTTCATTATTAAAGTAATTTGATTAAAAGAAAAGTTATTTCTTGACGGTTTAAGATTTTAGGAAAATTCTTCCTTCCCCTTTCCACTCTTCTTCTTTCCTCCCCTCCTTTTCCCTTCATCTAATTTCTAATCTCGTCTCGTCTCACATCTCATCTCGAGTTTTTGATCGAATCTCGTCTCTAATCCCGTCTTGAATCTCGCCTATAATCTCTTCTCGAATCTCATCTTCAATCTCGAATCTCATCTCGAACCTCAAATATCGTCTCAAATATCGAATCTTGTCTCCAATATCGTCTCGAATCTCTTCTCTAATCTTGTCTCGAATCTGGTCTTGAATCTCGTCTATAATCTCTTCTCGAATCTCATCTCGAATCTTGATCTCGTCTCAAATCTCATCTCGAACCTCAAATATCGTCTAAAATATCGAATATCGCCTCCCATATCTCGAATATCGAATCTTGTCTCGAATCTCGTCTCGAATATCGTATCGAATCTCGTCTCGAATCTCGTCTCGAATCTCATGTCGAGTATCGTCTCGAATCTTGAATCTCGTCTCCAATCTCGTCTTGAATATCGCCTATAATCTCTTCTCGAATCTCATCTTGAATCTTGAATCTCGCCTCGATCTCATCTAGAATCTTCAATCTCGTCTCAAATCTCGAATCTCATTTCGAAGCTCGAATATCGTCTTAAATATCGAATCTTTTCTCCAATATCGTCTCGAATCTCTTCTCGAATTTCGCCTCGAATCTCATCTCAAATCCTGAATCTCGAACCTCTAATGTCAAATCTCATCTCCAATATCGTACCGAATCTCGTCACAAATCTTGTCTCCAATCTGGTCTTGAATCTCGCATATAATCTTTTCTCGAATCTCACGTCGCACCTCAAATATCCAATCTCGCCTCCAATATTGTCTTGAATCTCGTGTCGAATATCGTCTCCAATATAGTCTCGAATTTTGAATCTCGAATCTCGAATCTGGGTCTTGAATCTCGTTTCGAATCTGGTCCCGAATCTCGTCTCGAATCTCGTTTCGAATCTCGTCTTGAATGTCGAATCTCGTCTCGAATCTTGAATCTCATCTCGAATCTTAAATCTCGTCTCCAATCTCGTCTTGAATATCGTCTTTAATCTCTTCTCGAATCTCATCTTGAATCTTGAATCTCGTCTCGAATCTCATCTAGAATCTCCAATCTCGTCTGGAATCTCGAATCTAATTTCGAAGCTCAAATATCGTCTCAAATATCGTATCTTGTCTCCAATATCGTCTCGACTCTCTTCTCGAATCTTGCCTCGAATCTCATCTCAAATCATGAATCTCGAACCTCAAATGTCAAACCTAATCTCTAATGACGTCTCGAATCTCGTCACGAATCTCGTTTCCATCTGGTATTAAATCTCGCATATAATCTCTTCTTGAATCTCACCTCGAACCTCAAATATCGAATCTCACCTCCAATATTGTCTCGAATATGGTCTCGAATATCGTCTCGAATGTTGAATCTTGTTTCAAATCTGGTCTCGAATCTTGTCTCGAATCTCGAACCTCGTCTTGAATCTCGAATCTTGTCTCGAATCTCGTCTACAATATTGTCTTGAATATCGCCTATAATATCTTCTCTAATCTCATCTTGAATCTTGAACCTCCTCTCGAATCTCATCTAGAATCTTCAATCTCGTTTCGAATCTTGAATCTCATTTCGAAGCTTAAATATCGTCTTAACTATCGAATGTTGTCTCCAATATCGTCTCGAATCTCTTCTCGAATCTTGCCTCGAATCCCATCTCAAATCTTGAATCTCGAACCTCAAATGTCAAATCTCATCTCCAATATAGTCTCGAATCTGGCCTCGAATCTCGTCTCCAATCTGGTTTTGAATCTCGCCTATAATCTCTTCTCGAATCTCATCTCGAACCTCAAATATCGTCTCAAATATCGAATCTCGTCTTCAATATTGTCTCGAATCTCGTATTGAATCTCGTTTCGAGTCTCGTCTCGAACCTCGTCTCGAATCTCGTATTGGGTCTCGTGAAACGATTTTTTATACTAAAAACAAAACTTAATTAATTTTTAATTCTGTTTTTAAGGTCCTTAAATGATGAATAATAAAAGCCAATTTTTTTATTCAGGTAATTTGTGAGGGGTTAATTGTTCGTAATAAATTTTTCTTTCAGGTTAAATTTTTAATCAAAGAAACTATTATTTAACCAGAAACAATAATAATAATAATGATGCATCTTTAACAAACAAGAGGTAAAACAAGAGTATTAATGTTCTACCAAAAAAAAACAAAAAAAAAACGAATTTTCAACATAATACATAAATTTTTAGCTAAAAACAAAATTGTCAACCCAAAACGGAAGTTATATTTGCAGTTATATTTTCAGTTAAAGATTTATTTCCAACCAACAAAAAAAAAAGAATTTTCAACTAAAATAGATTAATTTTCAACCAAAAATGAAATAGATAAATTTGTAGATTTTTTAATGAAAATGATGAATCATCAACAACAACAAATTAGTTTGTAAGAAAGTAGCTTGACTTTTAACAGAGCAGTGCAACTTTCAACAAAAAATGTTGCATTTTTTGTCAACAAAATTGTTGAATCTTGAACAAAATAATAAAATTGTATGTTCATTTTTTATGTTTATAATTATAAATTATACAAATAACTTTCTCGATGTTAAGAGCTTTGTTTAAATACTTTAGTTCAACTCCTACAAATATCATAATTATTTCAAAAACTTTTCAGAACTTCCAATTTTTTTCAGCAATTCTCAAATAATAGTCAAATTTCACACATGTAAAGTTTTTGAAATTGAATTGAACAGCCACAAAAAATAGAGCAAATATGTTTTTAAAAAATTCTGAAAGATTTTTAAAGATTTCAGATATGTCCAGTAAAAATTTTAACAAAAAGATTAAATTTCAACCAAATGGTTGATTTTACAACCAAGCAACTTAATTAAAAATAAAAGAATTTTCAAATTAAATTATGAATCTTTAACTAAAAATTTTTTTTTAACAAATTAGTTCTACTTTGAACCAAATAGTTTAGTTTTCGACCAAAGAGAAATTCATAACGAAAAATTTAATAGTCGAGTTGATATTTCAATCAAAAACGATTTTAATTTTAAATGAAAAACGATTGAATTAATTCAAAAAACGAATTTTCAACATTCAAAATATTTTTAAATATTCTCTGAAAATTGATTTTTCAAAATAAAAAATTATTTGTAATTTTCCCAAGAATCGTCAGACCATTTTTTTCTTCCAAAATTCCTAAAAAGCTTCAGAACTTTTTTTTGAAAATTTTCAAAAATCTATATTTAGTTGTAAATCTGTTGAAATCTTTTCAAATTTTTAATTCATTTTGAATTTTTTTAAAACTTCTAAATATCTTTTAAACTTGCATCATTTTCATTATTTTTGTATTCTTCCAATACTTCTAAAATAGAAATATCTTTAGAAAGTTTTCAAAGTTTTCCTACATTTTTTTTAAATCCTACAAAATGAAAAAATTGTCCTTAATCTTTCAGTTTCCTTTTCGATATATTTTGAAATCTTCCAAACAGGAAATTAAAATTTTTAAAAAATCCTAAATAATTTAGTAGCAAAATTTTAAGAACAGAATTATTACCCAGTATTAAAAATCATTCACAGTTTAAATGTTATCTTTTTCTGATTTTCCCTGACCATCCAAATTCAGTGACATTTCCAGTTTTTAGGATTTCATAGCTCCGGGCAGAAACCCTTCAAGAAGTGAGGGTACATGAGTGGAGTGGAAGTAGGGAAAATGAGGGGTTGTGAAGTGAGGAAAGTAGCTGAAGTGAGGGCAAATGAGGGGAGAGGAAGTATGGGAAATGAGGTTGAACGAGGGGAGCCTAGGTAGGTTTAATGAGGGGAAATAATGGGAGGGTAAAAAGGGGAAATGATTGGAAGCATAGTAGGAGAAGTGAGGTGAATAAACGGAGGCAAAAGTAGTAAAAGGGAGGGTAAGTGATGGAACAGGAAGTAGAGGAAGTAGGGGAAGTAAGGGGAAATTAGGGCAGTGTAAGAAAGGAAACTGAGGGTGAATGAGGGGAGAAGAATTAGGGAAAGTTAGGGGTTGTGAAGTGAGAAAAAAAGCGGGAGTGAGGGTAAATCATGAGTGGGGTAATAGGAGAAGTGAGGGGTTGGGAAATATGGGAAGTAGCGGAAGTGAGTGTAAATGAGGGAAGGGCAATAAGGGGAAATGAGTTTAAATAACGGGAGGGTAAGTAGGTGAAATGAGGGGAAAGAAGGGGAAATGAGGAGACAATAAGTAGGGGAAAGGATTGGAAGGGTTGTAGGACAAATGAGGTAAAACAAGGGGAGGGAGAAGTAGTAAAAGTGAGAGTAAATAAGGGTAGCAGAAGTAGGGAAAGTGAAAGAAATAAGAGCAGTGTAAGAAGGGGAAGTGAGGGTAAATGAGGGGAGCGTAAATAGAGGAATGATTGGAAGGGTAGTAGGAGAAATGAGGAAAAACAATTGGAGGGAGATCTAGTAAAAGTGAGGTGAAATGAGAGTAGCGGAAGTATTAGAAGTAAAGGGAAATGAGAGGAGTGTAGGAGAAGCTAGGGTTTGTTTTTTGTTTTAAGACAGGCGGGAAGCTTATGAAGAGCTCCCCTGGCACTCAAGCTATAAGGCCTATTATGTCACTAAGTGAGGGGTTATAAAGTGAGGACAGTAGCAAAAGTGAGGGGAAATTAAGAAAGGAAAGATCTGGAGTTCGAATCCCAGCGGAGCTAGAGCGATTTTTTTCACAACTTCAAAAAGTTGTGTTTCACAACTTCAATAATCAATATTCAGAAAAATATTGATAACCGACCATGTAGAAAAAAAAATAACATCATATTATTTGAATAATTCACTGGTCAAAAAACATAACATCAATTAATGGAATAGTTTTCTGTTCGAACGAAAATTTCTCGCACATTTAAAATGATTTGATTCTTTTTGAAGATATATTTGGTTAAATGGAAAAAAGTTATTTTAAAGAAACGGTTTCTTTGATTCATGCAAATATTTTTCTGATTCTATTAAAAGCCAAGAGAGATGGGGAGGGGAAATCCAATGAAAACACCAGTGGACATTGAAATAAAAGGAATGTCTATATTTTCTTAGCGATCAACAATGAAAGAACATAGCATGACTGTCAGAATAATAATTGCACTAGTTTTAGAAATCAGGTGACGATGAAACAGGCCATCCCTTCATCGGTCCGTGAGATTAAGACGCTGAATGTGACTCGTTCCATCTATTCTCTGAAGAAGCAAACATGTCAAGATTCCATAGAAAGGAGGCGACCTCAGCTCTCGCCAGAAACAGGTCACGCCAGCCGACAGCTGAGGATCTTTCAGCACTTGTAAGAACAAAGAAAAAACGGGCTAGATAGGCCCCCACGTTCGAATTAGGTTAGAGCCTTTGCGGGTGAGCCAGAAAAATCACGAGACTAGGGCCTTTGCGGGTAAACCAGAATAGTCATGAGACTAGGGCCTTTGTGGGTGAACGATAATGACTAGGCAAGACGCTTCCAAAAACAACTTACCAGTAAAGCAACCGCACAGCATGGGACCAGAGACTTCGCGGGTGATCGAGAGAAGTCATGAGGCTAGGGCCTTTGCGGTTGAACAATAACAGTATTTCACGAAAAGCAGCGCACCACACGATCACCAATCACGAAAATCGATGCCCGAACACTCAATGCCGACTCCCAAACTGAACTGAACTTTGAGAAAATCGTGTCTCGTTTCCCCCACTATCGAACCAGGTAGTTCGCTCATGTCAATTACCTGGCAACCCTTCAGGTATATGTCTAAGCAGAACAATGAGTCGATCGTTAAATTTCCAAGAACAGCTACCGGTGCAGTGGCCAAAGACGAGACAAGTGGAACTCTCAACCTTATTGCAGGTTTGAGTCACATTTCGAAAATTATAACCAACATCAACTTTTAACAGATTCCTAATAACTAGATTCTGAAGAGGACTTAATCATTTTCGAAATCTAATGTATAGAATAAAACTGTGTTCTCATCAGATTTCATGAAATTTCAATCTGAATCCTATTTATAGTCCCAAAATGATCGGAGTTTCTCAATGTAAAATGATATTGCTAACAAACATAATAATAGTAATCAAATTTGTTAATTCAAATAACAATTCACAAAATTTAAAATTATAAATTATTTATTATGGATTTAAAATTTAGCATTTTTTTTAGTTTATTATGCATAATTGTAATGAATTCAATGTTAACATTAGTGAAATAATTATAAAAAACAAGTAGTTTTTATAGAATTTGAAAGAATACATCATGTTGTCATCATTAAAAAAATCTGTGCATTATATTGCGATGAAAAAAAACTACGACTGTTACTACGATTTCAGTATAACTTAGATGTAAATAAAATTTTGTTATAGGAATAATGAAAGCGCAATTCGGTTTTTGATGCTTATAATTTTATGTCTGGTCTCCCGTGGATACGTTATTTTAAGTTAAAAACTGGCATTCTTTTCAAATCAATTTTCTCGTCATCATGCACACAAATAAATCACCTCAAAAGAGATACTTGTATTTTATTTACATTGATTTATTATCGAAGCTTCATAGTTAGTTATTATTCTATGTTTATTGAAAATGTAATTGAATTTGAATTCAGTTTTTATATTTCCTTTGGTTTGTCTTTAGATAGCATTAAACTGTTGAAAAATATAAATATTTTGTTCGTTTTAAGAGTAGCAAAATATATAACTCAGAAAAAGAATTTATTTAGTAAGGTATTTATATTTTTGAAGCAAGCCATTTGTTATTTATTTTCAAGTAATTTTGATTTGATTTTTTCTGTGAATTCTTTTGTTTCAAGATGTATTAACAAGTTCTTCTGACAAACAGGTATTATGCTTTTGTGTAAATTTTTTGCTTCGTATAGTAATTTATTTAAACCTTTTTTCATACTCTAATAGACCATTTTCTTCGTTGCAGGTAATAATCGTCTGTAGGTACGATAACTTTTGAGAGACTTATGGTATTGGAGTGTGCTGTTGAATCCTTTTTGGGGGCCAAGAAAGAAAAGTCAAGTTCTTCAAACATCCTTCTTTAACCAACGGTTTTTGATGATCTATCAATCCATAATATTAACATCTTGAAACAACCCCTCGGTAAGGCGAAGAGAGGAGAAAGGGGTGAAATTCACCTTAAGAACTGGATTATCCCAAAAACAGGCGAGTCATTCCTTTCCTAAATTATTATAATATGATTAAATATAACTCTATTCGTAAAGTATGTATGCTTATCATGCCCGTAAGTACGGTTCAACACTACAAAATTACGTACACAGATACAAATTTTGAGGTGTTTTTTCCTTCAGGGATGCAATAGATTTTACGTATAAAAGCAACACTCTATATATTAATCAGGTTCCACGTGTTTTGTGATATTTCTATGGCTCATAATCTCAACAATAATGGTAATTTGTAAAAAAGGTGTTTAAAGCAGAATGACTTTTTACACCATACACATAAATTTTACTATTTTACCACAAATATGGCATCCACGTTCTGTGGACCCGTCAGAAGAACAATGTCTTAAAATTGTCGAATGAATTGTTTCCATAAACGAATAAAATAAACATCAATAGGTTGAATGAAACCAGTAGTTTCTTCAGGTATCTTTCTAACTTTGAATTCTTTGTTTGATGCTGCGAAAGATGGTAGAACATTATGGCAGTGCCCTTTCCATGCATCTATCAGAAGAAGAGAACGACCTTTAGTTTTGGGAAAGAAAACTTCTGTCATCCATGCTTGGAATAGATCTTTTGTTAGTTTTTCAGACTTAGATGTTCGAATATAGATATTAGCCGGTTGAAGCATAGAAGCTGCAACTCGAGGGACTCATTTTTCTGTAGGGTCTTCCAAAACAACAAGAAGTTTTGTTAGTAATTTCCCATCTGCAGATATGGCAGGTGAAATTGTATATCTGTGCTTGGTAGTCGAAATTCATTGAACCCGTCCTTCGACCGAACGTTCTTCTTCAAAAGTAAGACTACGACCACAGTGCATTTCTAAAGCAAGAAAACTCTCGTCAGCGTTCCGTGTGTTTACAATACCGCATTGTGAAATTAAGGGCTTTCTTTGAGCAACGAATTCTTCAGTTTTCTGCAAAATGCTTCTATCTTCTGCTAATATGTTTTGTGCAATAAATTTTTTTTTCTTACGAGATAGATTGTTATGTTCCTGTTCGAACCAGCACTTAAATATGATCATTGGTAAAATAGGGATGAAAAAACGAAAAGTTTGTAGTGTTGGGTAAAACTAAATGTGAACATTTCCTTACTTACCTCAACGTCCAAAATCTACTTGCCTCGAATTGTGATAATTGAACTTTTCTGGATGCTTCTATCTCCCATCGACGCAAAGTAGAATCGTGGATTATAACCTCCGAGCGCCACCCAATTCTATTTTTTGTGCTTATCGCCGTAGCTGGCATTCAGACTTGACTTTTCGAGAACGGGACTGAATATTGCTCATGGTTCGTAGTTTTTGTTTTCTACTTTTCCCAATATTTGACGGTTTTTCTTTGGCATTCTAATTCTACTTATTCTGCACCTTTAGAGCAATGTGCCAAAACCTTTGATGGGTTAGCAATGTTGAGATCAAAATTTTCATCACCATCACCATCTTCACAATCACTGTCATTTACTTTTATTAGCTAGGGCTTCTTCAGCTCCATTGATAGGAGATAGTCAAGAGTTTTATTCAGAAAATATAGCAGTAATTAGAGTCATGACATGTAATGATTTCAACGAAGTCATATTGATTGCAGCTTCTTTTACTACAAACAGAAAGAATCGTTAAATGGTTACATGCATTTTTAGGAAGGCAAATGCGGATTTATACACCTTCAAGTGGGAAGTCGTCCAAGGCTAGTGACTGAAGGAAGATTATACGAATATTGGCTGACCATTTTTTAGCAGAGGTTCAAGGTTTGCCACCAATATTGGACCAGTATTGGCGGCCAATACTGGTTCACTATTGGAATATGCGGCACCCGTGATTGGTCCAATTTCGCGCCAATCGTAAATTTTGTACTTCATTCTTATTAAGATATCTTGGCACTGGTAATTTAATAAACTCGTTCATGCTTTTTCGATTAAATATGCTCAACACACAATAAAAAAAGACTCACTGTTCTTACAATTTCACATCAAAAATGGAAGTAACACAATAATTCGTTCTTTGAAACTTTTTCTTTAATGCCAGACTATTCTTTGGAAGGAGTCTGCACAAGAACGTGTTTAGTAGTGCGTAATTCTTTGGCTTGCCAAGCAGTAATGATTCTTATTTCAAAGTTCCAAATAGCTGCGTATCTGTTATAAAATAGAAACAACAACTTTATTTGACTGATTCTAAAAAAACATGTGTCTTTATAATTTGTATGAATCATCGCTAAACCTTAGACAACAATTATTTGTTAATGCGTTAAACATGTAATTTTAATTATAATATTACTGAATTTACATTTCTTTTGCATCATGAATTACTCTTTTGTTAATTCTGCCCGCTACTTCTATAATATTTCTGCATGGAATCATATATTACATCCGCCTTTATATGTATCTTAAAATTTTTTTCGGTTTACGTAATTTTGTAGTGTTAAACCCTACTTGCGGGTTTCATAGTGACACATACTTTATAAAGAGAGTTATTTTTATTTATTTCATAATAATTTAAAAGAGAAATTACTCGCTATGTCTCAGGATAATCCAGTTCTTAAGGTGAATTTCACACCTTTCCCCTCTCTTCGCCTTACTTGTCAGTTGTTTCAAGATATTATTATTACCCTTTGATATAGAATCAAAAACGCAAGATTTTTCACATTCGTAACTTTGGCATAGCTCGAACAGTTTCTGAGATATTCGGTAAAATATGGTTTTGACCCCAAACTTTAATGTCAAATTTCACCCCCTTAATATGCAGCTCAGCACAAATGAATGATGGGCTTGTGCATATTTTCGAGCTTTTTTTTTTACATGTACAGACTCATCAAAAGCGGGGCCGGACAGTCGAGAAACTTTCCTTGTGAGTAATTTCTAAAAAATTAAATCAAAAATATGAAAGGATGAAATTCATCACTTGATTAAAAAAGTATTACTTCAGGGCTAGCATCAGGTATTACAATGGGACTTGAAAAAAACAGTGATGTTTCCAATTTTTTTAACATAATTTATAGGCTTTATATTAGTTTTTTAATGCTCAGAATTGTCCCTTATAAGAGATAATATATGAACTTGCCACGCAAAAATCAGTTTTCCATATAACGTAATAGATTACCTAAGTGGTGACATAAGTTTTAATTAAATTTGTAACCAAATTTTTTTCCTTGAACCTAACTCATATGAAATGTAAATATCTCAGAAGTACAAAGTTGATGCCTTTAATATAAGAGATAAGGACTATAGTATAGATTACATAAGCTAATAAAGCAGAAGACTATTCATGAGTTACTTTGTTGATCGAATTCTTCATTATTAAATTAAAAATTTTGTACTATAATAAGAAATAATGAGAAACGTATGGACTCTGCTCTTATCCTTGGCGGTTCTGCTTGATTCTGTTAGTGAATATAATAATTAAATTTAGAAAAAAAATATAATATAGAAATTTACTTAAAATTATAGATGTATTATATAATATATCTATGAATTTAGGTGATTCTTGTTAAGCTTGTGCAACTGCGCACTTGAAAATTTAGACTTGCACAGATGGTGTTCTTCTAACTGTGCACGTCACACGTTATAACAGAATATAGTTATCACATTAAATACGATAATTAATCTTTAATCTTGACAAATTTTAGTTGATTTTTGTATCAAATATTATATTAAAGTAATAATATCCGAATAAAATTTACACCTAAAAATTGGCTCGTATATGAAAAGGATAATAGATAGAAAGTAAGAAATAAGAATTTGATGAACAAATTTGATTGTATAAGATATTCACTGTGTTTTCTATGAAGATATTTAGAATCTTTATTCTGTTTCAACATTATCAGGTAAAAGATATAAAGGTAAATTATAATTTAATTGAATGATAAAAGAAATGAGGTTTTGTATCTATTTTAGTGGGATTTACATTATTAGTCTGTAACGCTACTTTTTATAATCAAAGATAAAATTTTCTGGTTTCCAAATAGCGCAAAAAGGACCCTCACCAAAATAGATAAAGCTAAACAAAACAGATAATTTGAGAGAATTGTTCAAACAAATAGTTTAGGTAATGAGCATAACATAGATTTTTTTGGCGGCAGTCCTTGCATGGGACAAAGGTAAATCAATTCAACTAAAGTGAGTGGGAAAAGATAAAGACACAAGGAATTCAAATTGCAAACGGTGAAGGGAAACTCACTGAACGTCAAAAGTTGCAGAACAAACGATAAAAGAGAACCTCAAAAACTTCAGTCAAAAGCGTATAACTTAATTCAAAACAACCGATAATCCAAAATAAAAAGGTAAAAAATAAAAAGGTATTCAAAGGTAAGATAATTCGAAGTATAAAAAAAGGCAAAAGACAATATTCAAGGATGATATTATAAAAAGTATAAAAAGTCTCGAGGGTAATAGCAAAAAGAAAAAAAAGAAAAGGTAACGAAAGATAAAAGATATTAAAACAGGTAAAAGGAGAACCAAAATTTGAGAGGAAAAATTAGGACAGGCAAAATCTGCTAGCTCAGTCTGAACTTAAACAATTGTAGAGGGGTAGGGGAGGTACGTTATTACAAAAGCTATCATTTCAATGGAAATGATTAACAGCAATTTATACAGCGACTAAGAGAAACCTAACAAAAGGGCATGTACAGAGGGTTAAGATAGAAAAAAAAATCATATAAAATATCAAAACGATTCTAACCTAGGTGCAATGAGAGGTTTCTAAAACAAACACCAAAGGGTGTTCTTGAAAATAAGCACAAACGGGTTCTCAGAATAGTTACAAAAAAGGTTCTCAAAAGTGGGTGCGCAAGAGGCCTCAAAGATAAATACAAAGGGAGTTTTTCACACATTCGATCAGGGACTTTAAAAAAATCGACACAAAAGGGAATCTCGCAAATTCGAAAAGCGGTTCTCCAAATTAGAAAAGATTTTCCAAAAATAGGTACGAGGGGTCTTTCTAAAATAACGCGAAGGGAAGTTTTCGGGGTGTCGCAATTATAAAAGAGATCGGGACCACAACTCTCTAAAAGGGTTATTGGGTCTCACAATCATAAAAGGCCTTGGATCGCAATTAAAAAAGATATTAGGTCTTCAAAAGAAAATATTTGGGTCGCAAATATTAACAAGGGCATTATAGGGTCCAAAAATTACAAAGGTTTCAGGTCTTCTCATTATAAAAAAGTATTGAAATTATGAGGGTGGTCAAAGAGAATCGGAAACATTACAAACAAAGGGTCATCGCATTGGTTTGAAAATTATGGGATAATTAAAAAAAATCGTCAAAGGTTATATAATATGGGGTTATTTCAAGGGGATCGCAAGCATTACCAAAGAGTCATCATAAGAGTCTCCAAGAATATAAAGGGAAGGTCGCAAAAGGAACACAAAATTATTACGGCTACAATAAATATAAGCGATTAATTTCCAGCATTCGGTACTCCGGAATGTAAGCAAAATTTAGAGGCACATACTATTCATTGACATCAGAACAAGGTACGAATGGCAACATAGATAATATTCGCTGAATCAATTAGAGTGATAATTCAGCGAAGGCGTATAAGAAATATGCTCAAGAGTAAAACATAAATCAAGCAATAAAATCACTTCGCTGAATCGTGAAAGAAATCAGAATCCTACCTTAGATAATCAGGAGGCTAGCTCTGGTGCCTCGTGTCACCACTTGAGGTTCACAGACGCTGAGGAGACTTTTTCGCGCAAACCGGTGTGTCAAAGGAACATAAGAAATTACATGGTCAGGGGAAAGGCTGATGCGCACGAACTTAGTTTCTACAATTCGCAACGATCGGGAGAAAGATAGCCGCTGAGGTCCGCTTCCGATTCGTCCATCTTATCTTCCTGTCCTTTCTTTATTAGTCCTCATCAGCCACCGCTGGGAAAGAGAGAGTTTCTGAGCTTCTTCGCACAAGAGAAGGTGAGAGAAAAGAATCGTCCCATTCATGCTTTTCAAGGCTGGTTGTATTCTGGTGCCGAGATGTAGAACGAGGAGCCCTTTCTCCTTGGTGAAGGTGTAGAGTGGACTT
Organism: Andricus grossulariae; assembly: GCA_011634705.1. Taxonomy (NCBI): domain Eukaryota; kingdom Metazoa; phylum Arthropoda; class Insecta; order Hymenoptera; family Cynipidae; genus Andricus; species Andricus grossulariae. Next base: position 83,111,483 of record JAABKJ010007545.1, on the reverse strand, counting down.
TTCTATGTTTCCGATAAAAAAGAAAACGAAAAACGGCATGATAAGTCAAGAAATGTCTGTTTGAAACAGAAACATGTGTAGAAATGATAAGTTTGAGGCGAGGTTACCTATCCCCTTGTAGAACTTTGTAGTAACTGCCAGGGTCATCTGCTGAAGGTGAAGGTGATGATGGTTCCAATCGATCCTTTGTATAGATGGTGAAAATCGTCATGGCGCTCGCTCGAGACCCCGGAATTAGGAAATATAACCATAATGAAGGCAGCCCTATGTTCTTAAAATTAACATTAGAAATTTACTTATACAATGGAGTAACAAAATAATGAAATCAAATATAAAATAAAACATAAAAAAAGCTCTTGAAAAGATTGGAAACAATAATCGTTTAAAAATGAAATTCATCATGAAAATAAAATTTATTATTTGAAATGTTTGATTCACAAAATAGTAGATGAATGAAATAAAAACTAAAAGTAATATCTGCACAACTTCGCGACCAATCAGGGGAGCGATCAGGTAACTTTTTCACTTTCATTCTCACTTCCACTTTCTGGATACTTACGTTAGTTTTTTTTATTGTTGTAACAATTAAAATTAAAAAATTGGCAGTGGTGTACATTGGAAAAATTACGCAATAGCTAGTTTTGAAACCCCCCCCCCCCCGCGCTTCAAAAGGAATATCACCTATCGTAATGAAAAAGTATGTAGGTATATTAATGCTAGTTGAAAAAATATTTTATAATAAATTTGTTATAAGAATTAGGATAAAAATAAACAGTAAATTTAGAATTATTTGGCAACCAAGACTACATTTTTATTCATTCAGTGCTGAGAGAAAAACAATTGCACCGAATTAACAGAGCAAAACTTTTATTTCATTTTTTATATCATGGGAACAATTCACAAGAAATAATTTATGATTCTCTGTGTATTTGGGAATTTATTTTTAGTCTTTAATTACTTGAGAAAATGATAAAATCCACAATTTATATTTGTATCCATTTTATTACAATTGAGAGTTACACGAAAACCGTGAGTTTCTTTAAATTTTTTAGTCATTCATTGTTTTAACTTTTCTTACTTCTCAGGGAATGCAAAATAAAATAATGATAAAGAATAAAATTTGAACTTTATTTTTCAATATATGAATAACCAAACTCGTTACTATGTACATAAATTATTAAAACATATATTTAATATAATAGAGTTCAACATAATATAAAAAATGTCGCATTTTTTCACAACTTGATCAAACGCGAAGCGCAAGACATTTCATGAGAATGTATACGTAAAAGCCAAAGGAGCTTTTACCAAAGCAAGGTAACCGTTTTAATCCAGAAATAAAATTTCCAGGTTTTTCTATGGCATTAAACTACACAATTTTCATTTTTAATCTCCTATAAATTGAACAGTTTATATATTTCTGGTTGCAAAATACAAATGTGCGCTAAGCTATCATATTCAGTACTATTATTCTCCTTCTAGTTTTTGATCAATTGTCCTTATTCGTTTTGGAATTTAGATAATTAGCGTGAGTTTGTCGGGACTTTCAAAACTGAAAAAATATAAATGTGTGTGATCGTTGTGACGATTCTGCACTCCATTTAAGCATGGAGACCTTGTTGTGCATGATTGCATAGTGAGTTTCATATTAACAGTTCTTAGGGAATTCTCTAAAAAAATTATGAAAGTGTCTGATCGTTGTAACCACTCAGCACTTTATTTAACCCTAGTTGTGCACGATTGCATCCTGAATATTCAATAAAATGTTTTTGGAAAGCTTCTAAATTTAAATAAAGTTGAAATTATGCTTTCTCGTAACGACCTTGAACCTTATTTATTTATAAGGACCTTGTTGTGAGAGTAAAGTTTGGGGTTGTCAATACAAAATTTCATGAAGGAGAATCAAAAATTCAGTCGCTCAATTTAAATAATGTTGAAATTTGTGCCTCCTCGTAACGACCTTGCACCTTATTCAACTATGAGTACTTCGTTATGCGATGAAACACACAAATGAAAATGTAATTATGTACATTAATCTCAAATAGATCTTATGAGAGAGATTTATAAAATTAAATTCAAGTAGTCGCTAGAATACGCAATCATCTCTCCCTTGAGTTGAATCCACAATCCTTCGCTTTTTGTTTTTAATTAACGATTCACTTTCCAGTGGGAATTTCACTGGTAAGAATTAATCTTACTCAATTCTTATTTATTTAATCGCCAAGTTTAATTGTAAAACGGTTGGGGCTATTTTTAATGTCCTATGAGTATTGAAATCAATTTCTACTGTTGATTGAAATTTACAAAATGATAATGTTACAGTATGAAGCAACAATAAACCCAAATGCAAATGCAAAAACAAAGAGAAACTACAACTTTAAAATTTCCTTAATCAAAAATATACGTTCAAAATGGAAGATATTCAAACTGGAATATTTTAGAATGACGCATTGTAGGAGATATCTGCGAATCACCACGGTGAGTTCACTCCAGTCGTATTTATCCGATTGACAGTTACTCCACTTCGCACATTGCCTGCAAAATTTTTTGCTTCTATTTCTTTCCGTGAGCGCAAAGTGCCAGATCTGACAGACGCGTTCGTTTTTCTTTCAATCATCGGCGTGATGAATTGTAGTTTACACTAGTAATATTCTAAAACCCTGTCTGATTGCTTTCTTGGTTGAAACTGGACATTCCGCGATTTCTTCTATGGTCAATTTTTCAACCGTGCCACTATACATGTTTATTTTCGCCCGTATTGATCGCGAACCAAGAGGTTTATATATTGCACGAAGAACCGTGTTTCTGCTTGATAATCTTTCCAACATTGCATAGACGTCGCCGTTGAACGTTGATAATACAATTTGTTCTCCGGTCGGCATGGGATTGAGTTGATGATTTTTGTTTCTCCATCCAATTGGTTTATCGGAAGGAAAGACATATATTTGAAGCTTGAATATTCGATTCGGATTGTTGTGGGGACTAAGTCGAATGAATTCAAGTTCTTCAAAATTATATCCAAGTACGCTTGGAAAAGATTTCCTGAGAGAAGGAGACCTGGACCTGGCACGAAGAGGTGACGTGAGCCTGGCGCGGAGAGGTGACGTCGACCTGGCACGGAGAGGTGACTGGGAAGGTGGTGGAGACCTGGCAGAATAATGAGGCAAGGCAAGAGTAAGAGTCGTATCTGGAGAATGTCTACCAGGAGAAATAGAAGAAGGTCCACAGCGATTTTCACCAAGATTAGGGTCACCATCAGGCAAGCACTTGGACTGTGAACTTATGTCTTGAACAAAAAATACAGAATTACATTTTTCAAAGTACACAATCGTATGTTGGTACATCACGAGTTTGAAATGATTCCATGCCGATTCAATTAACGTCTATACATCTTTATTGTTCAACGGCTTCGGCTCATAGCAACAGATCTATATCTAGATCTATATCTTCATGCTCATGGGGCGTGAAGCGATATTTTAGGAACAAAAAACGTCCAGCATGAAAGCTACTCATAAATGTATGAATAAGTTTCAAAACCAAATATTTATTCAAAATAACTCCTTATTGGAAATATACAAAGATTTTATCTCGGCCGCGCGGCTTTTTTATTCGCACGTATGTATCAACCCGACGCGCTTACTTTGAAATGCGTCTTCGTTTGTTAAAACAAATTAGAGCATTCACAAGAAAATCAAAATGTGCATTTATTTATAAAAATTGTAAAAATAGTCAACAGTCATTGCTAATCTGATAAATATAACAGCAAGAGAAAAAATTCGGAAAAAATTTCAGTCAATTCATTTAGACATTGTGAAATGGTGCATTTGCATTAAAAAATGGTTTGAATAATTGAAAGAGACAAGATAGTTTTACTTAATCGTTTACAACTTTTTTCCTAATTCAACAGATTATGAATTCTTTTCATAGAGTTATTGTACTGATTCAAGACATATTTGATTGAATCTTCGAATTTTTAAAACAGTAGCATGCTTCAAATGTCAAATAAAGAAAGTCATAGATTTTGTTATATTACAAAAAAAAGTTGCTTTGGCTAGATTCTTCCAACGGCAGATGCACGTTATATCTGGAAGCCTTGCTATCATTGAAACAAATACATCAAAATAAGTTGAAAATTAAACTGTCACACGTGCGGATAAACGAGCCGTTTTTACCGAAAGTAAACCTTTTTCATTTATTAATTATGATTTGTTTTGAATGATTATTTACGTAAAAAGCAAATTCATATCTTTTTGAGCAACTTTTCCAACGGAAGTTCTTTGTTGTTCAAAATTTACTCGCCTCTTGATGAGTTTAAAGATATGAATGCATGAGTTATGTATTGTCTCTTATTTGTCTTGTTTGTCTTATTTGTATTGTCAATCTTATTGATTGAAAACCAATAATTTGTTTAGTACAGTTTGAATAATTTAAAGAAATGGTCTCTTATTAAACAATCCATTTCTTTAAAATCTGTTCATTTAAATTGATAAAAATATTTATTTGATTCGAACAAAAAATACAATGCAAATTAAATGGCATTGATTCAGTTTTCGGTGCTGTGTGATTCTAACGGTTCTGATTTATTGGAAATCTTGAAATTATTGAAAAATGGACGCAATATCTCTGGTGTTGGAACTACTTGATTTTCGGGGCTTTACCTTGGATATAATTAAAGATTTCGCAGGTGAGTGAGTCTTTTTCAATTTCAACCTCCTTTCTTCATAAAGATGATTTATGAGATCGATTATGTTTTAATTCATGATGGTTTAGATCATAAATGAGAAGCACAGTTATAAATTACGAGAATTAAGCATTCACGTTGAAGAGGTGTTCCTGCTTTTACATATATAACAATAATAATTATTTTAAAAAAAAAACAGATGATCGAGCTTGGACATTATTTTTATAAAGAATGCTCAATTTTGAGGTTAAAAGTAAAAAAAGATTTACTTTACTTGAACTAAATATATGATTAATTTCAAAAATATATATTCAATGTAAACAAGAACTTTACTTTATTTGAACAAGAGATTTATTCAAACAAACATTTTTCTTGGTGCTGGCGAATATTCCGTGAATAGACAGGCGTAATGAAAACTGTACTGGCATTAGCATGATTCAAGACTGCCAAGAAATTTTTAAACACGGATATATTTACATCTATCATAAAAATATTATATTATTCTATTTACCAATATAATTGAGGATGACAGCCAAGGATAAGAGCAGGGTACAGACAATCCTCATCTTATGTAGTAAGAGGACAAACTGATAATTGTATTAATTAGGAATTTGATTACCAATGTGTCTGATGAATATTGAACTGCTTCATTAGCTTATATAATCTAGACTGTTTTCGTTATCTCCGACGTTAAAAGTGTCAACCTTGTCCTTGTGAGTTATTTACAGTTGATAAGATTTAGTTTTTCAGAAATAAATGTTGGCACACTTCCGTTTTCAATTGATATCACCATCCTTGTAATCTTTTATGTTTTCAGAATAGCTTATTTTTACATGTCATACATTGTCGACTATAGCAGTTCATTTAAAGCTTTTTATTACAAAAATGTGAATACTAATGTAATTAATATTAAGTTGTTTCTGAGAGACGTAATATGTTCACAGTCACAGATGGAATTGTTATTATTATTATTAATAATATAATTATTTGAATATGAGGGGATGATCACTCGACCTTTGAACATGCACTGTTAAAAATATGCTGAAATTTCAACTGATATGACTCAATTAAGTTTTTTCTAAATATATACACTAGATTTCATGATTTAAACGGGTTTGATTTTTCGATAGATAACAATGAGTTTCAGAGAATTTTTTAAGTTTGAACAAATATAATTTTATTAGATTATACAGGATTTTAAGAGATTTGACAGAAAAAGCAAAGTGTGAATCTGACGCTAATTTCAGGGTACCGTTTGCCTGCTACAAAACTTAGTCTTGGTACGAAACTTTACCTGCTGTCAATTGTTTTTACAGTTTTGAGGCAGAAGTAATGGACGATAGTTTTTTACACCAACTCTGAGCGAGATGGAGTCCCATCTTGAAATTGGGTGCAACAAAATTTATCTCAGAGTTTTTACTGTGTTCATAGTATTTCAAAAATTATGTTTGATTCAAAATATTGCAAGCCATTCCACTTTATTTCAAAGAGTTTTTCTAGCTTGTACCGAATTTTAAAGTATTTCATAGAAATTAAAAAAACCTAAAAGGGTTTCTCATAGTTTCAATAGTTCAAAGGAATTTCAAGAGTATTTCCATATGATTAGAGAATTTTGAAATAGACTTCGTCGGATTTCAATTTACTTATTGAGATTGTCAAGATGAAAAGGGGCATTGAAGTATTGTAACAGATTTGAAAATATTTTAAGGAATTTTTCGGAATTTCAGGGATATCAAGGGATGTCAAGGTATTGGAAGGAATTTTATTTATACATTTATACTATATTCACATATATTTTTTCTAATACACAAGCTCAATGTAGCTAAGAGTCCCGCATTCGCCGGGACGGTCCCGCATTAGTATCTTCTGTCCTGCTTTGAAATTTTTCCCGCAAGGTGTCCCTGAAAATTGGGGTAGTGTCCCGCATGCCTTGCATTTACTTTGCTCCATATATAATTTATACTTTTTTGGTAAAAAAAATTAATATTCACTACACGCGCACTACAGACCCAAAATGACTAGTATTGATACGTTGCGCAACATGTACTACTCATGCTATGGAGGTTAGTTTCTACACGTTTGTTCACAGTCTGCTGCAGAAGCATGAATAAATTTGACTTGTGAATATACTGAAAAAGTTGCATTTTCTTACTATTGATAACAGTTTTCTGACTGATGCCAAAAAATAAAAAGCCAAAGCGTACGTGCAAGTTCTCTGCCGAACTGCAAAAGAAGGTTCCATTTTTGCACAAAGCAAAAACAAAAGAAAATGTATATTGCAATACGTGCGGAGGAGAATTTTCTATAGCCCATGGTGGTAAAAGCGATGTTGATCGTCACAATAAAAGTGAAGCACAAAATAAGGCAGTTAATGCCGCGTCTGGTTGTAGTATATCACAGTATTAACGAACAAACAAATTCGACTGTAAAGAAAAATAATTAGCTAAAGCAGATGATGTGTGGGCATTTCATTCAGTCAATCACAATGGAAGTTTCAGTTCTATGGAATATAGAACTGAAACATACATGTAAAAATTTTGGATTGAATCAATTTATCAGGTGAAACATCTAACCTTATAGAAGCTAACTTAATGCATTTAATTAAAAACAATGATATAGAAGAAAAAGCTCTTTCTTTTTGTGCTGATAATGCAAATACGAACTTCGGCGGTGTGCAGAGACAAGGACGAGACAACGTTTATTATAAGCTTCAAGCAAGCTTAGGCAGAAGTATTGTAGGTGTAGACTGTGATGCTTATGTCGCTCGAAATGCAATTCAAACAGCGTCAGATTTATTACCGATCGACATTAAAACTATCGTTGTTGAAATTTATTCTCACTTTTATATGTACACCGTTCGTAGTAAGGAGTTGGAAGAATTTTAGAAATATGTAAACATCACTTACAAAAAACTGTTAGGTTACAGCAGAAATCGTTGGCTTGAATTTATTCCACCCATAGAGCAAATTCATTTCATTTTACCGGCTTCAAAATCTTACTTTTTAAATCAAGAAAAAGCTCCAGTAGTTTTAACTAAATTTTGTTCTGATCCGTGTTAAGAATTATGGCTTAAATTTGTACACCACCAAGCATCATTATTTTACTGTAATGTTCGAAAAATGCAAAGTGATCCGTTAAATTTCACCGAAAGTGGAGAAATTATATTAGATTGAACGGAAAAGTTTAACAACCGCTTTACTCAAAATGACATATCCATGATGATTCGAACTAACTTAAAAATTCTTGTAGACCAAGGAAAAATGAATGAAGATGAATTTGAAAGCCACGCAAACAACTCTTATAAAAATGTAATCGATTATGCAGATGAATATTCAAAGCAATATTCTGATTTTATACGATTTAGCTAGACAAAAATTTAAATAAAACTGCCATTCAATGGAAGGATGTCGAAGCAAGTTTGGCGTACTTCATGGAAAAAGCACAAAAGGAAATCAATGAAAATAATTTATTCGATGAATTATGCAGATTAACCATGTATGTTGAACAGCATTTACCTGTGTAGACAAAAAAAAATCTTAACACTTCAGATCGATGGGTAAACATATTTCACCATTTTAAGGAAGTTGAAGGGCCACTTCATAATTGTCGATTCATCGTGCAATATGTATTAGCGATACCAGGTACAAATGCACCTAGTAAAAGGATGTTTTATTTAATTAGTAAATGATTTTTGGACATCCGAAAAATTAACAATCAAAGTAGATACTGTAGGTGCAATGTTAGAAATCAAATATAATATGGGTACTTGCTTAGATTTTAGCAAAGCATTACAACGAAATCCCGAAGTACTAAAACAAATACATAGTTTCGAGAAGTATGACTTCAAAAAAGGTATCGAGTAATGCGTAATGTAAAAAATAGCCCAGACGTCTTGAAATTTAGAAGCCTGGGCGTGTCGCTTGTGAATTAGAAAAATATCATGATTTTTCCTAATCATCAGAAATTATTAATTCATCATTTCCAGACGTAAAAAAACTTGGAATACTATATATATCCATAATGTACATACGAAATATGAAATTTGTCTAGTTTATTTTGCATAATCATACCGAATTTGATGTGGTACATGATACTGAGAAAAACCTTTGTTTTCTTGAAACAAATTTTGTGTAAATGAAACAGATTATTTCTTTGATACAGGGTTTAAATAAATCTATTGTTTGAATTAGATGCAGTCTTTGTTTACATTACATGTATATTCTTTGAATTAATTATAGATTTCATTCAAGTGAAGTAAATTCTTCTTTTTACAACTGACCTCAAAATTGAGTATTCTTCATAAAAATAATGTATGATCGATTTATAAGTGTGCTTCTTATTTCTGAATTAAAATACATAAATTAGAATAATTAGAAATGAAGCAGGGTTAACATTTGAATTCTTTGTCATAGGCCCTTCAGTTCTATTCAAAAGGAATAGAAACCGAAACCGAATATATATATATATATATATATATACATATATATATAATAATATCGCATAATTTTGATATATTGTTACACTTTCCAAAGAATCAAAAGTATCAGACAACCGAAACTGTGATATTAAAATATTCAATAATGTACAATAAAGAAACACTTCCCCGGGTTGAGCATGTCTGGTATAGAGGCGACAATGCAGCGGGCAGCTTGAAGCACGCTAATGCTGGCCATACACGTTACGCTCTGCCGGAGAGGGATAACTGTGCAGGCGGCCTGTGCAGGCATACCAGAGCGTCTGTGGCAACCGAACTGTGCAGTTTTTCTGGCCTGTACAGGCGGCATGAGCAAGATCGAAAATCAATATTTTTGAGCTTGAGCGTACGGTGTACCTGAGCGTATATAGGGACTACTCCGGCCGCCTACGCAGGCTAAGCATCACTTGCAATCAGTTGTCTCCTAATTTGCGTCTGGGGTGGTTGTCGCGTTAGTCTCATCAAAGTTCAATTGAAATGGCGCTAACACATTCCGTTGTGGAAAAAGTGCTCGGAGAATTTATAGAAATATACCGAAACCAACCCTGTTTGTTTAAACTGAAGTGCAAAGAATATCGTGATCGTATTCTTTTACTATCACAGGAGTAACCATTTCAAGTAACTTTAAGTACGTTTCCTCGTCCATTTGGAGGTAGTTTTTGAAATCTTCACGTTCGAATTTTGAATCATTTAATAAGTTGACATGAGTATAAGTTTTCCTTTTTAATAACCAATCTTTACACCACTTTTTTCGCTTATATTTCACTTTTTTTGTATCATTATTTTTAAAGATTAACGCAAGGCCTAATAAAGCCAGCGCGTCGTCGTCTTCAATCAATGCCGTACCAAAATGAGCTGAAGGCTCGACGGTTTGGCCTGTGCAGGCGCCCTGCAAAGTTTCACCTGAAGAGCTCGGCCTGCGCAGGCAAAACTGCACAGTTATTCCTCTCCGGCAAAACGTAACGTGTATGGCCTACTTTAGGGACCGTACTTAAATTACGTGACAGATTATAGGCCTCCTCCAAGACCCCCCTTCCCTCCTTCCTGTAACGAACCGTAACAAAATGTTGCTACCCGCCACCCCCTCTTAATGTACGTAATTTATGGGTTCCAGAAATAATAAGATATGGGACTTGAAACTAACGGAAATTTTGTGTATTTAAGAAAATACATGCTTTGCAGGGTGAAAAACTCAGTTTTAAATTCTATGATTTTTCCTTGTCCAATTTTTTATTTTCACGATTCATATACCAGCATTTTGATTTTATAATCTTTTTAACATAGGTTCTTTTATAAACGGAATGAAACAACATTACAGATACAAAAACATTTTAGAATTTATTTATTTATTTTAAACAAAAAAATTACTTCTATACCATAAAAGATGTCTTTTTAACAAAATACTTGAATTTACAATAAACTAATTAAATTTTCAACCTAAAAAGATAAATTCTCAACAAAAAAGTGTGACAATTGATATGTCAACCAAAAAAGATGAAATTTCTTTTAAAAAAAAATGTTAAACGAAAAAGACGAGTTTTCAACAAATGAAGATTTTTCAGTCATGAAGGAAAAAAAATCACCTAAATTGTTAAACCTTAAGGCTAAAAGACGAAGTTTCTGTACAAAATTGAATTTTCAAGCAGAAAATATGAGTTTTCAGCAAAGAAATTAATTTTCAACCAAAGCGATAAGCCTTCACTCAAAAAGAAACTGAACAAGGTAGTTCAATTTTTACTCACGCAGTTGAATTTTCAATTAAAAAAGATCCGTTTTTAACAAAATTATAAGCGCTTTTTGTAATTCCCACGTTACTTACGGTCATCATACAAAATATTGGCGCTGGCGTCGAAAGAAAAAGGAGGAGAGACTTTCGTGGTGGAAAGACGTTCGAGTTTCCGGGACGATACGTCGTCTTTATTTTGTATCGCTTTCTGTACGTTACTTTTACGTAAATATACGAACTTAATTATTTAAAAGTAACCGTAAATACGTTCTTTCCCCCTTCCTACAAAATATAAAAAATTGCAACCAAAGAGATGACTTTTAAACTAAAAATATGAATCTCCAAGAGAAAAATGATTTCTTGACAAAGTGGTTCAAACAAAATTTACAAACAAATTAGTTGAATTGTCGAGCAAAGAAGATTAATTTTCAACCAATCAGTTGCATTTTTATCCAAGAAAGATGAAATTTGTACTAAAATAGATGAATTTTTTATTCAAAAAGACAAATTTCCAAACAAATAGTTGAACTTTCATCTAAGAAAGAGTTCAGCTGACTTTTTAACACCAAAATATGAATTTTAAACAAGATGTAAATTTTCTACGAAATAGTTGAATTTTCAACAAAACAGTTGAATTTTTAACCAAAAGGGATGACTTTTCAACAAATTTGTTGAATTTCCAAAGATTACGTATATGAGTGATGGGCCCCCCCCCCCCCCTCCCATGAGCTGTTACGTAATTTAATTACGGTCCCTTGCCCATTTTGGGCTTTCTTCACCGCCCCCCTTTCCTCCTTGAGTAACGTAGCCATTCCCTGAATACGGATTTTACGTTTATTCTACGTTTTTCGCGTTTCTAGTGAGCTATTCGAGTGAAATTTTTGACCAAAAAAAACTTTCACCAAATATTTGAATTTTCAACAAAATAATCCAATTTTTAACAAAATGGTTGAATTTTTACTCAAGTAGTTGAGTTCTCAAACAAACAAAAAGAATTATTAAAGAAAAATGTAACAGTAGATATTTCAACTAAACAAGATTTTTATTTTTAATCAAAAAGATAGAAAGATTATTTTTTCACCAAGAAAGATGAATTATCTACCATAAGTGATGAATTTGCAACCACCCTTTGTCAACTGTATTGTCGTCTAACACCCCCCCCCCCCTTCATATGTGACCATGTGGTCAAGTATGAGCCTAATTCGATAATGAATAATAAAGTAGTTAAAAATATTAAAATATGAAACTTCGAAACCCAAAATCCTCTCAAAATAGGGGCAATAGGGTGATTTTTCATAAAAATAGGGGAATAAATTCTTTAAAAAAAAAAAAAAAAAAAAAATGTAGATGCCATATTGAATTTAATACGAAACGCTTAAAATTATACGAAGATTTCAAGTTGAAATACGTTGTATATTTAACGAAATAGTTTAATTTTCAACCAAAACTGATTTGCTACCAAAAGAGATGCATTTTTAACCCAAAAAGGACGAATTTTCAACAATAAAATAAATTTTTAACCAAAAAGTTGCAACAATAACCAATCAGTTAAATTGTCAAGCGAAAGAGTCGAATTTTGAAAAAAAATAGTTGCAAACCAAGAAGATTAATTTTCTACTGAAGAGGACGAATTTTCGAAAAAATAGTTAAGTTTTCAAGCTAAAAAGTCAAATGCTTTAGAAAACAGTTGACTTTTCTACCTGAAAAGATGAATTTTCAATAAGAAAGTTAATTTTCAATCAAGAAATATAAATTTTAAAACAAATTAGTTAAATTTTCAACAAAAAATGGAAAATTAAAATTTGCAGTCTGAAAAATTAATCTTCAACTACAAGAAAATTTCTATCAATTAAATTCAAACAAAAAAGACGAATTTCCAACAAAATATTTAAACCCTAAACCAAAAAGATGAATTTTTAAAAAAGAAGATTAATTTTCTACTAAAAAAGGGGAAATTTCAATAAACTATAAGAATCTTCAACCAAATAGTTGCATTTTTTACCAAAAAAGATGAAATTTTTACGAAAAGAGATGAATTTTCAAACAGAAGGGACGTAATTTCTACAAAACAATTGCACTTCAAACAAAAAATTTTAATTTTTCACAATAAAAGTACAATTTCAACCAAATAGTTTAATTTAATACCAAATTATACAATTTTTAAGTCAAAAAGATAATATTTCTACAAAGCAGTTACATTTTTAAACCGAAAAAATGAATTGTCAACGAAATCTGTAATAGTTGATTTTCAAGCAAAAGCAAATTTTAATTTTAAATAAAAAAGAAGTTGAAGTCAACCTAAAAAGACGAATTTTCAGCAAAATAATTGACTCCTCAATTAGAAGGGAACAGGGTGAATTTTAAACCAATGGAATTAATTTTAAATATTAATGATTAAACTTTGAACAACAAAAGTTGATTTTTTGACAAAAAAAGATGACTTAACGAAATAGTTGAATTTTGAACATGCAAAGATGAATTTTCAACCAAATAGTTAAATTTTCAACTAAAAACAATAAGCTGCCAACCAAACGTGGAATAGTTACATTTTCATTCAAAAAAAAAATGTTTAACAAAAAAAAACACGTGTTTGCCACTGATTATATTGAAACAAAAAAGACAAATTTTTAATAAAATAGTTGAATACTAAATCAAAAATATGACTTTTCAAAAAGGAAGATTAATTTTCTACCGAAACAGATGAAATATTTACCAAAAAATATTAAGTTTCAAACAAAAAGGACATATATACTAGAAAACAATTGAATGCTCAACCCAAAAATATAAATTTTTCAAAAAAAAAAGTTCATTTTCGACCAGATAGTTTAATTGTCTACCAAATTAGTGAATTTTTAAGCCAAAAAGACCAATTTTCTGAGCAGATAAAACTGGGGTACGAAGTGTTGCAGGTAATCGTTCAAGCAGTTCAAGCAGTAATAGTCAGCTGATTACTTTCAGCTGAGGTCAACTTTCAGTGGTTATAGGCCTGTAACGTGCTGCCTCTAGCGGAGTCCACCAGAGATATCTGCGATTCACCGCGGTGAGTTTACCCGCGTCACAGTTACCCTACTGGCGGTTACCCCACTTCGCACATTATCTGCAACATTTCTTACTCCCAGTTTTTTCTGTGTGCAAAACAGCTGAAGTTTCAACCCGAAAATGTGAATTCTCAACGAAACCTGTAGTTGATGTTTGACGAGAAAAAGATTGTAATTTGAAATAAAACACCGAGGGGTCGACCACTCCGATATTCCTGGTACACTCACGAAATATTACCATATATTCTTTCAATATTCCCAGATATTCTTGATATTATTTATATTCCCAAATATTCTTGATATTCCTTATATTCCCAAATATTCCGAAGTATTCCTAGATATTCACAAATATTCTGAAATATTGTATTTCCCAATTCCCCAATTTCTTCCCATCTGTTTAACGATTGTATTCGTATAGCCTTTCGTCTGATGTCTTTGCCCAGTGATCCCAACTTTGGCATGTAGAGTAGGGTGGTCTAACATTTTTTATTAGAATTTCCATGCATATCACCCGGAAATTTGTTTAAATACACACAAAAATAAATCCATTTTCTTTTGTTTTGAAAAAAATATATATCATCAAGTTTAACACGTCTTTCCCATAAGAAAAAAAGACGTTTTTGTAAATTTTATTCAGAATCGTCAATATTATAGCTGAATCGAGTTGAAACTTAACATTTCTCTTCAAAATCAGCCATATAATATGAATAAAATAAAATTTTTTAAATATCACCCCCATAAGTATGTTTTATAGTGTCCCAAAAAAACACCATAAGTGAAAAAATGGATATCACGAGTTTTTTGCACTAATTATGATTTTTTTGCGGTCCTTTTTAATGCAAATTGTTTCTAATACATAAAATACTACTTTATACTGGTAACTAGATATTTACATTAATCGTTTAAATAATTTATTATTGTTTTTAGCAATTTTATCTTAGAATAGAGTTAGAAAGTCGCGGTTTTGTTCAAAAATTTTCCACTTTTTGTCCAATATTCAATTAGCTTGAGGTCATACTCAATTAATTTCAACAAAAATGATTGTTTAAACAATTCATTGTTATTTTAAATAATATTCTCTTAGAATAATGCTAGAAAATTTGCAGTTTTTTTAAATTTTACACTTTTTGTCCAATTTTCAATTAGAGTGATGTAAATAATTAATTTTAATTAATAAAATCAATTGTTCAAACAATTCATTATCATTTTAAATAATATTCAATTGGAATAATGTTAGAAAGTTGTGTTTCCTTCTGAAATTTTCAACTCTTTACCACTTTTCACGTAGTGAAGTAATAAATAATGCAAGTTATCAAAAATAGTTGTTTAAACAATTTGATATTGTTTATAATTATCTTATTTTAGATAAGTGCTAAAAAGTTGCGGTTTTTTCTGAACTCTTAAACTTTTTGTCCACTTTTCACGTAGTGAAGTAATGATTGATGCAAGTTAACAAACATGCTTATTTAAAGAATTGATAATTGTTTATGAACATCTTCTCTTAGAGTAACGCAAAAAAATTACTTCTTTCAAATCTTTAGTTTTGCTTTGACTTTTTAGTTATGACAAATAATAAGTGAACCTCAACAATAATCATTTTTTAAGTAGTATTGTATTTTTTTAAGTAATTTATTTTTGCTCTTTTCTTAATGTTTGAGAAAAATTAATTCAAACAGAAAGCTATCTTACACAAGAGACAAAAGCAAAGAATGGAATAATTAAGAGTAGGTGAGAGGACTAGGTCTGTGAATAATTTGTAAAAGATTTGTTTTTAATTACAAGAAGCTTATTGCAAAGCGTGAAAGAAAAATTTGGAATTGCACATATTTTAATATTTTATAATATTTTAATAACATTTCACGAGACGAGGTAGACTTACTGCAGTCAGGAAATTGCTTCCGGTACTCAGTTACTACTTGTAGTAAATATTGTTCCTGACTTTCATCTCTAGTAAGAAGGGAATTAAAGTTAGATATCAATTTTACAAATATTTATTTTATTTCATAAAATTATATTCACAAAAAAGAAAGAGATTGTTTAAAATATGATTATCTCTAATGTTTATTTATTATTTGCTCATAACTAAAAAGGCAAAGCAAAGTTGAACATTTCAGAATAAATTTCAATCGAATTGCTGAATTTTCAAGCCAAAAAGACGAATTCTCAACAAAATAGTTGAATTTTGAACCAAGACGTGTCACTTTTGAACAAAATTGTTAAATTTTCGACAAAGTAATTTACTTTCAAACAAACAAACAAATTCTTGACCAAAAATGTATTAGTAGACTTTTTTACTGAAAACAATGAATGAACTTTCAAGCAAAAATAATTAAGATTTTCTTATTGGTTTCTATTAACTAAGTTCAAATTTAAGTGAAAAAACGAGAAAAAGAGGGGAATAGGGAAAAGACTGTGGAACCTGCGATAAACAAATAGGGATTTTGATCATTTATAGATCAAAGTATAACACTTTAAATATCATGTGATATTAAACTCTAAGTTTAGTATATATATAATATGTATATACTGGGTGCTTTTTTTAACTTGAGACATTGAAATATCTAAAAAAACACGCATACTATGAAAAAATATCCCTGATAAAAACTTTTTATTTTCGAGGGGGAAAAGCGACTTTGAACAAATTTACCCCCTTCCCCCGGAGGCAGGGGGGGGGGTAACTTTGTAATTTCAAATGGGAACCCCAAGTTTTTATCACAGATTCAGGTTCTCCTTTATGAAATACGTAAGTATTATTCGAAAAATGTTTTTCGATTCGCGAAAAAAACACCCCCCCCTCCCTGCGTCCTGGGGCGGGGTGGGTTAAATTTGTTTAAAACACTCTAAAATAAAAAGTTTTTATCACGAATATTTTTTTCATAGGATGCGTATTTTTTTAGATATTTCAATATATCGAGTTAAAGAAAATACCCAGTATATGTAATTTAATATACATAATTTACATATATATCCGAAAGATTGTCTCATATTCCCAAATATGCCCTCATATTCCTACATATTCCTCATATTCCTACATATTCCCATATTCTTCATATTCTTTGTATTCCCAAATATTCCGACATATTCTCTATATTTCCGAATATTATTTAGGGAATATATTCCTGGTACATAAAAAATCAGAGTGGTTGACCCCTCGTAAAAAACAGTTGAATTCAACCAAAAAAGGTGAAATTTTTACGGAAAGAGATAAATTTTCAAACAAAAAAGTCGTATTTTCTACAAAACAATTTAACTTTTGATAAAAAATATGAATTTTCCACAAAAAAGTTTATTTTTAACCAGATGAACCAAAAAGTGCCGCTTTTAAACAAAAAAGATACCTTTTCAACCAAGAAACTTAATTTTCTACTGAAAAAGAATCTTTTTAAAACAAAATACATCAATTTTTAACCAAAAAGTGGTGCTTTCAACCAAAGAAAAGATCAATTTTCAACCAAGAAAATTAATTTTTTACAAAAAAAGACGAAATTTCAAGAAAACATCACTTTTTAACCCAAAAGTTGAATTCTCAACCAAAAATTTAAGGACTATATTTTAGACAAGAAATATTTCAATTTAAATAAAAAATAGTTGAACTGGACCAAAAACCCGTAAGTAGGATCGCAAGTATGAGCTCGCCTAGGGCGCGCACCTCTGGCATTTCGTGCTCGACAATGTATAGGTTTACTTCGCACTACGCGCTCGGTCATTGTACTTTCCTTACATTTTTACGTAGGTATTTTGAAATTAAAGGTCAAAACCTTGATAAACTAAATTTAGTGATTGTGAATTCTCTTTTGTTAAAGCTCCTTCGGCCTTAACGAAGAATAACAAACAGATTCTCATCACGTGTCTCGCGAGAAAAAAGGTTAAAAGCAAATTTTATGATCTTATTCGAAGAAAAATTTTTGTTATTAAACATATTATTCTACATTGTGTCTTTTATCCAAAATTTAAGTTTTTTATTTTTTGTGCGATCAAAATTTGAATTTTCGATTTTTCAAAAAAAATCAAAAAGTTGTTATGATAATCTCTTAAGGAATTTAAAAAGCAACATTTTCCTTTCCTTGACTTGTTTTCATATCGTGCGTTGTTTGACTTAAAATTTTCATTTTCGATTGTTTTTTTGAATTTTGCAAATAATATAACTCTTTTCATTTTTACAAAAAAAAGTCATAAGGATGAAGTGTTCTACTTTCCGAGTACTACGAATAGCCGTACATAGAATTTTTAAATATTAAAAAACAATTTTCTCAAAAATTTTGAAAAAGCTCTAACTTTCTGAATTTTCAACAAAAATAGCTAGCTAACGAACTCGTCCTTTCTTTTTATGCCTCAAAAACGTGTGTCATAGTTCAATCCAATCTGACAATTTTTTCGGAAGTTATCGTGCCTACAGTCTACAGACAGACTACAGACAGACACCTTCGTTAAAATCGTTTTTTCTGACTCAGGGGGTCTCAAAACATGAAGATTTCATGAAAACCAACTATGTCAAATTTTACATAAAACCAATAACTTCTCATTACGATGAGTATGCAATACGAATTTTTAATAAAATAGTTAAATTTTCGGATTTTAAAGTTAATTTTTTTCTCACGTATGATATTCCACTTACCCCCCACCCTCTACACACCCTAATTAAAAACAGTATTATGCCCCCTCCAAATAGTTTTACGTAATTTATGGATGACGCCTATTCCGGGAATTCCGCCTGAAAAAAAAAACATTTCTTACGCTATTCCGCCTGAAATTCCACTTCAAAAATTATATCCTATATTATCCACGTGTAACTTCTCTTTTCTGGTGGAATTCCACGCGAGATTTTCACTTTATATGCCGCCTTGAATATTCCCCATAGAATAGAATATTCCATATTGTTCATAATCGAGGTCATACTGATAGAACTGGGATAAAATGGTAGTAATTTTGTCAAATTAATGTATACTATCAATTTACATTTAAATTACTGAAGGTTCCTTAATTAAAATTACAATATCGATAAAGAGAAACCACTGTAATTATTTTTGATAATTAATTTTAATTAGAATCTTGAAATTCGTTTTCGTGGTAGGGAATGTCTTCCATCTAATTAGACGTCCAGGTTGACAAACCTGCACCTGCCAGTAGAAAGACCGGTGAAAAAAATAAAGATCGGATTAAAAGGAAACGACTTCCAAATGACTTGGTCGATCCTTATTTACAATCGTCTAGACAGTCACGTGGTGAATGGGGTTAAATTTGATTTTAATGATACTGTGAAAAGTAATTGAAAGCTTTTTCGTTAATGTCGTAGATCTACCCATTCTTATTATTATTTTACCACTTCCAATTTTATTTGGAATGTTAAATTTAAATCAGTGTAGATTATCACGTATATGGTACCATTTGAAATTCCTAATGGGGTACTGAGAGAAATTTCAGGCGGAATTTAGTTATATTTCTAGACGGAATACTGAACGAAACTTTAGGTGGATTATCGGGTGAAATTTCAGGCCGAATACTGCTTACAATATTATAGATGGAATACCAAATGAAGTTACAGGCGGAATACATATTGTAACTGCAGGCAGAATAACTGGTGAAATTCCAGGACAGAAAACTGATTATAATTTCAGATAGAATTTAAGACGTAATTAGAGAAGGAAAACAAAGTAATGTTTTAGGCGGAATACTTGGTGGGATACAAAGTGGAGATTCAGGCGGAGTTCAGTCCGTTTTTGTACAAAACTACTTCTTTTACCACCTATATCTGTTCCGAAGTACGAAATTATTTTAGTAATCTGTTCCAACTTTAAAAATTACTTTTCTACACTACATTCACCTGTTACAAAATTACTTTTCTATCTGTTCCAAGTCCAAAATTATTTTCGCAAATGTTCCAATTACAATATGAATTTTTTTATCTACCTGTTCCAACCTCAAAATTAAATTTCTCCCTGTTTTTGTTACAAGATATTTTTAGTACCTGTTCCAACCACAAAATTACATTAAAACCTGTTCAAAGTACAAAGTCGTTTTATTATCTGTTTCAACTAAAAAAATGACATTTTTTTGCCCTGCTCTGAAAAAGGTTTTAATTAGATGAAAAAATTTTCCCACAGTGTAAATTGATTTGGATTCGTCCCTCATGTTCTTTCTCAGCTTACCTCTAGTTCTCACACTTCACCTGTAATTTAATACGAGGATTTTTATCCAAATATTGTACCGGACTAATATCCGGAACAAAAAAGGAATACCTCTTTCTCTCTCAACTCTCACTAAATGGATTTGCGTCACCTGATCATGAACTTGTTTTTTTTGCAATCCAACCTTGAGATATCAAAAGTACTGTTTCGGTTCAAAATTTTTTTAATGAAAGCTCATTCCCTCAGTATTAATTCGCCAAAGCAGAAATGTCCGTTTTTTCGCCGTTTTCAAGCAAATCGACTTTGAAATATTCGTGTCATACAGAGTTTGGCGAAAAAAACTTCCGAGCGGCCGGTAGCTCAGGCAGTAGCGCTTCGCCTTTATAGCCGCAAGGTTGCGCGCTCGAATCTCGCTGCATGCACTTGTTTTTTTATTTACTAAAATGTTGATCAATATAATTTCCTTGATTGAACTTTAAAATTATGCAAATAATAATCTTTTAATTCCTTTTTTCACGGAGAAACTGTGAATTTAATAACTTTATTTTTATATTATATACAAGCTATGTTTATGATATAAAATATATCCATTTAGGTCAAGATATAAATACTCTAATCGCAAATTGCAATATTATTTGTTGAACACATTTTCTGAAACATAAATTATATATAGTTTGGGAGACAATGTGTGAGATTGTTAAATTATCTTAAGTACGTTCATAGTGTAATTAATATTCATCGTTTCCTGAGATACAATTATGCTCTACCTGCATCAGGTTTAATGCATGTATATCAAAGGGGTACCACGCGACCTCAGGCCAAGGAGACCGACAATCTCGCACCATTACGATCGCGTAATGATTGTTATCCGAGAGCACAAAGGGTCCAGCTCGTTCAGTGGTTCTCCATTCGATCTCGCCCACGTCCCATTTAAACTCATTCTCTTCCATTTGCATCATACAATCCTTGAATAATTGCAAAGGCATCCAAACCACATTTTGACAACCTAATTTTACTTAAAAAGTTCATCAAAAACTCATTACCTATTCTAAGTAAAACAATATTTTTGTTACCTCTTCCAAGTACAAACTACTTTTTTTACCTGTTTCAGGTACAATTTTTTTTTTTTTTCAACTGGACCAGATACAATTTTTGTTTACCTATCATAAATACTAAATTACTTTCTTACCTGTTCCAAGTACAAAATACTCTTTCCTTCTGTTCTAAGTACAAAATTACTTCTTTTTTATCTGTCTAAAGTTCAAAACTAGATTTGTAAACAATATTTTTTTTCATGGACAAATAAATATAGTTTTTTATATCTAGTTCGTTCAATTTCGTAACGTTCCACTTGAACTTGTTTTCTTCCATCCAAGTGACATGTTTACATCCTAGTCTTACCTAAAAAGGTTATCAGAAATCTCATTACTTGTTCCGAGTACAAAAATATTTTTGATACCTTTTCCAAGTACAAAAAACTTTTTTTACCTAGTTCAGGTACAAAATTATTATTTTCAACTGGACTACATAAATTGTTGTTTACCCATTGTAAATACTACATTCGTTTTTACCTATTTAAAGTACAAAAGTACAAAATACTCTTTTTATATTCTAAGTAAGAAATTACTTTTTTAACTGTTCAAATACGACATTTTTTACCTGTTCCGAGTACGAAATTACTTCTTTTTTTCCTGTTCAAAGTACAACCTAGATTTGTAAGCAATATTATTTTTTATGCACAACTAAATATAATTGCTTATATCTAATTCGTTTCATTTCGTGACGTTTCACTTAAACTGGTTCTCTTTCGTTTGCATTATACAAGGTTCGAATAATTACAAAGGCAAGAAAACCACATTTTGACAAATTAATCTTAACTAAAAAGGTCATAAAAAACTCATTACTTGTTCCAAGCACAACATTTTTTTGTTACCTCTTCCAAGTACATATAACTTTTTTCATCTGTTTTAAATACAAAATTATTTTTTTTAACTGCATAAAATACAATTTTTGTTTACCTATTATAAATACTAAATTGGTTATTCAACTGTTCCAAGTACAAAAGTACAAAATACTCTTTTTCTGTTCCCAGTACGAAATTCTTTTTAATTGGTCCAAATACTAGTTTTTTTTATCTGTTCCAAGTTACTTTTTTGAACTGGTCTAAATACATCATTTTTACCTGTTCCAATCACGAAATTACTTCTTTTTTGCCTGTTCAAAGTACAAAAGTAGACAAAGGCAATGAAATCACATTTTGACCACTTAATCTTACCTGAGAAGGTCATCAAAAAGCTCGTTACCTCTTCCAGGAACCAAAATTTGTTACTTATTTCAAGTAAAAACTAATTTTTTTATCTGTTCCAAGTAACAAATGACTTTTTTTTAGCTAAACCAAATAAAACTTTTTTTGTTACCTCTTCCAAGTACAGACTACTTTTTTTACTTGTTCTAAGTACGAAATTACTTTTTTCAACTGAACCAAATACAAGTTCTTTACCTGTTCAAAGTACAAAACTAGATTTGTGAACAATATTATTTTTTGTGAACAACTAAATATAATTGCTTACATCTAATTCATTCCATTTCGCTACGTCCCACTTACTCGTTCTCTTCCATTTGCATTATACAATCTTCGAATAATTGCAAAGGCAACCAAATCATATTTTGATAACTTAATCTTACCAGAAAAGATCATCCAAAGTCCAAACACCCATCAATTGTTTCAAGTGCATGATTCTTTTTGTTACCTCTTCCAAATACACCTTTTTACCTGGTCTAAGTACAAAATTACTTTTGTACCTATTCCAAGTACGCAATTACTTTTTTTTTAACTGGGCCAAATACAATTTTTTAACTAATGCAAATACTAACTTAATTTTTTACCTGTTTCAAGTACAAAAGTACAAAATATTTTTTTCTGTTCTAAGAACGAAATTACTTTTTTTAACTGGACCAAATACCATTTTTTTACCTATTGCAAATCCCTAAATTACTTTTTTATCTTTTTCGAAATACAAAAGTACAAAAAAAATTTTTTTCTGTTCTAAAAAAGAAATTACTTTCTCTAGTGGTACAAATACCACTTTTTTACCTTTTTGAAGTACGAAATTACTTCTTTTTTACCTTTTCAAAGTACATAACTACATTTTCATGCAATATATTTTTTATGTACAACTAAATATGATTGCTTATATCTAATTCCTTTCATTTCGTGACGTTCCACTTAAAATCGATCTCTTTCATTTGCATTAAACAATCGTTGAATAATTGCAAAATGCAACCAAATCACGTTTTGACAACCTAATTTTACTGAAAAAGGTCATCAAACATCTCGTTATCTGTTCCAAAAACAACATTATTTTCACCTGTTTTCACCTGTTCACCTGTCGAAAGTACAAAATCACTTTTTTACCTGTTTTAAGTAGAAAATGCTTTTTTAATGTTTCAAGTACGAAATTACTTTTTTAACTAGACAAAATACAACTGTTTTACCTGTTCCAGGTACAAAATTACTTTTGTACATGTTCCAAGTACAAAATTACTTTTATACGTGTTCCAAGTACAAAATTACTTTTGTACATGTTCCAAGTACAAAATACTTTTTACCTGCTTCAAGTACGCAATTACTTCTTTTTTACCTGTTCTGAATACAAAAATAGAATTGTACGGCTCATTATTTTTTTTAATTTACAAGTAAATATAATTGCTTATGTGTAATTCATTCAATTTCGTAACGTTGTACTTAAACTCATTCTCTGTCATTTACACTTGCCCCTATATCTATAGTCTAATGATATGAAAAATTTGTATTACAGACGTTATTCAGCTAAAAATATGAAAAGGATATTATATTTAACTTTAAATTTTTCTATATGTAATTTTTCTCGAAATTCGAAATGTTTAGGATTACAAATAGAGATTTTCAAGCACAGTATGATTTTATTTTCAGACGGAATGCAAAATGAAATTCTCGGTGGAATACAAACTGAATTTACAGGCTGAATATTGCTTACAACAATATATGGAATCTCCAATGAAATTTCAAAAATTGTAAGTAAAACCTGAATTCTCTTTAAATTGCATAATTACTTTTGTACCTCTTACATGTACAAAATAACCTTTTTACCTGTTACAGGTACGAAATTTTTTTATCACTTCCCAGTACAAACTGGATACCGAAAGAAGCAATAAGTTTGGTAAAAAGTTAATTTAAACACATTGAATCAAGTATAAATTGTTGTTTACTGTTTAAACCTTTTTTAGAGTATAAAGAGACATTTCTTAACAATAAACAAAAGTTCATATTTGGTTTAATATGTTTAAATTTACTTTGTCCAAAACGTACTGCTGTCCCACACGTACAGTATTTCCCTACTTGTTCACCTGTTCCAAGTACAAAATTGCTTTTTTTTACTGGACTAAACACAACTTTTTTACATGTTCCAAGTACGAAATTACATCTTTTTAAGTGGTCTAAATACAACTTTTTTAACTGGTCCAAATACAACTTTTTTAACTTATTCCAAGTACGAAATCACTTCTTCTGTTACCTGTACAAAGTACAAAATTACTTTTTTACCTTCTCCCGGTACAAAATACTTTTTTTACCTGATCCAAATACAACGTTACTTTTTTTACCTGATCAAAATACAACATTACTTTTTTCTCACTGGTCCAAATACAAATTTGTTTACCTGTTCCACGTACAAAATTACTATTTCACCTTTTCCAAGTACAAAACTATATTTGGACGTGATTAGATTCATTATGATAAATACGATAATATGCCATATGATAATTGCTTTTATCTAATAGGAAAATAGCTTCACTTAGGAATAATAAAAATAAAAGTGGAGGTAAAAATGAGTCTAAAGATCTTGAATGGACGCTCTCCATAATGTAGGCACAGTGACGTAATTCATTAGAGCGAGCTGGAAACTAATTATCATATATTCCATTAAGCGGTTGACGTCGACTCGACAGCACAGTGCGGCTGTGTGTCTAGTGGAATTAACAAATCCACATAAAGTTTTTAATCTATCTGCCGGAAGTAACGCCATCTGTCAACCACACCTGCCACGTCCACGTCTTGCTTGGCCCTTATGGTGCACCAAAAATTAAACCCGAAATTTCCCACACTAATATCAATGTTCCTAAAAGGTATTTATTGTACAAAAAATGTAAACAACTAAATCCATAAACAAAAAAGACATTTTTTGATATTGTAGTCTGAAAATAAATTTTCTTTTTCATCTCGGTAACTGTTTTTGAATCAACATTACCTACACGAGGTTGATTCGCGTTCCCCTTCTAGTTCGGGCGGAATTTCACATCTCTCGCAATTTTATTTCGATTTCTCGCCGATCGCAGCACAGGCCGTATAATAAAGGCACGGTGGAAACAATATAAAACAATAAAGGGTTCTTACCATAACCACGAGCCAGAGAGCGGTGAGGCGAGTCGAAGCGATATTGTATCTCGTACGAGATCGAGAGAAGGGGTCCGACTTTCAGTGATACGAAGATGGGGGTATCAACCCCTTTCCCCCTTTTTACCCCTTTCCACCACTTCAGGCTCACTTTCCTGAAAACCTCCTAGCGTGGTCAGTTGTCTAATATATGTGATAATAACTTCAGCCGGAATCGAACCGAGCGGCGTGCGAATCTCTGATCTGCATATATGGATTGAAATTCCAATTCCTTTACCTCAAACTACCCCCTTCTATCCTACTAAAGATTGCAGAAATACATTCGATGAATTTCACCATTTATACTAGTGAAGCATTCGAATTTATGCTTTAACCATATTTTTTTCTTAGCATAGAGATTCATTAAATGAATTTTTTTTTAAGTGTTGGCGGAATTTCATATGTGAAGTGGTATTTCACTTAGAAAGAAAAGTTTTGTAATTTATGAGTTGAAATTGTTATTATTTGAAAAAATTTACTCAAATTCGAAGCAGTACTCAATGCGCATCATATTCAAACTTTTACGATGTATTCCGCAAGAAATTATGTGTTCTATGGAATGTTTTGCACGAAATTTCACGTTCTTGCGAAGCTTTTCGTTATAAATTTCCTATTCTACGAAGTATTCCGCACTAAGGTTGACGTTTTACGAAATATTTCGCAATAAATTTCTCGTTCTATGAAGTATTCTGCAAGAAATTGTACGATTTGAGAAGTATTCCGCATGAAAATCCACGTTCCACAAACTATTGCGCATGAGATTCTACGTTCTACGAGGTAATCCGCATAAAATTTCACGTTTTCGCGGAGTATTTCGCACGAAACTCCACGTTCTACGAAATATTTGACAACCAATTCTACATTATATAAGGTATTCCGCACAATACTCCACGTTCGAAGAATTATTGCGCATGAAATTTGACGTTTTACAAAGTATCCCGCATAAATTTCCATGTTTTACGAAGTATTTCACATGAAATTCTACGTTCTGCGAGGCATTCCGCATAAATTTCTACACTTTTGGGAAGTATTTTACATGAAATTTTTCATTCTACGAAGTATTCTGGACTGTCCATGTTTTCCGAAATATCCCGAGTCGAAGTTTTTAATTTCGTTTGAATTTCTATTTTCGAGACTGAGCCGAAAATGAAACGAAATCGAAAAGAAAATGAAACGAAAGTTCTCAAAAAAAAAAAAACGGTTTTTTAGCCAAAAAGTTAAACTTCTGACCAAAAAGGTGAATTTAAACTAAAATGATGAATCTTAAAAAAAAACTACAAAGACGAATTTTTAATGAAAAAAGATACATTTAAAAAAAGAATTTTGAAGAAACTAGTTCATTTTTTAACCAAATAGTTGAATTTTCAAGAAAAAGGGACAAATTTTTAACCTGATTGTAAAATTTTTAACCAAGACAAATAAAATTTTAAGAAAATAGGTTAATTTTCAACAAAATAATGAAAATTTCAACAAAATAGTGGAATTTTTACCTAAATAGTTGAATTTTCTACCTACAACTAAGATGTATTTTCAACCAAATAGTTTAATTCCCAAATAAAAAAGATGAATTTTCAACTAAATACATGAATTTTTAAATAAAAAGAATTACTTTTCAGCAAAAAAGGGAAAAGTTAATTTTTCAGTTAAAAAAATTAGTTTAAAAAAACTATTTTTCAATAAAATAGTTAAATTTCAAACAAAAATGATGAATTTTGAACTAAAATTATGAATCTTTAACAAAACATGAATTTTCAACAAAGTAATTTAACTTTGAATCAAGTTGAAGAATTTTCAATTAAAAAAGATTAATTTTTTACCAAAAGATGAATTAAAAAAAAAATGACATGAATTCTCGTATAAAAAAGATACATTTATATATATACATACAACAAAAATGAATTTGAACCAAAAAAGATTAATTCTCAATGAAAATTATAATATTTGATATTTCAAACAAAAAATAATTCAAACGAATTGTTGATTTTTTAAGCCAAAAAGGCTAACTGTCTACAAAACAATTCAATTGTTAATACGAAAATATAAATCGTTAACCAAATAGTTGACTTTTCAACTAAAAACGATCAATTTTGAACCAAAAATGGAATAGTTTAATTTTCGGTAAAGAAAATTAATTTTCAACAACACAAAGAATCGAATTTTCAGCAAAATTATTCAATCTTCAACCAATAGTGAAAATAGGGGTAAAAGAGAGGAAAGAATGTGAATTCTGCTACGCGAAGTGGAAAAATTTACAAATGACAGAAAACAAAATTTCAATTTTGTTAAAAAGTTATCCGTTTTGGTTGAAAATTCGTCTTTTTGTGTTGAAAATTCAACTATTTTGCTAGAAAATTCATCTTTTTGGTTAAAAATGTAATTATTTTGTTAAAAATTCAAAAATTTTGGTAATAAGTGCAACTATTTTCTTGACAATTCGTCTTTTTTTGGTTAAAATATCAACTATTACATTTTTCGTTAAAAGATCTTAACTTTATTGGAAATTTGACGAACAGAAAAATTAAAATTTGAATTTTTAAACATTTCTTGATAACCTTTTAAAAGTACATCTCCCAACTTACGGTATCCACATTTTTCAGCATTAATTTAGATATTTTCAAATACTTAAATCTTTATTTGGATTATTCCAAAAATTTGAAGCCAAGTAATGTTTCTTTTTTTTAATTTAAAATTCACTTCCAAACTATAAAGTTTTCATGAAATGTTAAACAGTTCACTCTAATAGTTTCGAATTGTAAAGAGTTTTAATTTTCTTTTTTAAAATGCATGAAATGTTTAGAAAAACAGAATTAAACATTTTAATTTTACAATGTTAAATATTTCAAAATTAAAACGCTTCAATTCTAAATCCAGGTTTATACAATTTTGAATTATTTAAATTAAAACCAAATAATTGTGAATTGTGTTAACAAGCAATTATTCCAATATTAACCTGTTCCATTTTACAATTAGTTAGCTAAAAATTATTTTAATTAACAATTGTATAATTTTGAAATATTTAGATTTGAAACAACAAAATGTTGAACATTTAACTTCTAAATTCAAATTTTGCCAATTGCTTTTCAATGGTGAGAAATTCTGTACTTTTGAATTTCTATTGAAAATTATTGAGCAATATTAAAATATATTGGAATTCATGCAATAGTAATACTGAATAATGTTTGAAAAAAAATTCGTTATCATTTTTATTGCGATAAATGTCAAAATAAAGTATAAAACTAAATACTTACATAAACTTACAGTAATAACTATTTATTCTCTAAAGAAATATAATCAGACAGTCATATATAATCGATTTGTAATAATTTGCATAGGTACAGAAGACGGAAAGGTTTTTTAATTAAGAGTCCCAATCATCGTCACTCTCTTTTATGTAACTAATGTTGCTTCCTCCGTTTTCCATAATAAAGGGATTTTCCTGCACAATGTACTCTTGTACTATTAAAGGATCTTGCGCTTTACTCTCACCTGGAAAACAACCAAAAATATTAGTGTTAAATAAAAAGATTTTTTTTATATTTTAGATATAACAAATCAAATTTTCAACAACAAAAATTAATTTTCAAGCCAAAAAAGATAAATTCTCAATGAAAAATGAAATGCATGATTGATATTTTAACTAAAACATTTTGTTTTTAAATCAAAACAGTTGAACTTAACCAAAAAAGACGAACCTTCAACAAAATAGTTGAATCATCAACCAAAAAAGATTAATTTCTAACCAAAAAAAATTAATTTCTAACCAAAAAGATGAAATTTTTACCAAAAGAGACGAATTTTCTTCAAAATAGTTCAAATTTTAACCCGAAAGTATTAAATATCAACAAAAAAGCTCATTTTAAACCAAATAGTTGAATTCTCAACCAAAGAGATGAATTTTCGAATTCAATAATGAAGCTTAAACAAAAAAAAACAAAAAAAAAGAATTTTCAACGAAGTAAATAAACTTTTAACCAACTAGTTGAATTTTCAAACAAAAAAAGATGAATTATCAACGCAAAATGTAATATGGGAAATTTCAAATAAAAAAGATTTTAATTTTTTAACCAAAAACAGTTGAATTCAACAAAAAAAGACGAATTTTCAACTAAGAAAAAAATTAATTTTCAACCAAAAATAGAATAGTTCAACTTTCAATTAGAAAAATAAATTTGCAACCAGCAAAAAACGAATGTTTAGTATAAAAAATTAATTTAAAAATATAAAATTTTCAACAAAATAGTTAAATTTTGAACAGAAAAAAGGATTTTCAACTTAAATGATGAATCATAAAAAAAATCAATTTTTAACAAAGTATTTCCACTTTAAACTAAGTAGTTGAATTTTCAACCAAAAAAGATGAATTCTCAAGCGAAAATGTAATAGTTGACATTTCAAATAAAAAGGATTTTATTTTTAAATAAAAAACAGTATAATTCTTTAAAAAAAGTCGAATGTTGAAACAAAATAGTTGAATCCTCAACCACAGAAGATTAATTTTCAATCAAAAAGTTGCATTTTAAACCAAAACAGATAAAATTTCTACCTAAAGAAATGAATTTTCAAACATCCTTTAAACTGACTCGAATAATTTCTAAAATTTAAAAATTTTGTTTGAAATGATAAAAATTAACTTAAAATCTTACAGAGATTTTTTGACATTTTTATCAATCTTTCAATTTTTTTCTTCAAATTTTCGTCAAAAACTAATTTACAAGAATTTTAGGGGAAAAAATGTATTTCTTTGAAACAGATTAAAATTCTTAAAAAGCTTCTAAATTTTTTGTTCGAAGTCATAACAAATCTGCATCTATTTTTTCGAAATTTAAAAAAATCTACATATTGTTAAAAAATTTTGAAATCTTAAGATTTAAATTATTTGGGAAACTTTTCAAAATTGCGAAATATCTTATGAAATATTGAAGTTAAAAAAAAAGTAAAAAAGTTAAAATTAATATTTTTAATTAAAACCTAAATCATTGAAATACGAAAAATTAAAAATTAAATAAAATTTCTACCCGTAGCGACCGTGTATATACTTCGTAAATTAAGATATTCTAAGTTTTTGTCCAGAATTTCATTTTTATCATCAATGTTAAGCACTTAATTATTTCCCAATATTAAAAAATCATTTACAATTAAAATTATCTCTTTTATCAAAAATATTTATAAACATTCATAAATGAATTTTATCGTGAAATAAAATTACTTATTTGGAAATTTTGATTTAAAAAATTGGTAATGCAGAAATTCGTAATCTTTTGAAATAGACATCAAACTAAAAACAGCCACTAAAATTAATATTTACGCAGTTTTGCAACCAATCAGAATTTCGAGCACAGTGTGTCCGATATTTTCGAGATATTTGGTAACATCACATTTTTAAAAAGAAAAATGTGCTTACTGTCTTTCATTTGTGCAATCTTTTTCGACATGTACGCCTTTGTTTTTTCCACATGCGAATCGGCTTGTGCGAGACTCATCTTCTTCACGTTGATTAAATACCACTGAAATATAGCTGAAAAATGTTTAAATGTGTTAAATAATTAAAAGGATTTAAAAATTCTAAGTAGTTCCTTTTTTAAGTAACTTTAACTTATACATAATTTTTTAGTAACCTGACTTACATTTGATAGCAAGAACTTTTTCTGGATCTAATCTTCCTTCGGATGGAGGACCACTTCTATTTCGATTTGATCCTTTTCCTGTAACTGTTTGCTGAAGTAGAGTCTGATAAGGAAACATTGCGACCATCATTTGTCGAATAAATTGTGCTGGTGACTTGCAGTCGCTCGTTATTAAATTCCAACTTTGCATTGGTAACCACTGATTCATGCCAAGATAAATCTGCAATGAAAATAATGTTTAGATACACCAATGTCTATAATTATTTACAAAGTATACTGATTATATTTCTCCTAAACAGAATATTTCCTACACAAAATTAAATAGGTCCTTTTCAACCAAATCATTGAATTCTGAACAAAGAATATTAATTTTAGACTAAACATTTATATTTTCAACCAAATAGTTGAACTTACAAGAAAACGAGAAGAATTTAAAAAAAAATAGTTTAATTTTTCACCAAATAATTTAATTTTATACTTATAAAGCTAAATTGTCAACGAAATGGTCAAATTTTCAAACAAAAAAGATTAAACTGAAACGAAAAACAGTAGCATTTAAACAAATAGTTGAATCTTCAAGCGAAACAGACAACTTTTTAGAAGAAAGTTTAATTTTTAATAGAAAAGGACGAATTTTTCCAAATAGATGGATGTTCAACAAAACAGTTCAATTTTCGAACAAAAAAAGATGACTTTTTAACAAAATAGTTTAATTTTCAACAAAATAATTAAATTTTTGACAAAATAGTTAAATTTTTAACGTACTAAGATGTATTTTCAGCCGAATAGTTGAATTTTCAACTTAAAAGATCAATTTTTAACCAAATAGTTGAATTTTCAAATAAAAAAGATACATTTTTAATCTGAAATGGAATAGTCAAATTTTCAATTGAGAAAATTAATTTTCAACCAAAGGAAAAATCGAACTTTCAACAAAACGGGTTAAATTTTCAACCAAAGAGGTGAATTATCAACTAAAATTATGAATCTTAAACAAAAAAAGGAATTAAATAAAAAAAAAAGTTTAATTTAAAATCAAAAACAGCTGAATTCAAAGAAAAATGAATGCTCAGCAAAAAATGTAATAGCTGATATTTCAACAACAAAAATATATTAATTTGAAATCAAAAATAGTCCAATTCAAGAAAAGAAAGACGAATTTTAAATAAAATAGTTGAATTTTCAACCAAAAAAGATTTTTTAGTCAAGAGAGAAAAAAATATGAATTAAATTGTGGATTTTGAAGACAAAAAGACAAATTTTCTACAAAACAGTTGAATTTTCAACCCAATAATATTAATTTTTAACAAAAATGTCAATTTTAGCAAATAAATTTGTTTTCTACCAAAATAATAGAATTTTCAACTCAAAAAGACAAATTTTTAACAAAACAGTTTAATTTTTAAAAGGCCAATTCTCTACAAAACAGTTGGATTTTTAACCAAAAAGTTCATTTTTACAAATAGTTCACTTTTTTTACCAAAATAATAGAATCTTCAACCCAAAGAGAACATTTTTCAACAAAACAATTTAATTTTTGAGCCAAAAAGACGAATTTTCTACAAAAATGTTGATATTTCATTCCAAAAATATTAATTTTCATCAAAAAAGTTCATTTTTATCAAATAATTGAGTTTTCTACAAAAATAATAGAATTTGTAATCCAAAAAGACAAATTTTCAACAAAACAGTTGAATTTTTAAGTCAAAAAGGCCAATTCTCTATAAAACAATTGATTTTTCTACCAAAAAGTTCATTTTTACCAAATAGTTCACCTTTCTACTAAAATAATAGAATTTTCAACCCAAAGACACATTTTCAACAAAACAGTTTAATTTTTAAGCCAGGAAGACGAATTTTCTAAAAAAATTGATATAAAATGATTTTTGAAACAAACTAGTTTAACTTTCAGATAATTAGTTGCATTTTCAATTAAGAAGATTAATTTTTTACCAAAAAAGAGGAAATTTCAACAAAATACATGAATTTTCAACTAAATAGATAAATTTTGAACTAAAAACTATCAGTTTTTAATCAAAAATGCAATTCTTAAATATTTAGTAAAAAACATTAATTCAATGAAAAATTTAATACTTGAATTTTCAACTAAAAACGATCATTTTTCAACCATAAGTGAAATAGTTAAATGTTTAGTTGGAAAAATGAATTTTTATCTAAAAAAAAAATAAATAACTAATTTGTAACAAAATAGTTACATCTTCAACCAAAAAAGATTTTTTAGGCTAGAGAGAAAACAAATATCAATTAAATTGTGGATTTTTTAAGTCAAAAAGACAAATTTTCTACAAAACAGTTGAATTTTCAACCAAAAAGTTGATCTTTACCAAATAGTTGAATTTTCTACCAAAATAATTGAATTTTCAAACGAAAAAGACAAATTTTCAACAACAACAAAATTGTTAAGCCAAAAAGACGAATTTTCTACAAAACAGTTGAATTTCCAACCCAAAAATATTAATTTTTAACAAAAATTTGAATTTTAGCAAATAATTGAGTTTTCTACCAAAATAATAGAATTTTAAACTCAAAAGACAAATTTTTAACAAAACAGTTTAATTCTTAAAAGGCCAATGCTGTACAAAACAGTTGGATTTTCAACCAAAAAGTTCATTTTTACCAAATAGTTGAGTTTTTCTTTTTCCAAAATCATAGAATCTTCAACCCATAGAGAACATTTTTCAACAAAACAATTTAATTTTTGAGCCAAAAAGACCAATTTTCTACAAAAATATTGATATTTCAATCCAAAAATATTAATTTTCATCAAAAAAGTTCATTTTGATCAAATAGTTGAGTTTTCTACGAAAATAATAAAAATTTTAACCCAAAAAGACAAATTTTCAACAAATCAGTTGACTTTTTAAGTCAAAAAGGTCAATTCTCTATAAATCAGTTGAATTTTCAACTAAAAATTCACTTTTACCAAATAGTTCACTTTTCTACCAAAATAATTGAATTTTCAACCCAAAAAGACAAATTTTCAATAAAATATATGAATATTCAACTAAATAGATAAATTTTCAACTTAAAAAATCAGTTTTTAACAAAAAATAGAATTGTTAAATATTTAGTAAAAAGCATTCATTTTTAACTGAAAAGAAAACGAATTTTCAATAAAATAGTTAAATTGTCATTAAAAAATAAATAAATTCTCAATGAAAAATTTGATACTTGGAATTGTCAACTAAAAACTATCATTTTTCAACCATAAGTGGACTAGTTCAATGTTTAGTTGGAAAAATGAATTTTTATCTAAAAAACAAATAACTAATTTTCAATCAAATAGTTGAATCTTCAACCAAAAAAGGTTAATTCTGAACGAAACATGTAATAGCTGAATGTTTTACTAAAAATGATCGATTTTCTGCCAAAAATGGAATAGTTACAATTTCAGCTAGGAAAAGTAATTTTTAACAACAAAAAAAGTAGAATTTTCGACAAAATAGTTAAGTCTTTAGCTAAAAAAATTAATTTGTATCAATATCAATTTTACTTAAATAGATTGATGTTCAACAAAGCAGTTTAATTTTTAACAAAAAAAAAGATGACTTTTTAACAAATTAGATGAATTTTCTACAAAATAAATCAATTTTCAACCTAATAGTAGAATTTTTAACCAAAAGAGATGAATTCTGAACTAAAAATGTGACAGTAGATTTTACAATTAAAAAGAA
This sequence comes from Andricus grossulariae, assembly GCA_011634705.1. NCBI lineage: Eukaryota > Metazoa > Arthropoda > Insecta > Hymenoptera > Cynipidae > Andricus > Andricus grossulariae. The sequence goes on along the minus strand of JAABKJ010007545.1, from coordinate 83,076,650 downwards.
TCGTTCAACAAACCCTGTTCGTGACTTTGCAAATAAAACCAGGTGTTGGCTCTCTTTCGATTTCCGGTCTGTTTCCAGATTGTCCTGAAATTTAAAATGCAATTTTTTAATTAATTTGATTTTAAATGATTTATTTACTTAAAAATAAGAACCCTATTTTTAGATACCGTCAAAACCCTCAAGGATTCTTTCCTGCAAGCGTCGATTTAGAACACGCAATTCTGCCGCTTCACGTTTCAATGATTCGAGTTCTTCTTTTACATTCTCGAGACTGTCGACTTTTCCTTGCAATTCGCCGAGTGCAGTTTCATACTGGTGTACTGTTCGCGTCAAATTATTAATTTGTACCTTACACGCTGTGTGGTCAGTGGCCTTTAATGAAATATAATTATTATTGTTTAATTTCTCGACTAAAGACCAAAAATGTCTAACAAAAGTTGAACTTTATATGAGAAACAATAACAGGGTGGCCAAAAAACATAAGTTTCAAAATTCCCTGATTATTCCTGCACCAATTTTTAATTTTCCCTGACCATTAATATATCGAAACAGGGGAAATATGATTTTTTTTGCAAAATGGAGGAATAAATTCTTTTAAATAAAATTAATGTAGATCTGGTAGATATAAAAACACTTTAAACTCTTAAGATTTTAAGACGAAATACATATTGCATTTTCAACAAAGCAGTTGAAATTTCAATCAAGATTTTCTACCAAAAGACAGTTGAATTTTCAACAAAAAAGATCATTTTCAACTTTCAAGCAAAAGAAACGAATTTTTAACCAAATAGCTGAATTTTCAACCTACAAATATGAATTTTCAACTAAATGGTCGAATTTTCAACAAAAAAATTAAACTGCAACCAAAAACAGTAATAACATGAATTTTCAACAAAACAGTTGAATTTTCGACTAAAAAAATATGACTTTTTAACATAATAGTTCAACCAAAAACTGTTGCAATTTCAACCGAATACTTGAATATTCAAATCGGAAAGTCGAATTTTAAACAAAAAAATATATTTTCAACCAAGAAAGATGACTTCCTTACTAAAAAAGATTAAGTTTCTATCCAAAAAGACAAAAAAGGTTACTTTTTAACAAAATAAATGAATTTTCAACAAAAAAGTTGAACTTTTATCCAAATAACTGAATTTTCATCCTGCGAAGATTAATTTTCAACCGAAAAGATTAATTTTATACCAAAAAAAGACAAATGCTCAACCCAAAGAAATGATTTTCTAAAAAAGAAGCTTATTTTTTACCTAAAAAGACCAATTTTCAACAAAATACATACATTTCCAATTAAATAGTGGAATTGTCAACTTATAAAGAATACATTTTTAAACGAAAATGGAACAGAAAAATTTAAAGATAAAAAAATTAATTTTCCACAAAAAAAGAACGAATTTTCAACAAAATAATTAAATTTTCTATCAAAGAGGTGAATCTTAATTCATTTTTATCAAAGTAGTTTAACTTCAAACCAAGTAGTTGAATTTAAAAAAAAAAGGTGAATTTTGAACAAAAAATGTAATAGTTGGTATTTCAATCATGAAATATTTTAATTTTAATAAAAAAAGTAGTTGAATTCAACGAACAAAGACGAATTTTCAACAATATAGTGGAATCCTTAACTAAAACAGATTAATTTTCAACTAAATAGTGAAATTTTCAACAAAATTATCCAAATAATAGCATTTTTAACCAAACGAGATGAAGCCTGAACCACAAAATAGAACAGTAGACTTTTCAACCAAAAAGAAGTCACTTTTAACCAAAAATAGTTGGATTTTTAATGGGGTTCTCTTACTTCAGTTTTCATTTAACCGAAAAAAGGGAAATTTTCTTGAAAACAAGAGGAAAAAGAGAAAAAGAGGGGAATACGACAAAGTGTGTGAACCCTGCATCTTTTATAAATAGAATAAAACAATTTTAAATTTATAAATTTTTAATTAACTATTTTTTCTCTCGAAATCCATGATTTTTCCTGACCAAAAAAATGCCTAACTTTTCCCTGATTTCCAGGTTTTTCTGATCTACGGCCACCCCGAATAAGTTCATACTTGTTTAAGGTATAGCACTAACCTGTTTGGGAGTTAATCTCGTAAAATTTTGGGAAGGCTCCTCGTGTCCACTGCTTTCTGGAAAGGACATGCCTTTTTTTTATTAGTTAGAATTTTTCTACTTTCCGACAATTTGTTCGTCCTGGCGAAGGGCCTAAAACGTGAGATTTTATGTTTTACCTGTTTGCTCGTGACTTGATGATAATCCCATCATTCCCTTCTCCATTTTCCGTTTCCATCTATTATTTATTTGCTGTGCTGCCATGTGCTCCTCAAATTCCGGTTGCAGACACATTTTATAATATTTGGCATGCGGATCCCCCATGTTCATTGCTGTCAATTATAATTAAATAATTAAACGAAACCGAATTAAAAACAGAGTAAAGAATTATACTTATGTTGCTACATTTTTAAAAACTTCAATTTGAAAAAAAGAACCCAACACGGGGGAAATAAGTAATTTTTTCATGAAAATAGGGAAAAGATAAAACATTTATTTTAACATTTAGAAAAAAAATAATTTGCGAGGATGTAAAAAAGCCAGAGGAAAAATATAATTTGTTGGATAAACAATTTTCATGTTTTAAATCGTTCTCATAATCAAGAATATTTCCTTTTCTAAAAATTCCTTCATTATTAAAATCATTATAAAATTCATTATTAAAATCATTATAAAATTTCTTCCTTACTGTAATTCATATTTTGAATTTAAATTGGAAACAACACTCTTCAATGCTCTCAAACCCAAATTAAAAATCAGCTCCTAAAATATTTTCCAAAGTTCAATAGAAATATCTTAAAATCTTTGGAAATCCTATAAAACTCTTAAACTTAAATAAAACCCTTGACATTTTTTTAATCTCTTGAAATCTTTTGGAACCCCTTAAAATCCCCGGAAATGGTGGGAACTCTTTAAACCCTTCTAAACTCCCTTGAAATCCGTGAAAATATTTTTAAATCTCTTGTAAACCGATGAAATCTTTTTAAATAAATTAAAATATTTGGAAAATCCTCAGAATCATTTTAAAAGCCATCAAAATTAGTGGAAGTCCCTCGAAATTTGTTGAAATCTTTTGGAATCCCTTAAAACCTCCTGATATGTTCGTAAATTTTCAAAATGTTCACATCAATTCTTTCAATATTTTAACATCCTTAATTTCTATACTGCTTTTTTTATAATAATTTTTTATAAAGATTGTTTAAGAAACGCGAAAAAAAATGATAAGAAATTCATTACAGGAAAATCATAGACCTATACTGAACCCTCGTATTCTACCAAAAAATATGAATTTGCAACATAAATTTTCAACCAAATAGTTACATTTCCTATCAAACTGTTGAATTTTCGAGCCGAAAATACCAATTTTTTTTACAAAACAGTTGAATTTTCAACAAAAAAGTTAATTTTCAACCGAAACAGATTAATCTTTACCAGGCAGTTGCATTTTTAACCAAAAAAGGTGAAATTTATACAAAAAGAGATGAATGATCGAAAAAAATAAATTTTCAACAAAATAATTCAATTTTGAACCAAATAATAAAATTGTTCTCCAAATAAAGACAAATTCTTAACCAAAAATTTAATAGTCGACTTTTCGATGGGAAAGAATGATCTGTGAAGCCTGCTATAAATAAATAGGAATTTTGATAATTTATAGACTAAAGAATAACTTTTTAAATATACATTGGAGTTAATTTTTAATACGTTAAAAATATTAGGTCATAAAACAGGAAATTTTGCTTACAAAATAAAGTTAATTTTCAACCAATCAGTTGAATTTTCAGCAAGTAGATCAAATTTCAACCAAGGAGTTGAATTTTTCTCCTAAAAAGATGAATTTTCAAAACAAAAAATGTAACAGTTGATATTTCAACAATAAAAGATTTTAATTTAAAATAAAAAGTAGTTTGATTTAACCAACAAAAACGAATTTTCAACAAAATACTTTTATCTTTAACTAAAAAAAATTAATATTCAACCAAACAGTTGCATTTTTAACCAAGAAAGTTTTCTACTAAAGAATTTTTATTTTTATTTAATAAATTTAATTAATTAATAAATTTAAAAATTGATTTGATTTAATTAAAATCTTAAAAAATTTAGTTATATTATATTTTTATTTATTCTACTAAAGAAGACGCATTTGCAACAAAATACATAAGTTTCAACAAAACAGTTACATTTGCTATTAAATTGTTGAATTTTCAAGCAGAAAATACGAAATTTCTACAAAACAGTTGAACTTTCAACAAAAATTTAACATTTTTCTTGTTTTTTCGTTTAAATTCTAACTGAATTAATAGAACCCAATAAGAAAATCCAATTATTTTTCATTGAAATTTCATTCTTTTTGTTTAAAAATTCGACTATTTGGTTGGAAATTTAATTATTTTGTTGAAAATTCAACTATTTTGTTACAGAAATAATCTTTTTTGTTCGAAAATTTAACTGTTTTGTTGAAAAAAGCTTTTTGAAAAGCCTTTTTGGATAGAAATTCAAAGGATGAAAATTGTTCCTTTATGGTAGAAAATTAAATTTTTTGATGAAAATGCAACTGTCTTCTAAAGAATTCGTCTTTTTTCCTGAAAATTAAATTATTTGGTTACAAAATTATCTATTTTGTTAAAAAATGCTCTCTTTTATTTGAATGCCCATCTGTTTGGTTTTAAATGTTTGGTTCAAAAATATATATATATTTTTTTTGTAAATTCAACTATTTGGTTAAAAATTCATCTATCTTGGCTGAAAACGATATTTTTTTAAAATAAAAATTCAACAGTTTTCTTGAATATGTGACTGTTTTTCTAAAAAAAAACTTGTCTTTTTGGCATGTAAATTCAGCTATTTTGTTGAAAAAGTCATCTATTTTATTTAAAATTGGTGTATTTTTTTTATTAAAAGTTAAACTATTTGGTTGTAAATGTAACTGTTTTGTTAAAAATTATATTTTTTTTTGTAAATTGAACTAGTTGGTAAAAAATGCAACTGTTTTTGACAGAATTTAGTTCTCCTTCATTTGAAAATTCGATCATTTGGTTGAAACTTCAATTATTTTGTACAAAAGTCATCTTTTTTGGTCAAAGGTTCATCTGTTTTTTTTTAACATTCGTCTTTTTGGATAGAAACTTCGTTCTCATGAATTGAAAATTCATCTTTTATGTTGGAAGTTATATTTTTTGGTTGAAAATTCATCTTTCTGAGGAATTTTAAAACCAAAAAGATGAATTTTCAACAAAATAGTTGAATTTTCAACAAAAAAAGTGTTAGTTAAGAAAGGAAATTTTTTAAATTAAATTGTTGACGTTTCAAGCCAAAAAGACGAATTTTCAACAAAACAGTTGAATTTGCAACAAAAATTTTTTATTCAAGAACGCAATTTTTTAAAAATCAAATTGCGGAATTTCCAAGCCAAAAAGACCAATTTTCAACAAAACAGTTGAATTTGCAACATAAGTTTTTTATTCAAGGAAAAACATTTTTTTAAATCAAGTTGCTGAATTTTCAAGCCAAAAATACGATTTTTCTGCAAATCAGTTGAATTTTTAACAAGAAAATCCATTTTTAACAGAAACAGATGAATTTTTCACCACATAGTTGCACTTTGAACAAAAAAGTTGAAACCACCAAACCACCAAAAAGATGCATTTTCGACAAAATAATTGAATTTTCAAAGAAAAAAAATTATTAGCCTAGATTGTCTAGAAAGGAAAAAAAATCAATCAAGTTGTTGACTTTTCAAGCCAAAAAGACGAATTTTCAACAAAACATTTAAATATTCAACAACATAATTTAATTTTGAACGAAACAATAAAATTTATAACAAGAAAAGATTTCTTCAAGAAACTTCCCGTTTTCCTTTTTTTTCCAACTATTTTTTATTCAAAGTTTATTATTTTTTATTAAAAACTCGACTATTTTGTTGAAAATGTAGTTATTTTGTAGAAAATTCAACTATTTTGTTAAAAAGACTTTTTTGGTTGAAAATCTAACTGTTTTGTTGGAGGTTCGCATTTTTGGACAGAAATTCATCCTTTTGGGTTGAAAATTGTCATTTTATGGAAGAAAATTAACTTTCTTGTTGAAAATACAACTGTATTCTAAAGAATTCGTCTTTTTGGCATGTAAATTAAGATATTTGGTTAAAAATGCATCTATTTTATTGAAAATTTATCTCTTTTAATTGAAAGTTCAACTATTTGGTTGTAAATGAAACTGTTTTGTTAAAAATTATATATTTTTTTTTTGTAAAATCAAGCATTTGGTTGGAAATTCACCTTTTATGCTGGAAAAGTCATATTTTACATTGAAAATTCATCTTCCTGGTGAATTTTCAAACCTGAAAGATGAATTTTCAACATAATAATTCAATTTTGAACCAAATAATAAAATGTATAACAAAAAAAGATGTCTTCAAGAAACTTCCCGTTTTATTTTTTTTTTGCCAACTATTTTTTATCCAAAGTTTATTATTTTTTATTAAAAATTCGACTATTTTGTTGAAAATGTAGTTATTTTGTAGAAGATTCAACTATTTTGTTAAAAAGTCATATTTTTTGGTTGAAAATCTGTTTTGTTGGAGGTTCGCATTTTTTGATAGAAATTCATCCCTTTGGGTTGAAAATTATCCTTTTATGGAAGAAAATTAACTTTCTTGTTGAAAACACAACTGTATTCTAAAGAATTCGTCTTTTTGGTATGTAAATTCAGATATTTGGTTAAAAATTCATCTATTTTATTGAAAATATCTCTCGTTTTGTTACCAATTATATATTTTTTCTTTTGTAAAATCAACCATTTGGTTGAAAATTCATCTTTTATGCTGTAAAAGTCATATTTTACATTGAAAATTCATCTTCCTGGTGAATTTTCAAACCTGAAAGATGATTTATCAACATAATAGTTCAATTTTTAACCAGATAATAAAATGTATAACAAAAAAAGATGTCTTCAAGAAACATCCTGTTTTCCTGTTTTTCTTTTTTTTCCAACTATTTTTTATCTAAAGTTTATTATTTTTTATTAGAAATTCGACTATTTGATTGAAAATGTAGTTATTTTGTAGAAAATTCAACTATTTTGTTAAAAAGTCATATTTTTTGGTTGAAAATCTAACTGTTTTGTTGGAGATTCGCATTTTTGGATAGAAATTCATCCTTTTCGGTTGAAAATTGTCCTTTTATGGAATAAAATTAACTTTCTTGATGAAAATACAACTGTATTCTAAAGAATTCGTCTTTTTGGTATGTAAATTCAGATATTTGGTTAAAAATTCATCTCTTTTAATTGAAAGTTCAGCTATTTGGTTGTAAATGAAACTGTTTTGTTAAAAATTATATATTTTTTTTGTAAAATCAACCATTTGGTGGAAAATTCATCTTCCTGTTGAATTTTCAAACCTGAAAGATGAATTTTTAACATAATAATTCAATTTTGAAGCAAATAATAAAATGTATAACAAAAAAAGATAAATTCTTAACCAAAAATTTAATAGTACATTTTTTACTAAAAAGAATTATCTGGGAAGCCTGCGATAAATAAATAGAAATTTCGTTCATTAATAGACTAAAAAATCACGTTTTAACTAAACATTAAAGTTCTTTTTTAATACGTTAATACGTTTTATACACTTTCAAATTAGAACTACACATACATTTAATACGTGATAAATTTTATGACACTATTTTGAAACTTTTTTTCGAATTTGTGACACTATTTTTTCAAATTTTCGACACTATTTACACTATTTATGATCTCTGAAGTGAGTCAGAGACCTGTGTGTTTATAAATTTCCGTATCTCATGGATATACCGCTATTTATTGCAGTTTAAATCCAAAGAAATTCGGCTTTTACCACAAAGTTCAATACAATCTTTTCTATTTAATTACTCAATTTGTTTATAAAAACTGAGTTCCATATTTAAATTATTTATATTCTATGAATGCCCTAGTATTGATTTCAGATTCCTAATATATTCTATTCGTTCACAAAAAGAAAGAGTTATTTCTAAAAAAAAATACGTTTTTAGTCACTTTTTAATTTTAAAAATTAAATCTAAACAAAAAGTAAATAAAAAGATCACCCTACACAGCACTTTAAAGGTTAATTGACTTTAACTGAAATTATAAAAGACAGTAGAGAATTAACATTTGACTTCTTTTTGATTTTGAGGTTAGGTTGTACTTACTGATTTTCGTTAATGCTCCACTTGAATCGAATGAATTCACTTGTTTTCACTTTATGGTTGGTGAATGTTTTAAATACACGAATTTGTGTAAAAATATCAAAACGATAATGAAATACACAGTGTAAAAAAACTTGTTTGTATTTTTCTTGAATGAAAGAGGGTTTGTGCATGCATCGACGCCATTGAAGTTTTGTTCCTCGTTGCCTTTTGTTTGACAGTCACATTAGGTTAGGTATGTAGATGGGTGTGTAGGATAAGCAGGATAGGAAAGGAAAGGATAGGAAAGATAAATCATGATCAGATAAATTATCTTTGCCAATATATAGGGTGACTGATTTATCAGGACATGTCTTGATTTTTTTACCCTTGTGTCCCGATTTTCTGATTTTTTTTGTTGCTATTTCCTGATTTTTCTGCTTTTTCCTGATTTTTTATGCCCGAAAATGAACATTCGCGGTTTTTATTGTGCAGACCTAAATTTTGCGGGTTTATTATCGCCAATTCGGGAATTATTATTATTCTAAAATTTTATTATTCGGGAATTTTATTTTTCGAGAATTTTATAATTCGGGAATTTTCTTATTAGGAAATTTTCTTATTAGGAAATTTTATTATTCGTGAATTTTCTAATTCAGGAATCTTATTATTCTGGAATTTTTCAATTCGGGAATTTTATAATTCGGGAATTTTATTATTCTACAATTTTACTATTCGGGAATTTTCAATTAGGAAATTTTATTATTCGGAAATTTTATTAATCGGGAATTTTATAATTCGGGAATTTTCTTATTCGGAAATTTTATTATTCTGCAATTTCATTATTCGGGAATTTTATTTTTCGGGAATTTTATTATTCGGGAATTTTCCATTTAGGAAATTTTATTATTCGGAAATTTTATTAATCGGGAATTTTCTTATTCGGAAATTTTCTTATTCGGAAATTTTATTACTCGGAAATTTTATTATTCGGGAATTTTCTAATTCAGGAATCTTATTATTCAGGAATTTTTCAATTCGGGAACTATTTTTCGGAAATTTTATTACTCGAGAATTTTATTATTCGGAAATTTTCCAATTCGGGAATTTTATAATTCGGGAATTTTATTATTCTACAATTTTATTATTCGGGAATTTTATTTTTCGGGAATTTTATTATTCGGGAATTTTCAATTAGGAAATTTTATTATTCGGAAATTTTATTAATCGGGAATTTTATAATTCGGGAATTTTCGAATTTTCAAAAAAATTCAAAAGGTTGTTTTCATAGTCTTTTAAAAGTCATCCGGTGTACAAACGACGGCAACGACGACAAGGTCAACGACGACAGACAGATTGACTCCGACGTAAACACTATTTTTTGTGACTCAGGGGGCCTCAAAACGTCGACATTTGATGGAATCCACAAAAGTCATTTTTCGCATTATATCAATAGATTCTCATCATGATGAGAATGTGATAGTTCATTATTTTGTGTGCCAAAAAAATTTTAATTTTCTAGTTTTCAAGAAAACTCAAACAATCGTTTTAAAAATCTTGTAGGGCTATGAAAAAGTAAAACTTTTCTCATCCTGACTTTTTTTCATATGGTGCTTTATTTGGCTTAAAATGTTAATTTTCGCTTATTTTCGGAGATTTTAAAAATGCTATTACTCTGAAAATTTCGCCTCTATCAAAAAAATTAATAAGAATAAATTGTTTAAATTTTTGATTACTATGGACATCCGTCCATGAAATGTATAAATTTTGGAAAAAATGGTCTGAAAACTTTTGAAAACGCACGAACTGTTAGAATTTCTATCCAAAATAACTGGTGAACGAACTCCATCTTTCTTTTAGGTCCTTGAAACTGTGTGCCAAAGCACAATCCCATCCGATTATTCTTTCAAAAGTTGGCCGATATACAGACTACGACGACAACGACGACGACGACGACAACGAGGACGACGACGATAACGACAGACGGACAGACACCAACGTAAAAACTATTTTTTCTGACTCATGGGGCCTCAAAGCGTCGACATTTAATGCATTCCAGGAAAGTCATTTTTCACATAAAACCAATACCTTCTCATTATAATGAGAATGTAGAAAATGGAGAATCCACAAACCATCTAAAAATTGGTCATAATTGACTTTCTAATATGATGCGCAGTTTTTATTATGATTGTGGAAAACTGCATTGAAAGTAAAAAAATTAAATTTTTTAGAAGATGATACAAACTATGAAAAAAAATCAACAAATGTTGTTTACCCGAAAAAGAGGTATCGATATGTTAGTAATCAGTTTCGTACAGAACGAGTAGTTTTGGCATTATTTAAAACAATTCATAATAAAAGTAAATAAATTAAATTTTTGGAAAGACGCCACTGGATACGTAAATGAATTATCGGGAAAAGTTGTTGCTCAAACAAGAGCTATAAGCTTTTTAGTAATAATGTTTTGATACGATGCGTATTTCTTTATTTTAATCTCAAAAAATAACAATAACAATAAAAATTTAACTTTTGGAAAAACGACACAAGGCACGAACAAAATATTAATAGACTCCACTTTTGCTTTGATCTGATCTTTGCTTTTTTCAGCATGTAGTTTCAATTTTCTGTTCTTGTCCCTATAATAATTTATTATCTGAAACTATATACTTTTCAGAATATCTGAGAATAAGAATTAATGCACAATAATGAAAAATATTAAAGTAGTCATGAAATAGTATATTATGCACCTAGGAGAAAAAGTGCTTCTCCCAATTGGCGCGTACGATATTTTTTATAACGAATGTAGGATTTCAGGCATTTCTTAAAATACGTTCAATATTTCTGTCAATATTGGAGTTTGAATAAAGATGCTTGCCCAAAATTCAATTTAAAAATGTCTATAAATGTGCTGAACTTCATGGAAATTTTCGTTCAATCATGATAATTTCACACTTATACATGGTAACTTACCATAAATTACCCAAAATTCAATCTTGAAAATTTCCAAAAATATATGAAAATTTTCGGTCATTCATGGTCATTTTACAAGTGAATATAGTAACTTACGATAAATTCCCAAAATCAATTTTTTTTAATTCCCATAAATTTCCAGAAATTTATACAAATTTTCGGTCATTCATGGTAATATTTTAGGTTCATATCGTGATTAACCATAAATTACTCTAAATTTATTTTTTAAAATTTCCAGAAATTTATGAGAATTTTCGGTCATTAATGGTAATTTTAGAGTTGAATATCGTATTTTACGATGAATTAACCAAAATTAATGTTCAAAAATTCCCCTAAACCGGAAATTCAATAAACTTCTCGGTCAGTTACGGTAACTTTACCGGAAAATATAATAACTTACGATAAATTACCAAAAAAAATTTTTTTAAATTTTTCATAATGTAAAATTCATTTTAAATGTAGAAAATTACGCATTTTAGATAACATCGAGTGTGAAAGACGATACAGGTGATGAGAATGTGCTCATTAAAGCCAAATGAGCCTTGAATTGAAAAAAGCGAATTTTATATTTTACCATCGTTTTTTACTCTATCAATTCGAGTCAGGGATATTTTGATTTTCATCAGTAAGAATCTCACTGAAAAATCTAAATCTAAAGAATAAATAAAATAAAAAAATAAAATAATAAAAATGAAATAAAATTTAAAAAAAATAAATCTTAAGAATCTCTTACAATTTTAATTACTGAACTTGCACTGTTGAGAAATAAAGGCCCATATATAACTTCATTCTTAAAAGAACATCGAAATTAGATACTGTTTTAAAATAAAACTTGCAAAATTGTACAAGTTTAATGTAATAGTCTATAATATTGTGTAATTTGAAATCGAAACTCTTCAAAGCTGAACAAGTTCAAATATAATTCCTATAAAGAGTTAATGATTCTAGAAAGGCATTGAAAGCTGCCGGGGGATGTCGTAGGGTTGGTTAATCTTATAACATTGGCCCATAACTTCCGTTTAAGAAGGAATTTGGTCAATCCCAGCACGTTGTTGAAAAGCTCTGGAGCAAAGGAACACCGTTGCTTAAGATCGAAAATCGATTAAGTGAAAAATGATAAAATTATAGCTGTAAAACGTGAAAAGAAATGCTGTGAAGGTGGATCTTTGCTATCTAGGTTGGCCCATCACTGAAGATTGACGAAATATCGACCGATGTACTGGATATCGGCCGATTTCGTATCAGGCCGATGTCTGCTGCGGATATTGGCCGAACTCCAGGCGAAGTTTTGCCGATTTCGGGCTGGCTACAAAAATAGTAGGTTTTATTTGAATCTGTCAAGAATTAGTTTTACGTTTTTTTATCGAATTCATGGTACGTGAAGGATTGCGGTTCACAGGCTTTTTTGCGAATTACTTGGAAATTTTTTCTGATTAGATGATTGAGGCCTACTGGAGATTCATCGATTTCTTCACGGGTCAGTGCTGTAACCGTGCCGATTTTCATGTTTATTTTCGCCCGTGTTCCATATGCTTTTTGTTTTATATACATTCCAGCTTAGAACTCTCCAAGATGGCAAAGATGTCACTACTGGATGTTGATATAACAATTTGTTCTTCGGTTGGCATAGGCTCGTAGATATTCTTTCTTGTTCTCAAATGCATTATTGTGTCGTTAGAAAAAGTGTATTTTCGAAGTTCAAATATCCGATTTGAAGCCGTTTTGGGAATCAGCCAAACAAATGGAAGTTGATCAAGTTTATGTCCAGGTCCATTATTAGGAGGAAGCCTATTTGGTGGAATCATGCATCTGGCAGGAAGTAGAGGCCTTGGCACAGAAGACCCTGCTACCAAGCAAGGTCTGGTAGGAGGAGACCTGGACCTGTGCCTCGCAGGAGAAGTAGACCTGTCAGGAGAATCAGAACTTCCGGTACGAGGAACGCCAGAAATAGAGCCACTATGAGATAAAGATTCGGACTGCGAACTCAGCTCTGCAACAAGAAACATAATGTTTCATTTTTCTATAGTAGGTGGGGCACACAGGTAGTGCAATTGAGATTCGTCAATATGGTGCAAGATACAGCAAAGAAGATAATTAAGGGAAATAGAAATTCGGAAAACACAAATTAAAATATTTTGCCACAAAAATAGTTGATAAAAGTGGTTATTGTCAATTTTTTGATTGATTTCGTCAGTAAATATCATTTCTATGATAATACGAAGCAGTATGAGCAAAATTAAATTTTTTCTATCGATGGTTTATGAATACCAAGATTTATTCTTTTTATTAATATATTCATTTCAAAATCATACATTCAATTCGAAAACTAATTAATTTTTCAAAATTTTATTGAATCATTGGATTTCAGTTTGTCAGCAGGAGAAGCCTTTTCGAGTTGCAAAATACAAAGTTCAAGAACCGACCTCAACGGTCAACTTTTTGAATTTCTACCCAAAATTCGTGTTATGTGATGAAAAGCTACTGCTTCCATAACATTTATAAATTTAGCTCAGATCTTCGAATGTGTATTAAGAAATTTTAAGAGGGGAAAGAAGTGAAATCTTGCCGAAATTTTCTCTTTTTCATCAACGATAATCTCGTAAAGTTTTCCTTTATTCCCTCTTTTAACACATTTTAACAATTTCGGTATTTTTCTTTAATATATTTAAAAATTTAGATATCTTGTGGACATATTTGGCAAAACTTTATGTCATTGAAAGTTTTGTTTAAAAGAAAAAGTGGTTTGGAGCAACTGAATTACTAAACAATCGTTTGTCCATTATAAAAGTGAAAAATATTGAAATATAATACTGATGCAACAAAATAATAAAACAAAAAAAAAACAATTTATTGACAATTTTAGACGTGTCTACCTGAATGTGTAATGCTGATTTTTGTTATATCTTTCATCGTGAAATATTTTTATTTCATAAATCACTGCACGGGACAAAATTTGCTGACTTCCACCTAATTCAGTTAGGAAATATCAAGAAATTTTTTCTAATCGCGCGTCGACAAAAATTTAAATCTATACTATTCATTTCTTATGCCATTGACAAAGATCGCAAACATATTTTTGAAGGCATCTGCTCAGATTGAAGAGATTTTTTTCGTTTTTGCTAAGTATAATTGAAACCAGTCCCACCCCAGCGGAAAAATTATGTATCGTTCATACGTAGTGGGAGAAATTATGTATAATTTTGATTTATATTATAAAAAATGTATGAAACAAATGAATATCATATGAAATATATCAATCTGTAGGGGAATGCGGGGTATGGTGCCAATTTGGGGCATGGTGTCAATTGCAAATAAGGCCCGTGTTCATTGGTTTTTATAATTATTTCTGGAAGGAAATGGATTTCCTTCGGTGGAGAAATAGTGGCGTAATGCGATTTCTGTCTTCAAATGCGTTTCAGAAGAGTATTTATAAAAAATACAGCCTTGAAGGAACAAAATAGAACAGTATTTAATAAAAATTGAGTATTTGAAGCATATTTGCGGAAACTTGAGTATAAAAAAGTTATTGTTTTTCAGGCGAAGTATTTCGTTCTACTTGTGATAACTTCAAGTATAGCATACATTTTGGGCATGAAACGAAATTGAGGGAGTTTTAATTTCGAAGAAAGGCTTGATTGGGCAATTAAGTTCGACCAGTCTCCATGGTGAGGCGCTCTGTCTAATCACAGGCATCGTAGAGAGTATTTAAGAACGACATAAAATAAAACTTCAGTTTTAGGTTAGCCCTGAAGAAGTGAACTGCAATGTTCACGAAAAGTCGGCAAGATTCATAGTTTTTCACGCAACTGAATCTTGAAACTCCAACTTTCATCATAATAAATCATAGTGAAAGTCCTAAAGCTATTATGGAAGAACTCTACGGGAAGAGTTTTCTTATTAAAACTAACACTTTCAGTAAGCTCAGGTCTTCTCACGCTAACCTACTAACATCCTTAGATTTCTTGAACCAATGCAGGGACAACAGCATCGTCCAAACATTCTTACAATTGAAAAACCGTTTGGCAACATCTAAATAGAAATCAATTCTAAATAAATTAAATTTGTTTCTCTGGAAAGAAAGAATGCCAAATTCATTTTGCCCACTACTTCACTTTTTCCTAGGAAACACCCTTAGACTTAACATTTGGTTTACATTGGACCGCATATCATTTGATCATTCTCAATGGATTGAAGACGTTTCCACTCAAAGACAAGAAATAAACTTTGACAAATTACTTCCAGAAAACTACACACTTCTAACTAACGCAGTAAAAAACATCTATTGACCATCCCCTCAGAAATAAAATGATTTCAGTCTTGTCTGAAGGTCATAATTATTTGGTATCTCCCTGAAAAATTTTGAGAAAAGAAATCGTCAGTAATTTGGAATCAACAATATATAACCTTGCACCCGAAAAAGCTAATGACATACGGCATAGGATGGCCAAAAACAAAATCAGGGAACTTCTGACGACAGATATAAAGAACTCAAATAATTCTACGTGAAGAACATAGTCAGAAAAACAAAGAACCGTTCTAAAATACTATAAACTTGACAGAAAAACAATATCTGAATCAATACCTACTAATTCTATCTTTCCAAATAGTAACGGACTACCAAAAATCCACGAAAGCATCATTTCACTCAGACTGATCATCAGCGCAATAAACTCACCAACTCACAAACTAGCACGCTCCCTCATCGAAGAACTGAATCCTTTGATCACACACGTCCGAAACTCTCTTATCTATATCAAAAAGATACGACAGCTCCACAGTCAATGCCAACATATCCTACTACGTTTGACTCTTCTTTACGAAATTACCAATATCAGACACTATCGATATTGTTAAATGCATTGCAAACTGCCCTTCGATCTCATACCTATGATAAAAAACTGTCACAATAATACTTACTTCTTTTTCAAAAACCAATTCTCATAACAAACCTCAGTAGCAACAATGGGATCTCAAATCTAACCTTTAGCAGCCAACATCTTTATGGAACACCAAGAAACTAAAATCATTATCCAAACCAAGCTTAAACCGAAATTTCGTTGCCGTTACGTTGACGACAATTCTTGCATCTGGAGACATGGACTAGATAAACTACGCAAGTTTCCCGATTTCATCAATCGATTACACTCCAATATCCAATTCACCACCCAAATTGAACAAAACGGAAAATTGCCTTTTTTGGACGTTCTAGCTAACAAAAGATCTGATAACCTATTAGGATGCAAAGTTTTCACAAAACCCACCCATGCAAACAGATACCTACATGCCTCCTTCCACCACCAGCCATCTCCATAATCCATAACAGCAAAAGATAACTTAAAAATCGAATTACGAAACGATGAACAAATCCTCATACATAATTATTACACAAACAAACAAATTGATAAATAAATAAGAAAATACACTTGAAACAATAAGTCAAAACAACCTACTGAGGAAAGAGTGAGAAAAACTACCACCATCCTACCCTACATCCAAGGTATCACAGAACAAATAGGAAGAATTCTCAACAAACACAACATCCAAACCATTTTAAAACCACCTGCGAGAATAGGACAACTTCTAGGCATATCATTTTATTTAACAAAATAACCATCATCGCAAAAATGTACAATATTTTTTGAAGAAAACATAGAGAAGCAATCGAAATCTGAAAGCACACTACTAGCATCAATGAGGACAATGGATATAATGCCAATCCTATTTGTCTTTTAGTCCTCCCGGGGTTTTAAGAAAAGACTTGATTAGTCAATCAAGTTCGACCAGTCTCCGAGGTGGGGTACTCTGGTCAATATTCACAAAACATCAACAAGATTTGTGGTTTCGCACACTATTGAAACCCGAAAAACCTCCTCTTATCATAATTAATCATCACGTAGGCAATCAATCTATTGGTCAGAAATTATTTTTTGAACTCCGAAATTTTGCTCCATGAGAAGGTATCCTTATACGATTGGAAAATCTTAAGCCCTCACATATTTTCCATTGACAGAATTTGAGAATGAAAAAAAAAACTTTTCTATACTTTTTCATCCCTCATTTTCTTGTTAAATTCAATTTTAATATTTCTTAATTTATGATAAAAAGGAAAATAAGAAATAAAGTCTATCAATAGGATTTCTAATATTATTGACTGATGAAACAAGATATCTATTAAAGGCCATAGATAAACGCTGCATTCAATTTTCAGAGAGGAACTGGTTATAACTGGGTTTTGCCTAGTTTTGCACACATACTTTACTCGAGGTGATAAGAAAATATCTATTTAGTAAGTAAAGAACTATTTTAAGTAATGACATACGTTATCTGATAATGTAAGCCTCACAAGAAAAAACATAGATTTCAGAATGACACTTAAATTATAATTTATAGCACATTTTATTCAAAGCCCGGTGCTTTACTCCACTCTTTCCTATTATTTTTCCACGTAAGATAAAATTTCCGTCGATACAACTATTATAAGAAAAAATTATTATTTTGTTAAAAAATATATTATATGATTTTCCCTTGAGCTTAGACCACATGAATATTCTTCAATATGTTTCTCAAAGTAAAATAAAATAACCATTTTTTCAGAAATACTTATTTTTAGAGAAATGTGTGCACCCAAAAAAGTGAATCATGCCACGTTTCAGGAAGTTTCAGTTTTAAGCTTTCTTTTTCCATTTGGAATGTTCACTAGATTTTAAGATTCTGAAGACTGAAAATTCTGAGCAGATTATAAGGAATTGAAGAGAACTTCATAAGATTTGATTAAAATTAAAACAGATTTTACAGATTCTTGCGCTTCGTGCTCAATAATATATTTATCTCGCGCTTCGCGCTCGGGATTTGTGTTTCACCCGCATTTGTGCACAGAGCTTTCAAAATCAACGGTTAAACATGATTGTGACTTTTTTTTTAAGCTTGAAAGAGTCACTGAAATAAATTTTTCATATTTTTTAGAAGTACTGATAACCGTGCATAGAATTTTTATATCCAAAAAAAGAACGGGTCCTAAAAATTTTGAAAATGCGCTTGAACAGTTTTTATTGGATATATACAATTTCACAAAATAAAAGCAAATATTGAAGTATTCTTTTGTCGCTGCAGCGATATGCAAATAATAGGTCAATCTGTATCAATATGAAGGAGCAAAAGACTGTCACATTATTGGACCACTCTGCTTCAGATCAAATTCATACTTAAAAATGTATGGTGATACCAACGATATAAACAGAATTCAATATATTTCTACGAATCTTCGGAGATTTTGAATTAAATAGTATATTTACCAATTGAAATAAGGATAACTGCCAATGTCAGGACGAGAGTATCTACATTTTTGCTGAGAGACGAAAAATTGATTACTGTATTGACGAAGAATCTGTTTAACAGTGTACACGATTATTTTTGCAGTACTTTATTACAAAGCGTATTCTATGATATAATTCTTGCATAATTTATTACATATGCCTAGACTTTATGCCTTCACTTTATCCTTGGGAGATATTTGTATTCCCCTAATCAGTCTAATTTACAAAAAGTGTTTGTTAGAACAAAGCTTAGTTTGTGAAAAAAATGCCATTATTTTTACATTCTCGTCTTAATAAGAAGGTATTCGTTTTATGTGAAAACTCAGAAATGTGGATTGCTTACAATTTCCACGTTTCGAGAGCCCCTGAATTTGAAAAATCAGGTTATAAGATAATGTCTGTCTGTCTATTGTTATCCCAAAAAAGATGTGAATTCCTTCTATTATTCATTTCCTAATAAGATGCGTAGTTTTCGTTATAATCGTGAAAAACAAAATAACCAGTAAAAAAATTAAATTTTTGGAATAATGATACAAGCTATGAAAAAAAATGAATTAAATAAACTTGTTAACTTGAAAAAGATCTATCAATTTATTACAAGTCTGTTTTAGACAGGACCAGCAGTTTTTGTTTTATTCAAAAAAAGTAACATCAAAAAGAAGAAAATTAACTTTTTGGAAAAACGACACAAGATACAAAAAAAAAATTAGCGGGCAAGAGCTGTGGTCCGAAAAAGTGCTATTGATTTTTCGGTTATAATTTATTGATAGGACGCTCATTTCTTTGTTCCAATTTGAAAAAAACAACAATAAAAATAAAAAAGTAAACTTTTGGAAAAATGATAGAAGATACGAAAAAAATATTAATAGACTCTTCTTTCGCTTTGATTTTATCTTTTCATCTTTCAAATTGTAGTTGCAATTTTCTGTTTTCGTCCCTATAATTATTTATGTTCTGAAATTACACATTTTTCAGGGTATCTGAGAATAAGTATCAATGCAAAATTAACGAAAGACGTTAAAGTAGCCATGAAATGGTATATCATGCGCCTAGGAGAAAAAGTTCCTCTCCCCCTTTGCGCATATCATATTTTTTTATAGCGATTGGATGATTTCATACATTCCTCGAAATACAGCCAAGAGTTTCTTCCATATTGGTGTTTGAATAAAGAATCATAATATTCATGTGATTTTTATTGCAAATTATCCAAAATTTATTTACAAAACCGCAAAACATTTCTGGTAATTTACGGTACTTTTATAATTAATTTATTGTAACTTACCATAAATTGCTCAAAAGTAAATTTGAAAATGTCTATAAGATTGCGTAAATTTAGGGACATTTTCGGTCATCTATGATAATTTTACAGGTAAATATTGTAACTTACCATAAATTACCCAAATTCAATTTTAAGGATTTCATTAATTTCCTGAAACTCATCAAAATATTCTGTGATTTATGCTAATTTACGAGTAAATATGGTAACTTACCATAAATCAACCATAAATAATTTTCGAAAATTTTCATAGATTTCCGGAAATTTATGAAAATTTTTGTTCATTCATGGTAATTTCACATGTAAATATCGTAACCTGCCATAAATTACCCTAAATTATTTTTTTTTAATTTCTATAAATTTCCGGAAATTTATGAAAAGTTTTTATCATTCAAGTTAATTTTGAAGGTAAATATCGTAACATACCATAAATTACCCAAAATTCAAATGAGCTGCAATAAGAGAGAATTCACAATTTACAATTTCCAATATAAATAAAAATTATTATACTCAATAGAAAGGGCGTAAAGAGCTCTATCGTAACTGTGATGAAAACAACGTTTGACATTTTAGATTACATTTTGGAAGAATTTTTTAAATTGATATTCAAATAGTTATGATAATATGTCGATTGTCCAAACTAAAAGCATCAAAAGGAATGCTTTAGAATTTGCTTCAGTTGAGAAAGAAGAACCTTTAATTAAAAGAAGTGCATTTTATACTTTACCTTCGTCTTTAACTCTAATTATTAGAATCAGATATATTTTAATTTTCATCATTGAAAATCTTACGAATTCAATTCAGTTACCTATTTTCAAATAATTCCAATTAGTGAAGAAGAGTTTTTGAGAAATAAAGGCCCATATATAAGTTTATTCCTATAAAACTTCAAAATTAGACGCTCGAAAAAAAAACTTTCAAAATGGTACAAATTTAAAGTAGTAATGGAAAAATTTTCAAAACTGAACGAGTTCAAATATAATTCCTATAAAAAATAAATATTCTAAAAAGGCATTGAAAGCTGCAGGGGAATGTCGTCAGGGTTGGCTACTATTTCAACTTCATCCGATAACTTCCGTTTAAATATAAATTTGGTTAATCCAAGGATATCGTTGGAAAAGCCTGGAGAAAAACAACACTTTCGATGCACATCGCAAATCGATTGGATGAAAAATGAAAAATTCATAGGCATTTAACAAACAAAAAAATGTTGTGAATGTCAGTCTTTGCTGTCTAGGTTGGCCTTTTGCTAAAAATTTACGAAATATCGGCTGATGTACCGGATATTGGCCGGTTTCGTTGTCCGACATCGGGCCGATGTCAGCCGTGGATGTTGACCAAACTCCAACCGAAATTTTGCCGATCTCGTGCCGGCTACATAAATGGTAGGTTTTATTTTATTCTTTCAAACTTGGAGGAAATACTGCTTCAAAGCTGCTTCATAAATTCATTCGTATCTGGCATGCTTGGATTTTCTTCTTTGGATGGCTGTTGCTCCTGAAAATTTCGTCTCTATCTCTACATCCCCTGCCAAATCAGAAGCTTGATATAGATACTCTGAAAAGCCTTTCTCTGTTCGTTTCTTTATTCAATAATGATTGAATGTTTTCAATGATTTGAACACTTTCTT
The DNA here is from genome assembly GCA_011634705.1 of Andricus grossulariae. NCBI lineage: Eukaryota > Metazoa > Arthropoda > Insecta > Hymenoptera > Cynipidae > Andricus > Andricus grossulariae. The sequence continues at coordinate 83,055,233 of JAABKJ010007545.1, read as the reverse complement.
CAAGGTGTAAATTTGGATCTTGCAGCAATTTACTAGCGCAATTGATCTTCAAGAGAATGTCATTCTATATTAAAACGAATCATACGAACTTGGAGGTAAAAATATTTTTAGCTAAACATATAGCTTTGTGACGTACTGCTATAGCATTATCAACTTCAGATATTTCTACTAAACTGTCATAAATATCACCAAAGTGATACAGTAAAGATATAACAGCGTCTGTTCTTCTAGGCTTATCATGAACAACATGATTTAAAAAGTGTGGGTTACAAGAAACAGGAAGTGCTCTTGGGTTTAGATTTTAAATTCTGCTCTGAACCCCTTTGTTTTTACCACACATAATAACGCTATTGTCATAACTTTGTTACCGAAAATCCTTCACCTTTAGTTCAAGATCTTTTAGCTTTGTTAGAACAAATTCTGTTAAACCTTTACACGTAGTGTCACGAATTTGTGAGAAGCCAATGACATTTTCAGGAATATCAGAATTCCATTCCTTCGAATTTATGGTAACAAAGCGAATAATAAAAGTAACTTTTTTCTTGTGACTTGCAACTGGTTAGCAAGCAATTGTTTTATTTTATTTTGAATTTCACCACCTCAATACGTAGCCATACACGAACCCTGCTTTTTCTATATACGTATGACATGTTCCATCATAACTGGATTGAATTTAGCTATCATTTCTATAGCTTCTAAAAAATTGTCATCATTATGTTCAAATGATTGCTGTGATGTTTCACGAAAAGCTATACTTTCTTGCGATAAAAATTGAACAACATACAGCATGTGCTCAAATACCTTATACCAATGACGGTTTTCTACTTCCATTATTTTCTGCTCACGTCGATCAACACTAGTTTCCGTTTCTAATGAAATTTCTAAATCTGACCTTTTTCTAAAACGATTGAGATGATTTAAGGATTTTTCGCGGCGCGACAAATGTTAAAATACAGATTTCCAACCTAAAACTCCTTTTTCACCTGATAGTGTTATTTTCATTCTTAAAGACCTTCCAACAAAAGCAAAAAAAGCCAAATTTTCTGATGCGCCTATATTTCTTATTTTATGTAAATAATGCAAATCAGAAAATTACCCTCCTGCTGTGTTCAACGGGTATTTTTGATTTTTTATCACAATTCACTTATTTTGTACAAGCAACTTCACTTGCCCTGAAATTAAATGATCTGGCCAATATGCTGGATCTTTAGTGGAAATGGCATTTATTTCTGTAATAATTGAATTAGATTTTACTGATTTTTCTGTATTCTTTTTAGTTGCCTTCCCGATTTCAACCTTCGCTTCACAATGGACGTCGATATCTTATTTTTTTGGTTAGCATTCCAATGACTTTCCTCTCTTTTTTTGTAAAGGGCCCTAAACATTGTTGAATTTTATATTGTTGGATACGTACGAAATGCTCAAATGTTTCCATTGTCCTCAATCTGCAGGATTAGCTGACTCTTTTTCACTATAAACAATAAAATAAAATTATAATCTTTCAGGTAAAACTATAAATTAATAAGTTTATCACATGAATACCTCATTGATTTATGTGCTGACTTACCTCAACACTTTTTGAAACTTTCCAACAACTTTGTGTGTGAAAGTAAACACCACTTAGAACTTACACTGTCATTGCACCATGACGAAAACCTGTATAGTGAAAACTACTTTGCTTCAGTTTCATTTGAGATTTTCTGACAAATCTTCTCATTGCTATTTCAGGTATGATTAGGAATTAGGTAGGGACAGGTAGGCACTAAGATTCTTCCAGTTTTCCTCACGGTGGAAAGCGGTATAGAAATTTAATAGTAGGGCAATAATGTCATCAAATTTACCTCTACTCTACCTTCACTTGGTCCAAATTGCTATTTAAGTGAAATTATGAATCAGTTGATAGGTATGCGACTTTCAGATTGTCCAAAGCTATACGGAGGGCAATAAACAAATCTAGCGCCCCTGCCAACTACTGCCAACTCCCTTTGCTTAATGTAAAGTTTCGTCAATTTTCAGTACCAAGTTAACTTGAACGTAAACAAATTCGAACAGTTGGTGACAGCTGCACGCAGTTCACTTCGATGACGTCGATTGGTAGATCATTATGATAGCTGACGTTTACATCCACGGATTCAAGGTTATTGATGCGTGATAAATACTTATTGCTAGATCGGTTGAAATTCAATGATGGTTCTGCTTCTCTGTTTTGGGGATGCGTTAACTAAATCGTCCACTGAATTATCAAGCCTAGTATTTATTGCTTCCCGGTAGTTGGAGTTAGTCTGTAAATTGTTTTGGTAAGGCAGGTAATGATTCGACGATCAAAATCTCACGCCACAATTTTCAAATCAATATTTACCCAAAAAACAAAAATTATACCAAATAACATTTTGTATTAGTACATATCGGTAGTACGTGCCGGGCACATCTGGCCCGGCAGTAAAAATCTTCAAATTTATCCTATAAATTAAAAACAAGAAATAAATTTTAAACTGGCATTATTCATTGTTATTCGAACAACTGATTATGAATGCAAATTTATTTTAATATTTGAGAAAAATGAAAAGATCACGTGCGTTTCTTGGTTATACTTCGGCTGTACAAACCTTAGCAGCATATATTATATATACAGTCTGAGAGTTGTTAATAAATGCTGGCCAGGAAACAAAAAAATACTTATGCCATTTTTTATCCTTAAAGCTGGAAAAATCTATTGTAAAGTTTATAAAAATGTTGCACACACTGCCCGTGAAATGTTCAGATACATTTCCGACTTTCGAAAAAGAACTGTTTAAAAGTTCATGCACGGTATAATTATGAGTTATGAAGATTTGTGTTCGACTCATCGCCAAACCTGAAAAATCATTTCAAAAAAGTTGTAAAATTCATCAAATTATGAGCAAATATTATTTTTTAAATGTAGAACAAGCACACGGAACAATGTTATGTGATTGCTGTGTAATCTTCAAATATTTTTAGTCTTGGAATGGAAATTTCTGCGAAGATAAACATTACAGATTCATCTCTTGTGTTCATTTGTTGTCAGGTGGACAGTGATATCTCACATATAGTGTTATACACGTAATTCCTTTTCGAATATGTGAAAATATAACCATACTCTTTCAATCATGATAATATTATTAAGAATTATTTGCTTCTTAGTAAGAACTGGTGACATTACAGGGTACCGAAATAGAAAAAATGTTAATCTTCTCCTTGATTCAGATTTTAATAATAGTATTTGCTCTTTATTTTATAAATTTCGCAAATGAGGACAAGGACATTATTCTTTTATCAAAATAAAATTTTGGTAGCATAGAAAAAGTGAACTTCGTTTATTGAAAACAATTTTCTCTTTGGAAGAAAAAAATATATCTTAAATTTAGATTTTTTTCAAATAAGCAAGGCATTTTTTCAAAAACGAATGAACTATTCTTTAATCACATAGCAATTCTAAAATTCCTTTCATTCAAAGATGTTTTTTCTGCATGTGTGCCAAAATGACAAAAGATTTTTTTACTAGAATATAAGAGTTCATATCAAATTATTCGAGGATGAAAACTGTATAAAGACCGAAAATAAATTTGTTTCTAGACTTTATGGTAGAAAAATACAGCCAAAACTGTCGAAGCATTTGGCCGTAATTTACTATTTTTATTCGCTTTATAGAAAACATATAAAAAACAAATAAATACTATATAGAATATTTTACACTATGCATACTTTCTTTGCCTGAGATAAAATTACCGTAGATGGGACTATTATGGAAAAACTATTTGTTTGTTCAAAAATGTGTTGAATAATTTTTTTTGAGTCTAGAGCACACGAATAGCTTTTACTATATTTTTCATGGTGAAATGAAATAATCTTGAAAAAAATATATATATATTTTCAAGTAAATTGCCCTCTTTCACAAAAGTGATTAATGTCAATTTTGACGAAGTTTCAGTTTAAAGCTGTCTTTTCTTATTTTAAATTTTTAGCATATTTTAAGATTGAAAGTTTTCTCATGTTTTTGAGTAGATTAAAAGGAATTCCAAAGGATTTCATAAGATTTTAATAGATTTACGAAAGGTTTTACCGCGTTTTGTGGTATTTTATTAGTTTTCATAGAATTTTTACAATTTTACCAAATCGCAGTAAATATGAAGGTATCTTTTTAGCTGCAGCAGTAAAAAATTTTTTTTTTTAAGTTGAGTTTTGAAGCAAACAGTTGAATTTTCAACCTAAAGAGATGTTTTTTGAACGAAATAAGGGAATTTTTACAAAAAAAAAAGGATTCTCGACCAGTTGAATTCTACGAAAAAGATGAATTTTTGACACAACAGTTGATTTCTTATCCAAAAAGATAAATTTTCTTTACACAAGGTAACTTTCTACCCAATAGATTAATTTTCACATGAATAATTTAATTTTCAACTAAATAGTCGAATTTATTAGGGAAGTAATTGAACTTTATACCCAGCATCTAATGTTTCAAGAAAAAAATATTTTAGTTCAAAATAAAAAACAGCTTAATTCAAAAAAAAGGACGAATTTTTAACAATATTGTTGAATCCTCAACCAAAAAAAGATATTTATTTTCAACCGAACAATTTTATTTTTTGCCAACTGTTTTCTACAAAACTTAAAAATTAATTAAGATGAAATTACCTACATTATACGATTTCTCCAAATTCCGTTAATTCCCGATTTCTGTGAATTTTCTGAACTTCGGTCATTATTTTTTACATTCTCATCTCAATGAGAAGGTATTGGTTTTATGTGAAAAATGACTTTCGCGAATTCAATCAAATGTCGACGTTTCGAGACCCCCTGAATCAGAAAAAATGTTTTTTACAAACGTGTCTGTCTGTATGCCTGTCTGTCCGTCTGTCTTTCTGTCCGTCTGTCTGCCTGTCTGTAATCTGTAGTATCGTGTAGGCACGATAACTTTCGAAAGAGTGATCAGATTCGATTGTGCTTTGGCACACTTTTTGAAGGCCTGAAAAGAAAGAACAAGTTCGTCAACTTTTTTTCAAATTTGAAAATTCTATGTACGGTTATTAGTAGTACTCTAAGAGACAAACAATTTATCTATGTGACATTTTTTGATAGAATCAAAATGATCAGAGTTATAGCATTTTCAAAATCTCAAAAAAGAAAAGAAAATTGGTATTTTAAGCCGAACAACGCATGATATGAAAAAAAGTCGTTTACAGGAAAACGTGTCTATTCTGAAGCCCTAAAAGATTAACATAACAACTTTTTAAATTTTTGCGAGAAATCGAAAATTCAAATTTTGATTGCACAAAAAATAATGAAAAATTAAAAATTCCATTTTGCGGTTAAACTTTGCAAGACACAAAAAAAGATGAAGCTACAAAAATCGTGTAAACTTGTTCACTTAAAGTGGATGTACAAATTTGTTATTTATAATTTTTAGAAAGGGCGAGTATATTATTCAATAGTGAAAAATAAGCATAAAAATAAAAAAATTTAAATTTAAAAAATTACACAAGGGACGAAAAAAAATAAAAAGACAAAAACTGTTCAACCAAAAACGATCTACAAATTTGTTATAAACTCTTGATATGAAATTTAATCAAAAATTAGAAATTGACTCTTTGGAAAAACGATACAAGCTGCAATAACTTTTTATTTAACAACATTTTTCGCCTAAATTATATCCACAAATTTGCTAATCCCTTTCTTTCTTAATTAATTATTTAATTCCATTCAAATTCCTAAAATCAATTCACAAATATAAATTGGTATAAATTCCCGAATAATGAAATTTCCGCATAAGAAAATACCCGAAAAATAAAATTCCCGACAGAAAATTGCCCAATTATACAAATATCCGAACTAGAAAATTTCCGAATTCAAACAATAAATTTTTTTCATAAATATTATTTATTTATTAAAAATACAATAATCAAAATATTTTGATTAAAAAAATTATTTCTGATGTTTGATGTTTCTAAAATTATTGTTGGAATTCAAAATAATAATAATTAAATAATATATATATTTCAGGATGAATTTTTTTTTCAATTAATGTTATATAAAATTCAAAGAATAATTTTAGAAAATTCAAACATTGAAAATAATTTTTGTTGTAAACATATTTGATTACTGAATTTTTAATATAGTTGGGATATTTTATAATTCGGAAATTTCTTGTCCAGAATTTTATTATTCGGTAATTTTCAAATTCGGTAATATTATAAACTGTTCGGGAATTTTCCAATATGGGAATTTTATTATTCAGAAATTTTCCGTTTTGGAAATTTTTCCATTTGAAAATTTTACAGAGTCGGGAATTTTATTTTTTCGGATTTTTCAGTCGACCCATTTCCGAATAATAAAATTTCTGGTTTGAAAAATTTCCGAAGAATAATATTCCTGAAAAGTTTATAATATTACAGAATTTGAAAATTCCTGAATAATAAAATTACCGACTGACAATTGCCGAATTATAAAATAATTGAAGAAGAAAATTCCCAAAATTAAAAAATCACATTCTTGTATATAAATTTTATTCACTTATTAAAAATACTATAATAAAATATTGTTATGAAACAATTATTTTCAATTAAAAATAATTTTTTTTTTAATTTTGAATTTAAATTTGTAAGTTTTCTACAATTATTGTTTGCATTTAAGATAACTGTCATTGAAAAAGATATATTTCTGTATAAAGTTTTTTTTTAAATCATAGAATTTTACAATTCAAGAATTTTATTATTCGATAATTTTATAATTCGGGATGAAGCTTCAACCAACAAAAAAATAATGTTTGACAATGTACTTACAATTTGAACAAAACAAAAAGAATTTTCAATGAAGAGTGTAAAAGTTGATATTACAACCAAAATTTAATCAAATTGTTGAAATTTCAAGCTGATAGGGCGAAGTCCATCCAAAAGAGAATTTTCAACAAATAATTCAATTTTAAAGAAAATTGGTGAATTTCCTAGAAAAATATTTTAATTTTCAACCCAAAAGTTTGTATTTTCAAGAACACAGTTCAATTTTGAGTCAAACTAAATGCTTTTCTATCAAAGTTGTTGAATTTTGATTCAAATATTTAAATATTCAACCAAATAATTATTTTATAATTTTTTCAAATTCGATGTATGGTTTCAAGCAAAAAAAAACATGAGAACAGTTTCAATTTAAAAGTCTTAAAATTTAAAGATGTTTAATGATTTTGAAGATCAAAAGTTTAGTTATTGAATCTGAATCTTTCAAATTCAAGGGCTTTCTAGCGTAAATCATCAAAATTACAGAATTTTTTATTGTAGAATTTGAAACGTGAATAATTTTTAATTCTAAATTTTTGAAATTGGAAAATCTTTAACTTTGAAGTTTTGCAAGTAAAAACTACAATTTTGACGAGTTAAAACTGAAAATTCTTGAATTTTGCAAATACTTAATTGCAAATGATTCAATTTCAAAAATGTATATTTTAAACGCACGTAATTTTGAACGTTCTGTGGAAATGTTCACTTTCAAAGATTTTATATTGAAAATTCTTCAATATAAAGGATTTGAGATTAAAAATTCTCAAATTTTAAAGATTTGCTATTGAAAATTCTTCAATTTTTAAAATTTACAATTGAAAATTTGTTAAAATTTGATAATAATGTTTAAATAAAAGTTCTTAAATTTGGATGATTTTGAAAATCAAAAGTCAAATTCTTAATTATAAATCTTCTAAATTGAAAAAATTTGTACTTAAATCATCAAAATTACGGAATTAAAAATTTTGAAACTTAAGATTTAATAATTTTTATTTCTAAATTTTCAAAATAAAAACTTTATAATTTCAAAGATGTACAATTTAGAGTTCTGAAATTTTGAAGAGTTACAATTAAATCTTCTGGAATTTTGAAACTATAGACTTGCAAATTATTCAATTATGAATATTGATACTTTTTAATTTTTAAATAAAACTTCCTAATTTGGCTGATTTCAAGAATCAAAAGTCTAGTTTTAAATTCTTTTTTCAAATTAAAGAAATTTTTAATGTAAATCATTAAAATTTCATAATTTTAAATTATAAAGCATAAAATCAATAATTTTTAATTGCATATTTTCAAAATTAAAAACTCTTCAATTTTAGGAAATTTATATTTTAAAGTTCTTCGATTTTCAAGGGCTACAACTGAAAATTTATGAATTTTGAAAATACGTAATAACAAATTATTAAATTATCAAGATTTATGTTTTAAAGATAGCTATGTGTAATTTCGACCATTTTATTTGAATAGTTCAATTTTGAACAATCCCAATTTTAAATTCTTCCATTTTCAGGAGTTTCATATGAAAATTCAATTATTTTGAATGTTTATTGTTCAAAATGATGTAACTTAGAACGCTTTTTTGGAATATGCATTTTAATTTTCAAGATTAAAAATGAAAATGTACTCAATTAGCGTCAATTTATTTTTTGGAAATTCTTATTTTTTTAAATAAATGTATCATTTACTTCCGTAAGATATTCCAATTTAAACTAAAAAGTTTCAAATCAATTAAAACTACCTTAAGAGGAAACAGAATTTTACTTCTTAAAGATATAAAAAAATTGATTTAGTGAAAGACTTTTGAAATTCATTTTTAGAAAACTTTTTGTTTCAGGAATGAAAAAAACAACATGACTTGAATTTTTTAAAATTTGTCGTCAAAAGATTACGAAAAAGCTAAGGTATGTTTTTTTTCCTGCTGGCATTTTTCTTACACACTGTCTTGAAGAAAATAAAATACACATACGATTTTGTAATCGTGACAATAGTGGCTGCAATAATGATAACATTGTATTTTCAAGATGACTTGAGACAAACTGTGAGCATTTTATTCGGAAACAATGTTGTCAGAACAAATTAAATATTTGGAATATTTGTCAGTAATAATATATTTGTATTGCATTAATCAAAATTTAGATACTAACACATACATGATATTTTCTTCATAGTACTTTATATGCAGAATAACGTACAGTTTTATTAGTTTAATACATTACATTAATAATAAATGTTAGTGCACAAGCTTTCACAATCCTCCAGTTTCTCAAAATTGTTTGCATTTTCTGCAGGTTTGTTAGTCGGACAAAAGGAAAATTTAACACATGTTCCGGAAGCCATGTTATATCCATAGCGGAAAGAGCTGTCGATATGACATTGGTCATCGTTTAATATGTCTAGTAAACAATCTGTTACAAAAATAAAATTTTTTGTTAACAAAATTAACATCAAGTATATTTTTTAAGTTTATTTCATTTTGTCATTTAATTTTATGTTTGTTTTATTTTATGTTTTGTTTTTGTGTTTGTTACATTTATTTGTGTTTTGAAAACAAACTTTCACTTTGGACTTCATACAAGAAATTAACCAAATTGTCACAACTTACGATATCTTGTTTTTGTTCCTTGAGATGATAAAACACTTTTTGTGTTTATAATGACGTGAAGAAACAGAAATAGTGCAAGAATTTTTAAACTCATTTTGAAAAAAAATTCAACCGCTATATGTAAAAACGTTAAATCTGGTACTTCTTTTGTAATAAGTAAGTTACACTGTTTTTCGCTAACGTTCTTCCTTCCTAGCATGCTCAAATTGATGTTTACATTATTTGGAAGGTAATGCAGATAGGTTCGTTTAGGATTAGATTTTTTCCTTGAAGACAATAAGAAACAAACACGATTTCGTAATCATGAAAATTTAATAGTCACTACAATAATGAAAACGATTTATTTTCAAGAAGAATTAAGATGAACTGCCGAAAGTGAACATTAAATATCATTATCATTATATAAGTTATCATCATAAATTAGAGAATTACACCTGCCAATTTTTAATGCCTTTATGGATTCTTTTACTTCGGAGGGAACGATCGACATGACTTTCATTTATGATACTATAAATGATTGCAAATTATTCTTTGTCGGATGAAATGTAATTGGATACTTTAAAATGTAATTATTCATCTGGCACGAAATCAGAAGTTTTATATCTTAAAAGATTTGAATAATGTTTATTATATCGCTTTTTTAACAAACGCCCAGTTGTCGCCAAGACCCCATGTACATAATAGATCTTTACGCTTCTAATCTAGAGGACATGCGTTTCCTTCTTCCTTCAATTTCACTTCTCTTTTATCTCATTCTCATTTTTCATTTTGCCATTTTTCCACTTTCATTCTTTCTCAGTCCACCCTCTAGCCCCCTCCAACTCCTTCATCCACTCCTCACCCATCCCATCCTCCCCTAGAATCTTTACCACCTTTTTTTGCCAGCTTCCCTTATCTTCCATTCACATATTCTACACCTTCTGTTCTCTTCCTTTTCCCAATTCACCCCTCCCTTTCCTCGTTTCCCAATCTAAATCTTGCTATTCTGGTCCATCTTCTCTCTCCCCATCCCTTTTCTAACTACTTTGGTAGTCCTTCCCTTTTTATTATCTTATACGATTTATTATATTTTCATTCCTCAATCATTCCCTATCATTCCATTAATTGTATTTCCTTGTCTTTTGCCTCCAATTCTTCATAGCTTACTCCATTCCCCTCTCCTATATCTCTAGCACTAAAAAACTCCCTCCATTCTTCTTCACATATTGCTGCTTCTACCACTCTCCCTCTCCTTTCTTCGCCTCATTCAAACACTTTTCCGCTAACTCCCCTCCCTTTCCCTCCCTTACTTTTTCTCAAATTTCCATCCCTCTTTTCCCGCTCTAATACTTAATTTATTTATCTTCGCTTCTTCTCTCACCATATATCCAGGCGTCCTCCTCTTCCTCAAACCTTTTACTCTCCTCTTTGTTTTCATCACACAACTCAGTATACTCCTTCTTTTTTCTTCTATATTCTTCTCCACCACTTTTTTTTCTCGATTTTCTTGATTCCTTTCTGACCTCCTTCTTTTTTTCTTTGCCTTCCTCATCCCATCTACATCTATTCCCTCCTTTACTAACTTCTTTTTGGCTTGTGCACTCTAATCCTCTTTTTATTGCTCCTATCACTATTTCCATTCCCTCGTTCACATTTCTCTCTCCCATTTTGATATTTTTCTCCTTTTCTTTAAACTGTTATTATCGTACCATTGACCAATCCCCTTTATCTGCTTTTTTTACCTTCGATTACTTTTTATTCATATTGTTATTACTTTTCTCTTCCTCTAATGTCAGTATTATGGGAAGGTGATCCGAATCTATATAAACGGGTACCTCTTGTTTTTTGACCTTCTCTCTTATCTCATCATCCACTATCACATAATCAATTACCGTTCCCCCTTCTCTTCCTGAGCGTGTATTCCTTTCGCATCTCTCTCTATATTTCTGTTCAAGATAAACCATCCCAACTCCTCCAAGCTTTTTAAGAATTTCTTTCCATCCCCATTCAGTATCTTGTCTTTGGATTTTCTTTCTCGCTCCCCTCCCCATTCCCTTCCTCTTGTATTTCCTGTTCTCTCATTGAAATCCCCCTATCATAAACCTAATCTCTTTTTTATTTTCTTCCATAATTTCTTTCATCTCCACTTCTCTTCTCCCATATTTACCTCTTCTAGTATTAATCCTTCTTCTTGTTCGTTCCTCTCTGTCTTATCCTTTCCTGTTATACATTCGTTCCTTACTCTCACCACTATTGCTCCTATTGCTCTGCCTTTTTTATTCTTTCTCTTTGCATTTTGAACTTGTTATATTTAACCTCTTGGTAACCTTCCCCTTACTCTTTCCCATTCCTTTTCATCTAGCCACGTCTCCATCATGACTACTACATCTCATTGTGTCAATTTTCTCATAAACTCCTTATTCTTTTCTCCAATACTGCTATATTCCATTAACATATCCTCCACTCTTCCCTACCTTCGTTTCACGTCTCTCTTTGCTTCCTACAATTTCTTATTTTCCTATCTCCCGTTTCTTTCTCTCCTAGTTTCCCGGCACCTCATTTCTTACTATCTCTTCCCTTTCTTCGTCCCAATTCCACCATACTCCTTCTAGCTGTATTCTGCTATACTTAACCAATGTTCTTTTTCCCTTACTTCTTTCCTCTTCCGTTATTTTCCTTAACTTATACTGCATATTCCTTTCTACCCATGTCAAATCATCTTCTATTCTCTCCGAGTTACCTTATAACAACCTCTTCTTTTTCATCACTACCCTCTTATGCTCCCATTTCTTTAGTTTCACTAGTACCATTTTTCTCCTCTTCGCGTTTCCTTTCATACACTCCGCATTTCCTCTATCTCTACTTTAGCATCTACTCTTTTTAGCATATTTTTCACTCCTTCCTTCAATTCGTTCCCTTCTAATCTTAGACCCTTTATCACTGTATCTTTTTCTCACATCTCTTTCTTTCCTTACGAATCTTCTTTCTATTTCCCTTATCCTTTCCTTCTCATTATTCCCACTCTCACCCAAACAAACTCCCGTTTTGATTTTTCGATCTTTACTATCCTACCTTCTAACTGTGCTACCTTTTTATTATGCTCATCCTGCTTTTTTAATCTTTGTTCTAAAACATGCATCCTTTTTTCTAAATTTTCCCTAACTTCTTCCCATTTTTGCATCTCTTTTCCAAATTCGGCCATTTCTTTCCTAATTTCTTGTTTTATTTTCTCTCCTCTTTCTTTCTGCCATTTTCCGTTCATCTGTATTACCTCTATCATCATTTGAAGCAATTCTTCTAACTTTAACTTTTCAAATTCTATCGGCCCTCTATGTTTAACTTTGTCTTCGTCTTTCCAATCTTTCTTCCCCACTCTATTTTGATCTTTTTCCGGTGCAACAGGTCACTCAAATTTCCAAAGTTTTTATATAATTTATAGAACATAATTGAAAACAGTAATTAAAACCAAAACGTTCATAAAATCAATTATTTGCCTGTTTTCAATGTTTTTCAGAAATTATTTCGAAGTTTGTTTTTCACGTTTCTCATTGAAGAGTATTTCATCACTTGTGGTAAAGAAATAAAAAAATACTTCCTCTCGGATAATTGTAAGGTATTACTGATGGTTTGCAAACTCCAATAGGTTCAATGGAGTCAATTAAAGTGACGCTAATCATTGATTATTCATTTCTGACGCGTATGAATTTTGTTCTTTACAAGTCAATATTGCACTCACATTTTTTTCGGATTTTCACAATGACATTCAAAGGTCGCTCAAGGACGTTTTAGGGCAAAAATAACTATTCCTAATTAAATTGACGCTATTTATTGATTATTTCTGGCGCTTATGAATTTTGTTCTTTATAATTCAATATTGCACTCAGATTTTTTTCAGATTTTTAAAATAACATTCAAAGGTCACTCAAGGCCATTTTAGGACAAAAATGCTCATTCCTAATTACATTGACGCTAATCATTGATTATTCATTTCTGACAAGTATGAATTTTCTTTTTTACAAGTCAATATTGCACTCACATTTTTTTCGGATTTTCACAATGACATTCAAAGGTCGCTCAAGGTCATTTTAGGGCAAAAATGGCTATTCTTAATTAAATTGACGCTATTTATTGATTACTTATTTCTGACGCGTATGCATTTTGTTCCTTACAAGTTAATTTTGCATTAACATTTTTTTCAGATTTTTACAATGACATTCAAAGGTAGATCAAGGCCATATTAGGACAAAAATGCTCATTCCTAATTAAACTGACGCTAATCATTGATTATTCATTTCTGACACTTATGAATTTTGTTATTTACAAGTCAATATTGCACTCACATTTTTTTCAGGTTTTCACAATAACATTCAAAGGTCGCTCAAAGTCATTTGAGGCCAAAAATGGCTATTCTCAATTAAATCGACGCTATTTATTGATTACTTATTTCTGACGCGTATGCATTTTGTTCTTTACAATTTAATATTGCATTAACATTTTTTTCAGATTTTTACAATGACATTCAAAGGTAGATCAAGGTCATTTTCTTAATAAAAGGTTAATTCAATTGAATTTTCTTTAGTTTTTTTTTTTTTATAGAGAAACAGTGTCATTTTATTCATTTCGGCAAAAAAATTAGTCAAGTTGTTTGATAAATGTTTGCCATAATATTTGAAGGACATTCAAGGCCTTTTCGCAAGAAATGACCTTTTTGTAAATTGTGATAATGGAAAAACGGTGCTAACACTGTCATATTAGATGGTAGCTTATCGCCAACTAAGTTTTCCTCTTTTTAACGTTTTTCACTTTTAATTCAAAGAAAAATTTAAAAGAATAATATCTAACATGAAAAAGAAAAAATTTTTCAATCACCATTTATCTCAAAATGACCTTGAATGACCTTAAAGTAATACATGAAACAGTTACTAAACCTTTTGACTAATTTTTTTGGCACCATAAATGAATACACTGTTTTTCAAGAAAGAACTAGAGAACATTTAATTGAGTGAACATGTTATTAAGAAAATGACCTTGAGTGACCTTTGAATGTCATTGTAAAAATCTGAAAAAATCTGAGTGCAATATTGTACTGTAAAGATTTTTTTTAAAGATTCAAACGCGCCAGAAATAAATAATCAATGAATAGCGTCAATTAAATTAGGAATGAGCATTTTTGTCCTAAGACGACCTTGAGCGACCTCTAAATGTTTTTTTAAATTCTACAACAAATCAGAGGTCATTTTCTCGGTAGAAGGAACAATTTTTAGAGTTGCCAAATTGAATTTAAAAAAAGCCAAAAAAATCACCCTATATACAAGCTTTGTGATGTATCCTGATCACAAAAAACATTTTAGCACCTACTTGCAACTTATTATCCTTATTTCAAAGAAGGCATAAAGGAGAAGGTCTAAATTTTAGATCAATCTAGAATTCCTGTTTTGCTGATTTAAGTATTGCTGATCAAACTCTTTAGCAATCACCTCAGGCGAAGAGCTTTATAAAGTCATCATGTGTCACAGATCACGCAGGGTGTCCAGCGTCCTGGAAATCCTTGAAAACCTGGGAAAATCCTTGAATTTTTTTCCAGCTAAAAAAAACCTTGAAAAGGCCTTGAATTTTGCTCATGGTCCTGGAGTTTTCATTCCCTTGAAGAAAAAAAAATTAGTTTTCAAATTTCTTCTCTGCTGAACAGAAAAAGACTGCTGAAACCTTTTTTTTGGAGGTGCATGTATATAATCATCAAGGTGTCTACTCACCTGGAAAACCCTGAGAATGTTAGAGAATTTTTGTCAAAAGTTAGGGAATTTGTTTTCCGAGAGCATGACTAATTTTTGGTATAATTGTAATATGAAATTGAATATGAATATTTTTTCATTTTATTTTTTAGTTAAAAATTCAATTATTTATTTGAAAATTCATGTATTTTTATTGAAAAATCGACGTTTTGATTGAGAATTCAACCTTGTAGGTTGAAAATTTAACTAGTTGGTTAAAAATTAATTTTGCATTGCTGAAATATTAACTATTTAATTTTGCGCTGAGAATTCATGTATTTGTTGAAAATTTAACTGTTTTTGGTTGAAAATTCATTTTTGCAGATAGGAAATTCAACTGTTTTGCTGCAAATTTGTCTATTTGGACAGGAAATTCCACTTTGTGGATTGATATAATTTCATTTTTTTTTGTTAAAAATTAAACAAATTGAATTAATTTTTTAAACTTGAAATTTTACTTTTCCATATATAGTAGAAAATTTATCTTTTTCATTTTGTGTAAAAATGCGTGTATTTTGTTGAAAATTCGTCCTTTTTGGTAGAAAGTTAACGATTTTGTTCGAAAATACAATTACGTGATTGAAAATTAAACTCCTTTGTTGAAAATTAATTTTTTTAAGATTCATGATTTTAATGGCATAATCATCTCTTCGATTGGCAATTTACCTATTTTGTTGAAAATTTTATTTTTTTTAAATACAATTTTTTTTTCAACTAAAAATTTAAGTACTTTTCTGACAATTCTTTTTTTCATTTTGGTTACAAATAAATCTTTTTTAACTGATAATTTAAGCAATTTAATTAGATATTCCACAGTTTTAGTTAAAAATTTATTCATCTCTTCTGCGGTTAAAAATTCAACTATTCCAGTTAAAGATTCACCATTTTAGTTTAAAATTGATCACTTTGGTGGGATGGTTAACCACTTTGATGAAAATGCCTTTTTTTTTGTTGTAAAATTAATTTTTTAAACTGGAGATTTAACTACTTCATTTTTTGATAAAAATAAATTTTTTCATTTAAAAGTTTACCTAGTTGATAGAAAATTTATCTTTTTTATTCAAAAATACAAGTATTTTATTCAAAATTCGTCGGTTTGGTAGAGAATGAATGATTTTGGTTGAAAATTTAATTACTTGATTAAAACTTGAACTCCTTTGTAAAAAATTCATTTTTTGTAAGATTCAATTTTTTTAAATCAATTTTTTTAACTAAAAATTTAAGTACTTCGTTGAAAATTCCTTTTTTTTTGTCACAAATTAATTTTTTTTAATTAATAATTTAAGCATTTTAGTTGAATATTCCACAATTTTAGTTAAAAATTTATTCATTACTTCCACGCTTGAAAATTCAACTATTCCAGTTGAAGATTCACAATTTTAGTTTCAAATTCATCAATTTGGTTGAAAATTTAACTACTTTAATGAAAATTCGTTCTTTTTGTTGTAAAGTTAATTTTTCAAACTGGAGATCTAATCATTCCATTTTTGGTTAATTTTTTTGTTATTTAAAAGTTTACCTAGTAGGTTGAAAATTTACCTTTTTTACAAAAAATGCAAGTCTTTCGTTGAAAATTCATCTTTTCCGATAGAAAATCAATGATTTAGGTTGAAAATTCATTTCTCACGTTGAAAATCTAATTATTTCATTGAAAACTAAACGCGAATTACCTTGAAATTCGATAAGTCAGTCGATTTCAACCAATTATAATAAAAAAAAGTTCATTACACGCGGAATTGAACTCACTTTGATTATATCGACAGAAAAAAATTATTGGATTGGAATTTTTGGGATATTTGGATTTTTCACCATAAAATCAGAGTTCGAGTATGTAAAACAAATTACGCCTATAAAACTTTTTTTTAGTTCTACTAGACCTACCAATTCTACTATATTACGTGAAAAGTATTTTTTCACTGTAAAAAAAAGGTACCTGGAAAAATTAACTTTTTTGTCCTTGATAACCTGGAAAAGTCCTTGATTATTTTTTTTTCAAGAAACGCTATACACCCTGCCACACAAAAATGCGTAATATGAATGATAATCCTATAGTAAGATCCATACTCTTTATTCTAGTTACATCCACTAAAGCTCTCCACGAGGGCCCATTAGTATCCAAGATCGTCGGTTTCAGGCGTTGAGGCCGGGTCTGGAGGTCAGACGATCATGTTTACTATATGTTTTTTGGGGTCGCTGAATCCGAATCCGAGGTCCAAAAACCCCCAGAACGTCAGGGTTTTGACATAACCTCAAAAAACCTCATAAAAAATCCTTTTCCGGGTCTGGAGGTCAGATGATGTTTACTATATGGTTTTTAGATCGCTGAATCCGAATTCGAGGTCCAGAAACCCCCAGAACCTCAGGGTTTTGCCATAACCTCAAAAACCTTCATACATTTTTTTCTGATTCAGGGGGTCAGACTATGTTTACTATACGTTTTTGGGGTCGCTGAATCCGAACCCGAGGTCCAAAAAACCCCAGCCCTTCAGGGTTCTAACATAACCTCAATAAAACCCATAACAAATCTTTTTCTGGGTCTGAAGGTGAACCCTGATGTACTGAGGGTTTTCGGACCTCGGATTCGGATTCAGCGACCCCAAAAACATATACTTAACATGATCTGACCTCCAGAACCAAAAAAAGATTTTTTTTGTGTGACTGTGTAATTAATATAACTGCCTTCATGCTCTACATGCATGTTTATGTAAAATTGCTATGTATGTTGATGAAACTGCAGATCGATCAGGGTGAGACAGATTTGTATCTTGAGGCATTACACCACGTGGGAGATAATTTTGACAAATACATAAGGGAGTGCAACAACCATGCGTGTCTCCTGTGAGCTCCGCCTACCGTGTTTGCCTTGCAATGGTGCGTAAGGTCACATATCAAGTACTTCAACATCGGTACATCGTTAGGAAAAAAAATTAAAAGTATTTTCTGCGTGTCGTTTCCATTTCCCCATATGTTCATGGAAATAAAAACACATAGAGACTATAATCCTTTTTCTTCTTACTAGCATCATCAATCGCAAGCTACGCGCGCATGTAGTTTTTCGATTTTTGTAGCAAAAAACCATTTTTAATACAACATAAAAATGTTGGAAACTATTTTTTTTCAAGATTATCAGTTTTTAAGCTTATATGAATATAATTTTCTAATGATTGTTTGAGAAAACTCAAAAAGATTTTTGTAGATTTCAGATATGTCAAATCAAAATTTCAACATGAAGTTTATTTTCAACCAAAAAAGATGAATTGTCAACGAAAAATGTTATGAATCATTGAGATTTGAGCCACAAAAGATTTTAATTTGAAATTAAAAAATCTGAACTTGTTCAAAAAAGACGAATTTTCAAGAAAATAATTGAGTCCTCAAGAAAAAATGATTCATTCTTAAACAGTTTATTTTAAACCAAATAGTTGAATTTTCAATAAAAAAATATGTATTCTGAATGAAAAATGCAATAGTTCATATTTTAATGAAGAAAGATTTTTATTTTGAATAAAAAATATTTGAATTAATTGAAGGAAGACGAATTTTTAACAAGACAGTTGAATATTCCACTAAAAAGGATTAATTTTCAACCAAAAAGTTGCATTTTGACAAAAAAAGATTGAATTTCTACTGAAAGAGACAAATGATAAAATATTTTTCAAATTGATTTGAATTGTATCGAAATTTTGAAAAATCTTTCAAACTTAAAAAATTTAATTTCTTCAAAATCTCCTATATTTTTTCGAAATTTTTAGAAATCTTTTTACAATTTTCAAAATTTTTGGACATTTCATTTGAAAATTAATTTTTCAAAATAGAAAATCATTTAACATTTTCCCAGGAATCTAAAGAAAAGTTTTTCCCTAAGGCCTCTCGAAATACTTCAAAAACTTCGAATTCTTCAAGAACTTCAATTTTGTTTTAAAAAATTTAAAAACCTTTCAAAGTTAAAATTATTTTTAAATCTTTTCAAAAGTTCTAAAACTTCAAAATATTTTTTAAATCGATTAAATTTTTCTTAAAATTTTGTTTAAATTTTCAAAATCCTGACAAACTGTCATTAAATCAACCTGATTATTTTTGGTCATTTTTGCATTACAATTTAAAAAAAAAAATATTTTCTTAAAATTAATTTTTAAAAGTAAAAAATCATTAAAAATGTTCCTAGAAAACTTTTTTTTTTTAATATCTTCAAACCTTTCAAAATCTTTTCAAATTGTAATTATTTTTGAATTATTTTAAAAACTTTTAAATATCTTTTTAAATTATTCGAATTTTTTCTACAAATTTTGAAAAATCTTTCGAAATCAAAAAAATTCCATCAAAGTCTTCTAATTTTTTGTTGACTTTCTTGAAAATTGATCTATCTAAAAATGCTAATTTTTTTTCGAAATCTTCAAAAACCTACATTTGTTTTAGTTTTTTTGAATTATTTTCAAGTTTAAAATTATGTTTAAATCCTTTCAAAATTGCATCATTTTGCTTCAAAATGTTCTGCATTCTTTTTTGTAACTTAAGAAAATTATTTAAAATGTTTTGAATTTTTTTTAAATTTTCTGTATTAAAATTTATTTAAAAAAATAAAAAATCATAATTGAAATTTTCTCACTAATCCAAAGGAAAGTTTTTTTTCCGTACACCTCTCGAAATACTTCAAAAGCTTCGAAATCTTTAAAAATTTCAATTTTGTTGAAAAAAATGTTAAAACCTTTCAAAGTTTAAATTATTGTAAAATCTTTGCAATACTCTTATTTTTTTATCGATCAAATATTTAAAAAAATTTTGTTAATGCTGTAAAATCCTGAAAAATTGCATTTAAATTATCCAGATTATTTTTTGTCACTTTTGCATTTTTTCAAAATTTTTCAAAATCTTAAAATTAATTTTAAAAAGTGAAAAATTATTATTGGTTTAACATTTTTCAAAATTTTCTTCAAAAATAATTTTTTGAAATAATCCTGGATTTAGTAAGATTCCTGGGAAATTTTTCTAGAAACCTTACGACATTTTTTTTTCTTTTAATTAATTTCCAAATTCTTGAAAAGCTTCTCAATATTTTGTTCGAAATCTTCATAAACCTACATTTAAGTTGCATTTTTTAAAATTACTTTCAAGTTTAAATGCGGTTTAAATCCTTTTGAAATTGCATCATTTTGCTTTAAAATGTTCTAAATTCTTTTTTGAAATTTAAGAAAATTATTTGAAATTTTCTGAATTTTTTAGAATTTTTTCTCTTAAAATTTGTTAAAAAGAAATAAAAAATCCTGTAAAAGTTTGCCAGGAGTCTTAAGAAAATTTGTTTAGCCTCTTGAAACCTTTCAAGATTCATAAATTCTTATAAATTTTTTGTTCGGAATCTTCAAAAAAATATATTTTGTTTCCAGGTTTTGAAATTTTTTTCTGTTTAAAAGTATTTTTGAATGGCTAGAAACAGTTGTAAATATTTAAACGTCCTCAAGTTTTTAAAAAAATTTTCAAATCTTAACCAAATGAAAAAGTTTGCTTGAAAATATTCTGCATTCTTCTTTGAAATTATAGGAAATTATTTGAAATGTTTAGAATAACTTTTATTTTTCTCTTATTCGTTTTTCAAAATAAAAAAAACATTCGAATTTTTTCCAGGAATCTTAAAAGAAATTTGTATTGATTTCAAACTTTTCAAACTCATTAAAAAGTTTCTGGTTTTTCAAAATCTTAACAAGTCTATACGTATACTGTTTTAATTTATTTGCGAACGTATGGCAATTATTATTATTTGACTTTTTCTTTTTTAAGTTCTAAATATTTTTTGAAATTATTCGTATTTTTCCTGAAATTTCTGAAATATATTTCAAAATATAAAAATTCCAATGAAATCTTGAAAAAAATTTTGACATTTTTAGAAATCTGTTTGAATGATTTGAAATCACTTAAAATTTTCCTGTAAAATAATTTATCAAATTAAAATATCATTTGAAACTGTCTCAGGAATTTTAAGAAAATTGTTTTATTCTCTTCAAATTTTTAAAATTGTCGATAGCTTCTGTTTTCTCTGAATCATCAAAAATATACACCTTGATTTACATTTTGAAAATCTCATTAAGATTTATATTATTTCCGAATCTTTTAAAAACTTCTAAATGTTTTTTGAAACAATTCCACATGTTTCCAAAATTATTTTGAATCCTGCACAAAAAAAAATGGTCCAAAAATCTTTCAAATTCTTTTTTTAATAATTCATAAATCTTCCAAACTTAGAATAAAATGTGAAAATTAAGAATTTTACAGAAATATTATTGTCTAACAATTCTTTCACATTTACAATTACGGATGCACAATGTCAAAATTGTGTTTCTTTAAACTTTTATATCAAAATAAATAAAAAGTAACGTTACCAAAGCTGCTTTACGTTTCTTTTCGTTATTTTCGATACAAAACATAATTCTCACACAATGTCATCATAATATCTCTACAGCCTTTCGATTCGTTTTGGCACTGAGCTTCGTTTTCATCCAAATACATTTGAATTTGTAGAAATAATTGACAAATAACCAAAAATGACCCTTAATTTCGTTCGGATCCCAGACCTAAACAAAGCGAATTGTTTTTTAGGATACCCAGGAATTTATAAATAAATTGGAAGATCAAAGCTAGAACTACTGAGAAAATAAAAAAGCCTAAAAATGTTGAGATAGCCTATGGTTGGTTCCGTTCGGACACCTGACGCTCTTTTCGGCGAAGAACCGGATGTTCGTCAATGGTCCCTGATGACAAAACTCAGCACTTGACGCCTCAAGCACGGTCGAATACCGTTCGACAATGCGGTCTTTTGGGCTCTCATAATTCAGACTTCAAGGCGCGGAATCGGCAAAAGGTAGAATCCAAAGGTCTCAAAGCGAGAAGCTCCTCTCTTGACTCTTAATGCTTCCCTTTTTCGCACTCCCTTCCTAACGGTTGAGCTTGAGCGCGGGTGACAAACAGCCACGGATTCCACGGATCCGCTGGGCGCGCAAAGTCCGGGGCTAATTAGCGGTTCATGGCTCCGCGAAAAAAACTACGTTTGGAGATGGCCCGATGCGATGGGAGCAGTATTTGAATATACTATAGACGGAGGACAGTGAGCGATGTTGCACCTGCCGCCGCGAGTCAGTGTAATACTGTAATAGCTGCGAGGATGTACTCGCCTCACTAAAAACGGCCTTCCCTACTTACTTTTTTCTGGCTGGCCCAAAAAAACATGAGTTTCGAATTCTTTTCTTAGGATTCCCCCAAATTTTATCAGGTTTCTGAAAAAAGTAATTACGTTTTTTTAATTTTAGATTGAAAAGAAATCCATTTTATCATGAATAATTTTTGCAGAATAAGCAACAAATTGATTCATAATTCAAAAATAAACTTCCAAACAACCTTACTTTTCGGCTTGTTAGAGACAAGAATAACACAATGAAAAAAGAGGGAGCAAAAGGGAAAAAGTCAACCAAAAACCAACCTCTCACTTTTTCCTTTCTCCGTCCTTTTTATATTACGAGGGGACAAACATGTCTCGAAGTCAATTTAGACCACATCAGGGATTTTTTATAGGGAATAACTGAAGGTATAAAAAATTGATAAACCTATAAAGAAAATATTTATAACAATACTAATTCAAAAATTTGATTAAGTTTAATGTCATCGAATATATTTATTGAGAAATTGATTTTTCAATAAAGAATAAGACTTTCTGTTATCTAGTCTAATAAATTTATTATTAAATTTGAAATAAACAGAATGAAAAACCTATTTTATGGCATCATGAAATTGATAAAATGGATTTCTTTTCGATCTTATTAAATAAAAAATTTAAATAGAGACACTTAACTCATGATTCTTTCCAATCTGTAGGGTTTGCTTATGAATTAAATTATTAAGATTTCATATCTATATGTTTTTGGGGTCGCTGAATCCGAATCCGGGGCCCAAATAACCCAGTTGGCTATTATTTTCCGAAAAACGCAAAAATAGACGTGAAATCGAACAAAACAAATGACTGTGAACAAAACAAATTACAGATCGCGCTTGAACTTCACGTCAGTAAAGAGGACATTGGTGCCAAGTTAGCTTCATGAAGGTTTTTGACAATCTCTTTAAGCGGGCTCTTTAATGTGACTGTAGTCAGTGGCTTCCTTATTTTCATTTTTCTATACTGACAATGGACTCCAATTGACTGCGATGACATTATAATCCCGTTTTTTAAGATAAGCTGCAAGATAAAAGATTTAAATTTTCATCAACATAATCGTAGTGACCGTTCACTCTTAAAATAATTCGAATTAAAAAATTCTTAATTATCCTTTATGATAAATAAACAATTTATAAGAACCGTATCTTCATCATTCAATTTGAGGATTATATTTTTTTACGATTATTAAGGAGAAAAAAAAATTGAAACGGAAAATTAAAAAAACAAATTAATATTTTATTTTTATTATGTAAAAATCACTCGTTCTAGCACATTTCCGTGCTGTAAAAACTAAAAATACGGCTGAATAATATATACTGTGAACAAGTCTTGCTTGTAACTAAACAATTACTCAAACTCAAAATGCATATATGTAAGCTGAAAAAAATTACAATTTAATTTGAAGAATGCTTTTAACTTCAAGGTTTTTAAAGTTTTTTAACTACAGTAGCGATAGTAATAATAAAATGCATGAATGAAAAAAGGTAAGTGAAAAAAATAGTTAATGTACTATATATGCTAAATTTTATACCTTGAATCATATATCTATAATTATCTATATAATATTCACGCTCGAGATTGTCAAAAAATAAGTAGGTAGACCCTAAGTTATTGACCGAAGGGCGAGGAGTTGGTGTCTTTTAAAAAGATGACACACATACATACATATATATATATATAAAAAGTTTTATTTTCTTAACGACAGATAATGTATCGTTATTGAACTATTCTTATAATCTCATAATCTCATATGAAAGTATACAATAATAGCGATTCTGCACAAATAAACGTTACACAGCAAAAATCTGTGAATTCCTTTGATGTAATTTCAAATGCATTAAAATCCTTAAAATCTGTTAAAATCCATAGAAAACCCTTGAAATATTTTACCTCCTTTGGAAATCCTTTGAAATATTGGAAACATTCTCAAAATTGATAAATCTTTGGAGATTCAATAAAATACTTTAAATCTTGTTAAATTTACTTTCCAAAGTTCTCTAGAAATTCCTTAAGATCGAGCTGAAAATCTTTGGAAATCCTAAAAAATTCCTTGGAATCCCTTGAAGGTTTTGAAATATCTTAAAATTCTTTTGAATTCTTTTAAATAGATACAAATCTGTTAAATCTTTTAAAATACCGTAAATCCTTGGAAATAATTGCAGAACCTACAAAATCTCGTAAGTATTGTGAAATTCTTTGATATCTCTCAAAATCTTTGTAAGTCTTACAAAATTCTTTGGCTTTCTTTGAAAGTTTGTTAATTTCCTGGAAGTCTTTCGAGTCTTTAAAAATACGTAAATGGGGCATTATTTCTCAAGTGTACCCACCCTGAAAAATAATTTTCTCTGATTAAACTCAAACTTGGGCAAAGTGTAGACCTAATAGGTAGTACTTAAGAGAATTTTTTTTTTGGATTGTATAAAAATTGACCGAGGTGGGGGAGGGGGAATTTTTGGATTTTGTGCTGGTAGTCTTTCGAATGTACTAAACTGCTTTCGTATGGATTAAACAAAATTTAACCTCTTTTTTTCGAAATCAAAAATATTTAGGATTTGTTTTTTAATTTCGACCCATTTTTTGTTTGTCTGAGAATAAAAATCAGGATTTTTTCGTTTGAAGCCTTAAAGCACAAAATGTCATTTTTTCTTGTTTTCGAGAAATTAAATAAAGAGCAAAGCGATGCATCGGCGGCGCTCAAGACTGCTTTCTGCATTTTACACATCGACATATAGAAATGGACTGATAACGCTGTGGGGAGAATGGAAATGGGCTTTAGAGAGAGAGAAAACATTTGAGAGGTAGGTCTGCCTTTTTCTATTCCAGAACTGTCCTATGCACGATCCTGTGCTTCATCAAGCTCCACCCATCGAAAATGGTCTCAGCCGATCAGCTTTATCTAGAAAGAGACAGGTCTACCTCTCAAATGTTTTCTCTTTCCCTAAAGCCCATTTCCGTGCTCCTCACAGCGTTATCGGTTCATTTCTATATGTCGATGATTTTACAGGATTGAGAATGTAATTATAGTATTTTAATGCATACATTATTAAGGCACTGTAGGGATGTAATACTAAGGAAGTAAATTGAAGTGTATTTCATAAACATAATCTATTGTAAGTGAGAAAATTGTTATTGTGTGTATTTGTCTAATGCATTAATGTGTCTAAAAGTTAATTGAAAGCTTATTTCTTTGTCCCTTTCTTTCTTATAATTGCCAACTTCTTAACTTTTCGATTTGCTTTGACAGATGGCTTTTTTGGTCTCTTCGTTGTCTTTAATTTTGTTTCTTTGACATATGGCTTTTTTGATTTTTTCGTTGCCTTTGATTCCTTCGAAGATTTTTTTTCTTTTTTTTTATCGCACTCTGTTGCAGCTGAAAATTTCGATAACTGCAATTGCTGATCTTGGTACGTAATAAACGCATGATACTGTAAGGTACAGTTGTATCGTTGCTGCACTGCCAAATCTTGGTTTAGCTTTGGCATGACCATGGGCCGTAGTATCAAAATGCCATTCTGCTGAGATACCGAAATCTTCGTGATCTTGAAGAATGGCAAAACTGTTTTTATTTTTAAAGATTGCCCTGCGCCTTCTGTGAAATGGTAAACCTTTTTCGAACTACGGTTAGCTTCAAAATAATCTGGAATGATTTTTTGGTATTCATAAACGGCAACGGTGCCATAAGACAAGTTATCTGAAATTATGACCATTTTTTTGTGCTTTAATTCTTCATCTTCGCGATAGTAAATAACTATTGTGAAGATATGCATGGTCATTATTCCAGTGAAACTCTTGCAACGGTACCATGTACCTTGCAGTATCATGCGTTTATTCTTCACCAAGATCGGCAATTTCAGTTAAAGACATTTTCAGCTGCAACAGAGTGCGATTAAAAAAAAAATCGAAGGAATCAAAGGCAACGAAAAAAGCAAAAAAGCCATCTGTCAAAGAAACAAAATCCAAGACAAGGAAAATACCGAAAAACCATCAGTCAAAGTAAATAGAAAAGTTAACAAGTTTTGTTTGAAAAATACACTTAAATTTGCTTCCTTAGTATAACATCCCTACAGTGACTATAATGCAGGCATTAAAATGCTATAATGACAGTCTCAGCCCTGTAAAATGTAGAGAGCAGTTCTATAAACAACAAATATCCATAATTTACACGATAAATTAGTCCGAAGAAGTTCCGCCGAGCGAGCGTCCCAGCGGTCTCGAGCGCCGTCGATGCATTGCTTTACTCTTTATTTAATTTCTCGAAAAAAAGGACATTTTGTGCTTCAAGGCTTCGAAAGAAAAAATCCTGATCTTATTTTGAGACCAAAAAAAACGGGGTTAAATTTTCAATTATTGAAAAAATGGTTACAACCATTCCATACATCATCAAAAAATCTATCAAAACATATAGGACAACATTTTGTTCAATCCATACGAATGCAGTTTAGCACATTCGAAATAGGGGCTACCAGCACAAAATCCAAAAATTCCCCCTCCCCCACCTCGGTCAATTTTTATCTAATCGAAAATTTTTCTTCCTGCGAAGTACTACCTAGTAGGACTACACTTTACCCAAGTCTGTTAAAATAAATAGAAATACAGTAAAGTCTCCGACATTTCAGCGTCCTTGAAACGTAGGGATTCGTTATTTTCAATGCTGGAGGGGGGCCCACCCTTACCGCGAGCGGGCAGTTTATTTTTATCAACGACGTTCATTGGCTGCCCAGTTCCTGTATCGATGCACCGCCTGTCGCTGTTGGCGTACGACAATTAGCCAACTAAAAATCAATATTATAGAATCAAAAAACGACTCAAATATTTCGCGGAATAGTGAGTTTTGTGGCATGCCATCGATAGGTGGAAATTCCAGTCGTCAGGAAGGTTAGTAGATGGTACTGCAACTGCATACGACTTTTTGGAGAAAATCTCCGAAACATGAATGTAAGTTATAAAGGTCTGCATAGTAATCTTTTCAAGTGTAGAATGCATTTACGCAATTCTGTTTCTTCATTCTTTTATCGGTTGAAGACCTTTCAGTTTCACGAAATACAAGCAACTGTTCGAAATTTGAGGTTGGAGCACCACTCACCTGACATTTAGGATATTTTATGTTATTTCGTGAAACTGAAAAGTCGTGAATCGACAAAAGAATGGAACGTGACTGAGAAAATAGATTCTACACTTGAGAAATATTTCTATTTGTACATTTATGACTTTGACGTTTATAATATTTTCGCGAAAACGTCGTGTGACGTATTCCCATGAAGCAATACTCTATTCAATGTTTCCCGCTCTTCGAGCCTCCTTTTTCATTGGTCAGTCACAGACGCGGAGGAGAGTGTACAGGGACCGTGGTGGGAGTTGAGGGAGCTGCGCAATTTGAGATAAACGTATACGGGGGGCTTGAAATTGTTGGGGTCTTGAAATAATGGCGTCTTGAAATGATGGAGACTTTACTGTATTATGATTTCAAACTGCCGCATATTCCTCCTCAACTCTGAGGAATTTGTTCTAACGAATAAGAATGTTTTCAAGTAAGGGGTATTTCACTTTTTTATTGCTTATACTTCTTTTTCTATTTTTTCGTCTTTTCTAACATTTATTAAAGATGATTTTTTAAGTTTGCTCACCGTGGAAGAGGCACAGGCCAATGATGTTTACCAAAAGACCGATTGTCCCAACAACAACGAGCAATTGTGCTTTGTGAATTTCTTCGACTTCAATGAATCTTTTGCAAGCTTCGACTGTAATACTAAAACAGAGGGCAACCAAGAAGACGGCGTTCACCAAAGCACCCAAAACTTCTGCCCTCGCCCATCCAAATGTGTTTTTCGACCATTTCTTTGGCGACATCTATAATTTAAATAATTTTAATTATTATTTGAAACATACGAGCATAGATTCCAACTCTTCCAATAATGTAACTTCAATATTTTTCCAAATTTTAAGGCTTTTGATTATAAATTCTCTAATTTTGAGCCTCAAATTTAAAATCGATGAATTTTAAGTATTTCAATATCAAATTGTACAATATTGAAGATTTGGATTGGAAAGTGTACAATTTAAAATGTTTCAGTTTGAAAATCGTTTTTTTGTGACTTCAATTTGTAAATTGTTCACTTTTGAAGGCTTTTAATTTAATTTACTTTTAATTTTTATGGCAACTGATTTGAAAGTTTAAATTAATTAATCTGTAAATTGAAAGTTCAACCTTTTAAATTAGGTAGTGCATATACATCCGGACACAAACCACGCCCTTTCCCTTTTCCAGCTCTCCCTTCATCTTGTCAGGTCCGTACGTTTAGACTCGAACGTGTTGTAAACTTACATAAACGTACGGATTGTCCGGATGTTAAGACTTGGCTTTTAAAATAAATGTTCCATGTTTGAATATTTATCATTGACAAATGCGTAAATGAAAGTGTAAACATATGTATGATGTAATATCAATTTATAAAAATAACAGAATTTCGAAAAATATTGAGAAATTAAAGGATTTATTTTTTTGAGAGCGACCGAGATTGAATAATCTCAAAGATTTTGTTGGCATTGAACACTTTTTAATTTTAAGCCTTTAAAATGAAAGTTTTAAATTTAAAAATCCGAATCTGCTATATAAATTTAAAAGATTTTTAACTGGAATGCATTCCAATAAATAATTTTCAAATTCACTGCACTTAAATTGATTTGGTCGGAATGTTTAACGTTGTCGAATGGAGCAATTTAAATTCTGGAATTTTTTATTTAACTTCAAAAATGTTTAACAGAAAAATTAATATGCAATTGGTTGTAAATAATTGTGAATATGCAAGTACGTTTAGCATTTTATAATATTTCAAAACCTTGAATGAAATTTTTTTTAATAATTCAGATTCCTGATTTGTTTCAAAGATTCTAAATTTCTAACAAATTGATCATTTTAATTTTAATTCTACAAATTTCGAATATTTTTCGGAACATTTCTTTCGTTTCCAAAACAAAAACTATTACTCACTTAAGATGCAAAATTATATTATTTTTATTTAAAATACAAGCTGTGGGGGTCCATTAGATGGAAATTTACTACTTTCTACACGGACAAGAATAGCATTCACTACTGTGAGTGCAACAACCATTTAATTCTTGATGACAATTTGCAAGTGTGTTTATTTATTGACATGGATATTTATTCACAAATGAAAAATACAACAGTTCTCTGAAACAGTTACATTTATTTTTGCGGTTTAAGAATATTCCAAGAGTTTTAGAAAAATATTTAAAATTAAGGTTGGTCTTATAACATTACAAATTTAATGTTTAATTTTGCGTAAGAAAACGTTAAAACTTAATTTGATAAAGAGTATTATAAATAAATTTAATTCATAAATTCAGAAGAAAGCCAAGCCTAATTTGACTTTATTGAAAAAATTAAAACATGCACCCGTAGAGAATGAGTTTGATAAAGTAGACTTAGTAGACGCGACAAAATCAAGAAACAAATGTTTTCTCGATGAAAAATAGTGGAAGTGGTTCTCGTTGTCGTTTCATGGATATTGAATACAATTTTTATACAATTAGCATTCAAACCACAGATATTAATTAATTAAGAAAGAGAAGAAATTTTATTAAAAGAATGTTAAAATTTTTGTGAAAAATAAAACAAAATAATTGTTTTTCAATTATCTGAGTTTTGATAACATTTTGAATCGATAGAACCGTTTTTTTAATTGCTACATTTTGACAACTATTTGAAATCTCTATTTATAAAAATTAAACAATGATCGAGAATCTTGGATTACGGTTTTCAGAAAAACTTCTATAAGGTCACAATAAAAAGCAGTAATGATTTGTAATAGTTTTTCCTAGATTGAACCTTGAATTAACTTTGATTAAAACAAAGGATGCGAAGAAAGTAACGGAAATATTATGCTTATTATGACCTTCTTTTCTTGCACCAGAGAAAAAAAAAATTATGTAATCGACACGCACATGAAAATCAATCTAATTTCAAGAGTGGAGGATATACGCAAATCAATGTCTATTAAGTTTTACTATTACTTGACCCAGATTAAAAAATCCTTTTTCTTTAATTATTATTTTGAAGAATGAGTTACATATTCAACATTATTCGATTTAAGGGTTTTGTAACCTGGATAAATAAACTTACCTTTACAGAAAGAAATGCAACAACCAATGCCGCCACATCAGAAAGCATATGAAAACTATCGGCTATCAGAGCCATTGAATTTGTAACGTATCCTACTATAATTTCCACCAAAAAGAAGAATGTCGTCAGCCACAGCATTGTCAGCAGACGACATTTCTTCCCCGAGTATCGTCCCATTTTTTATATTTATACCTAGAACAAACAACAATTAAGTTATACAGAGAGTAAAAGACTTTGCTCGTTATGAACTAAAATATTTCACATTAATTATCGAACACTTAAGTTGAACAATGTTAATTTTAAGGCCTTTAAATATAAACGATTTCAATATTACGCATTAAAAACTAAAATTTTGTATATTTTAAACGTTTTGAATGATATATTTTAAATTCGCAAGCCTTTCAAATTAAAGGCTTTCAAAACCTTTACCATATTTTATTTTTAATTAAAACCTTCAAAATTGAACAACTTTCGTATTAACCGTGAAACGGCACACTAGTGCAAATTCGCACCCGGAAATTTTTCATTTTACTGTCATTTACGCAGGCACAGCTGCAGCGGCTTATCCCCTCTATTTTAAATATGTATGTAAAATATGCGTAATATAGGCTAGATGATTATTATATGTTCAATATTTAGTATTAACATTGCAAAAAAAACAATTCGCACTAGTGTGCCGTTTACGTATACTGGGTTGAAGTATGCCGTTTGAGGGTTAATTTACATTCAGGACTACAAATTTAAATTTGAAATGGACCAAATTCTTCATTTGTGAATATCTGATTTTCAACAAGTGATTCATTTCGGAACGCTTTATGTTTAAAATTTATTATTTAATTATTTTCAAAATACCAATCTTAAACTGTTCGATTTTTAAACTTCTGAATTGATAATTTTTCAAGTACCAAAAGTCTTTAATATTTAAATTATAGAATTCGGAACGTCAATTTTAACCAAACAATTATGAATTTTTAATAAAAAATTATGCGATTCAAAATATATAAAGGCATGTCTGCCTGGCCCATTTCAATTTTTATTTTGTTTAAATAATGCAATTTCATTATCTTAATTTTAGCTATAGTTTTAAAGCCCTATTCTCAGTTACATTTCAAATTAAAAATTAATAAAATAGCACTATTTGAAAATAATAAAAACTCAAGTGAGCCAGCTAGTCGTGCCGCTATATATTCTAAACCATTTCCCGAAACTTCAACACAATATTAGGGTGTTTACTCAAATCCTGGGAAAAAATTCCCTGCGAGTTAATTATAAATAATTATTTCTTCAGTTTATAGGGATTCAATTAATATGTTTAATTAAGAAAGCTTTGACAAATTATATTGCAAGATATTCTTCCATGATTTCGAATAATAATTCAAACAAATCTATATTTTATCTTCTTATACTTAAACTTCAGCGCATAGTTTGATAACACTAACGTGGGTACTATATTAAACACAATTTAAACCGCTTCAAATGCCTAACTTTTCAACTAAACATATTGTATTTTCAACAAAATAGATGAATTTTTAACCGAATAGATGAATTTGCAATCAAACAGATGAATTTTCTAATAAAAAGACGATTTTTTAACAAAATACATGAATTCTCAACCAAATAGTTGAATTTCCAACTAAAAAAGATCAATTTTCAATCGAATAGTTGAACTTTGAACTAAAAAAGATCAATTTTTAAACAAAAATGGAATAGTTAAATTTTCAGTTTAAAAAATTAATTTTCCACACAAAAATTCAAAGAAAGTGATGAATTTTCAACCAAAACTGTGAGTCTGCAACTGGAACAATTGAATTTTAAACAAAGAAATTAATTTTTAACAAAAGGGATTTTTAACTAAACTTTCAGCCAGAGATGAATTTTCAAAAAATAAGATTATTAAAAAAAAGAAGATTAATTTGTTACCAAAAAGACGATTTTTCAAGAAAATACTTGAATCTTCCGGGAAACAGTTGCATTTTCAACTAAAAAAGACAATTTTTCAACCAAATAGTTCAATTTTTAACTAAAAGAAGATGATTTTTCAACAAAAATGGCATAGTTAAATTTTCAGTTGAAAAAAATGATTTATCAACAAAATTAATGAATTTTCAACAAAAAGAGAAGAATCTTCAACTAAAATTATGAATCTTTAACTGGAATAACTGGATTTTCGACTTTGACTAGAATACTTGAATTTCCATAAAAAAAAAAGATGAATTATTACGTATTATGAATCATTATTTCATTACGGATCATCATCGTATCTAAAAAAAGCTAATTTTTCAGAAAAAATTGAATAGTTAAATTTTTAGTTAAAAAAATTAATATTTAACCAAAGAGATGAATCCTTAACTAAAATAATGGAGTATTTAACTGACATAGTTAAATTTTAAGTTTAAAAAATTAATTTCAAACAAAAAAAAACGAATTTTCAACAAAATAGCTAAATGCAGTAATATAAAGCTACTTTTACAAATGAAGAATCATTCTTATTAAATTTTATATAGCAATTTAATAAAAAATTAGGCAAGCTCTCGACAAAAT
Source organism: Andricus grossulariae (assembly GCA_011634705.1). Classification (NCBI taxonomy): domain Eukaryota; kingdom Metazoa; phylum Arthropoda; class Insecta; order Hymenoptera; family Cynipidae; genus Andricus; species Andricus grossulariae. Next base: position 83,022,214 of record JAABKJ010007545.1, on the reverse strand, counting down.
TTCCTGCTTTTAAGAAATTCCCTGACAATTCCAGGTTTTTCTAGGTATAAAAAAATTCCCTGACAATTCCAGAGTTTCCAGGTTTTCCAAGTAGGGTAGACACCGTGAATATTTATATTTCTCCACTTGTAATGCCTAACAATTTAAAAAATTTACTCTCATTTCTTAGTTTTTTCCTAGTCTCAAAAAATTACCGGTCGTTCCCAATCCAGCAAAAACAATATTTGAATTATTTTCCACGAAGAAAACTTCAACCGTATGTACATTTTGTTCAAAAATTTTCAAATATTTTTTTATCATAAATAAAATTCACTAAGGTCGAAAGCAAACAAAAAATTTGCTCCCATAATTAGACTCGAAAGTTGAGAGACTTATTCTTAATCAAATAGTTGGATCGTTCCCGTTTTTCTATTGTTGACAAATACAATGTTAACAAAGAATGTTGGCGAATGGACTTATTAACACGCAATGCTCTCAATTTATCTAAGTTCTATAGTTGCGGATTATCAACTTTTTAAAGAAAGCTTCCAATAGATTAGTTAAGTTTCAAGATACATATATCGGAAATCAAAGCATAGGCAAACTGTTCCAGAATTCCGAGTCGTAAAAATTCTTTACTATGTAAGAGAGTTTTAAAATAAAAAAAGTTATCTTCTAAAATACTGAAAGATACTGGATTTAAAATCTTTGTTTGAAAGCAAATAAAATTTTAGCGCACCCAACTTTAAAATGAATAAGTATTGAAAGAGTCCGATGTTTAATAATCTCCGATTTTGTAAGATATGATTCTTTTTCAATAATTAATTAATTATTAATTTTTACGAGTAAGCAGAAATGTTTGTTGAAGCATAATATGAATTTAGTAAAGTAGAAGCAAAATTTAAAAAAGTCTTGACTCTCGAATGATATCTTAAATGTAATTTTTATCATTTTCTTCAAGGGTGTAAGTAGGTTTGAAGAGTAATTGTTGAGCAATGTGATTCTCGCAAAGCGAGATATTTCACAATGGAATCTCAGACAAATTGGAGCATCATTCAATGTCTGGTTAAGCAAATTATCAATACGCACTGTATAGTATGTATACGCTTTCTATTGATGGCCATAGACAAAGCAGCATTTGATGATTAAGATGAGCAAGATAATGATAAGTTCCATGCTATCCCTGATATTCAAACTGTTCGCGATACAATCTTTGCATTGCTACTATTGAATACTAATCTTGTCCAAAATCATTTCAATTGGTGGGTTTTTTTACCGAACAAATATTTCTTGTATACAATTTTCATATCATACTCATCGAACTTCATTGCTCGCAAATATCTTTAATTATTTCTAATTTCTATTGAAAGTGTAGCAAACTGTATCGTTTAGTAATTCTGCGACTTCAGTTTTCAGAATTTAAGAATGACAAATTTTCAAGAGTACAAGATTGAACAATTTGAAATTTAAGCTCTTGATCTCAAAGATTTTCATAGAAATCGTACAAATAAATAAATAATAAAATTACATTCTAAGTTGAAAAATTAAAAATTAAGTAATATCAACATGAAATATTAAAAATTCAACGTGCAGGTATTTCTTTGTGTCTTTCCATGCCGAATAAAATTGAGATCGAAATTAATTTCATCAATTATACGTTTCGACCTTAGGTTAGTGGCAATCGGCAAAGATTTCAATTCTTAATTGCGTTTATTAGTCTAATTATCTACTCTTAGTTTCTACGAAATGTTCAATTCTCTTTTGTTACGAGGTAATTTTATTAACTTTTCTTTTCATGAAAATTTGGATTTCAAAGATAAACAAAATCTTTTTTATTAAATCTTGACTACCTTGTTTTACACATTAAACTTTTATCTGCAGAAAATTGTTCAACTCTACAAGAAAAAGTTACAAAAGCAATATTTTTATATTGGAATTTTATCAAAAATCAAAATACCGGTAATTCATCAACAATATTTAAAAAAATTAAAAGGTATGAAGCATTTATATTTAAAAATTTAATTTGAGTTTGAAATAGATATTGATAAATATTTGTTTCTTCGGTGGCGGATGAAAAACATCCCAATTTTCCAATTATATAATTTCAAATAATTTCAAATAAAATCAGAAGTAACTCGTTAAATATATCAGCGACCTCCTCTTTTTAAATACAATTTTTAATTTCGATATTTTTTAATAACATACTTTTTTAGACTGCGAATAATAATCAAAACCGGTTCATTTTCCAACTTTTTCTTCTGATTGACTTCTAATACCCCGCAAAAGTTCCTCTCCTATAACATCTTCTCACTTGAAAAACGTTTTTTCGATCAGACAATATCTTCTGTTCGTTCTTTGGATTTGAAATGTCAAATTCTTGAAAGTAAAAAAAATTGTTTACTTATATATGTGCGGTAATAACCATACATATAAAATATTACGCCAGAATTTTTTAACTAGTAGACCATTTTTTCTTACTTTCAAAAATTTGACTTTTTTCACTGGTAATGAACACTAATTTTAGTGAACACTAATATAAAATTAGAAATTCAAAATAAATTTTATTGCTTAATTTCGAATTCTTTAAATGTGCAAAAAAACATGTTTTTTTCGTTGCTTTTAGTAAAATACACACATTTTAGAATAAGTTGAATATGTTGAACCTGTAATTTGTTCAGCTTGAACCAAAGAAACACATGTTATCATTCTGCTTTTTCGACAAAACATTTTTTTTCGTGATTTAGGAATTTTGGGATATTAGATTATTTTGCGATTTTGGAACGTTTTAAACACCACGATTTTGTTGCGAATGAAAGCAAAACAATAACATGTTTCTTTGGTTAAAGCTATAGAACTTGCTGGTTCGACTTATTCAACTTTTTAAAAAGAATGTGCATTTAACTTAATCCAAAACACCACGTTCTTTGCACATTTTCAAAACATTCTGAATTGGGCAGCAACTTTTCTTTTGAATTCCTAATTTTATATTAGTGGTTACAAGTAATAAACGTGCATATAAAAAATTCTCCAGAATTTTCAAACTTATAGGAAACTTGTTTTTAACTTTAAAAAAAATTGAATTTTCAAATTTAAAGAACGAACGGAAGATATTGTATGATCGAAATAAGGTTTTGCAATTGAAAAGTGGTTATGGGTGGGCAATTTTGTCGGGTTATTAAAATTCACTCAGAAAAAAATTTGTTAAATGAACGATTTTTTAGCAAAATACGTGAATTTTTAACCAAATAGTTGAAGTTTCAACTAAAAAAGATCAGTTTTCAACAAAAATGCAAGAGTTAAATTGTCAATTAAAGAAATTGATTTTAAATTTAAAAAAAAAACGAATTTTCAACAAGATAATTAGATTTTCCATCAAAGTAATAAATTTTCAACTAAAATTATGAATCTTCTACTGGAATAGTTGAATTGTAAACCAAAAAGATGAATTTTGAACAAAATACATGAACTTTCCAGATGAAAGGATAAATCTTCAACCAAAGAGACAAATTTTCAACTAAAGTTCTGAAATATTCATCTGGAATAGTTAAATTTTTTGTTAGAAAAATTAGTTTTCAGCGAAAGAGATGAACATTCAACTAAAGTGATTGAATATTCGACTGGATCAAGTAAATTTTTACTTGAAAAAATTAATTTTCAAATAACAAAATACATGCATTTTCATCCAAAGAGTTAGATTTTTAACTATAAAATATAAATTTTTAATGAAATAGATAAATTTTCAACCAAAAATGGAATAGTTCCATTTCCAGTTAAAAAAATTATTTTGCAACCATAAAAAACAAATTTTCAACAAGACAATTAAGTTTTCCATCAAAGTGATAAATTTTTAACCAAAATTATGAATCCTCTACTGGAATAGTTGAATTTTAAACCAAAAACTATGAACTTTTCACAAAGAAGATTAATTTTCGACCAAAAAAGATGAATTTTAAATAAAAAATATAATAGTTGACATTGAAACCAAAAAATATTTTTATTTTGAATGAAAAAAAGTTGAATTACATAAAAAAGACGAATTTTCAACTAACAAAGATTTTTCAGTCAAGAGAGAGAAAAATCAACCAAACCGTTGAAATTTCAGTTAAAACAATCAATTTACGAAAACAAAAAAAAACAAACGAATTTCCACAAAAATAGTTAAATCCAGTAATATAAAGCTATTTTTACAAATAAAAAATATTGTTATTTAAATCTATATTACAATTTAAAAAACATTTAAGAATGCTCGCGAAAAAAATCCCTGACTTAAAAAATAATTCCCCGGCATTTCCAGGTATATAAAAATTCCTTGAGAATTCCACGTTTTTCAAGTGAGTAGACACCACCCTGTTAAAATAGCAGCTTTTAATTTGTTGGCGTCACAAAACATGGAAAACATAACAAACTTACAAACTAAATGAGTTGATATTCTTTAAAATTAGAATCAATTATACCTATGTGGCATCTTTCAGGATTCACCGACTTTACGTGTTCTGTTAAAACAAACTGTAACCTAGGTATAGTAATATAGAGAGGTTAATTACTCCTGCAGTCCCATGCAACCTTTTACAATACCTTGTAATCCCACCTTACGAAAAAATATTACAGCAAATTCAGTATACGTCTAGAATGATTTTGCTATGATGAATTTCTTATAATTTTTTCGCGATTCTAGAAACATCAGTATAGAGTTATTATAAATAAAATCGGTATCGAAATAAAGATTGTTAAAATATTGAAGAAGTTTATGTAAAAATAGAGAAAGTACAAACGAATAATTTATTTATTTATTTAACGTAAGATTTCAACATATTTTAAGGAATTTCAAGGGATTCAAGAGAATTTCCATGGATTTAAAGCGATTTCGTAAGATTTCATAAAAATTTCACGGAACTTTACAGACTTTCAAACATATCAACAGTTTTTAAAGAATTCGAAAGGATTGAAACAAATTTCGAGGGACTTCCACGGATTTTAAGGCTTTTTAAAGGATGCTATAATATTTCTACTAATTTAAAAAAATTTCATCGGTTTTCAAGAAATTAAAAATATGTCTACGAATTTCAAAACATTTTAAGCAATTTTAGAAGATTTTTACGTTTTTCAAAGATGTGCCGGGATTTCAAAGAATTTTGTAGGATGTCTAAAGATTTCAAGTGGTTTTAAGGTATTTCAAGGAATTTTACAAAGATTCAAGGATTTTATTGAATCTCCAAGGATTTCACGGAATTTCAAAGATGTCTAGGTATTAAAACGATTTTTTTAAAGAGAAATTAAATGAATAAGTTTAACTTAAATTATACTTAAGGGCTTTTACATGATTTATATTTTTTAAATGGATTTTTACGGTTTCCAAAATCTTCAAGGGATTCTAAAGGATTTCAAGAGATAAAAAAAATGTCACATGATTTCAAAAAGAATTTCCATTAATTTCAAGGGTTTTCTAGTGAACTTTATAACATAAATTAAAGTAAATTTCGAGGGATTACTAGCGATTCCAAAGATTTTAGGGCATTTGAAAGAATTTCAGAAAGATTAAAGGATTTTATTAAATCTCCAAGGATTTCAAGGGATTTAAATGAGTTTTTAGCCAACTTTAATGAATAATTTTAATTTTAATTATATTCAAGGGTTTTCAAATGATTTATAACGCCTGAAATAACGACCTTGGATACTAATGGGCCCAAGTGGGGAATCACACAACAATTTTGTGAGGCTCTTCACGTGGGGTGATCGCTAGAGAGATTGATCAGCAACCTGGGTCAAAGCAGTGTTGCATAACGAACGTGTCATTTAAATAAATAACACGAGAATTCTAGATCAATCTAAAATATCTATACCTTACACCTATATACCTATCTACTCTATACCTATATACTAATACACACACTACTACTTTCCAACCGAGCAATTCACGCCTACCCTGAAAGATAAATGGCTTAATGATATAATAATAATAATTTAAATAAGTGTTTAAAAAAAATTCGTTATATATTTAAAGACCAGAGTCTGCAATAAACATTGAAGATGCAAAAACCTAAATTATGAGAAAATGATAAAAAATGCAGCTAACCTAAACATTAAAAATATTTCAATTTTCAAAACTTGGAATTGGATAATAAGTATTACTATTCGCGGAAGGAAAACTAAGCCAACCCTGCTGATAGTGCGAGGCGTATCAGTATTATACACACTACCAGCGCCAACAACGTTGTTGGACGGCATAATTCTGTTGTATGCAAACGTACACTGAACACACGGTCAGTTTCTGGGAATGTATGTGTGACATCCGTAGCAATTTAAATTTAGATTTTAGAACTTAAAATTCCTCCTACGCAATATAGTATTGGAAATATGGTTTGCTGGAAAATCGCCTGATTATATTTTTCATTCGTCAATTTTACTGAGAAGTATTTCCAATATAGAAGTGGCAATGTTTTTTCCTGTCGGATAATTGAAAGAATTAAATCTGTCAAATTTTCTATAACTTAATATTTCTTATATCAATTTTAAGATTAGAGTAGCGAACATCGGAGTTTATATAATGCATGGCTTGCATTGGCCTTCAGCATATCTCGGAGGAATCCAAACGTAAATATACAGAGCCGCATGAATCCTTTCTGTTAGATTTGGACGCATGGCGTGACCTGATGCAACTAACGCGCTGATAGTGCGGCCCTCGAACTGTTTGTCACGCTTGACTTAGCAGCGCGCCCCGCATCACAAAATTCCGAGGCCTCAACTGGGGCGCGGTTCTACAGGGTGGCGAAACCGGCGATCGCCGCCCCCAGGATTTTTAGACTTACCTTCACTTTTTTCATTTTCATTGGGAAATGGAGAAAAATTATAAAAAGTATGCTATTTCGCAATGACATGTAATTTGTAACAAATACAACGGACCCAGTTTATACAATTGGTTAATTTAATTGGACATATAGCTCTTTTTGTGAATAAAATTTTCCGACGCCGCCTCTCCCAGGTGACTTCTCTCGATCCGCGCCTGCCTCTAATTCTAGGAATAGCGTAGACTGAGGGTGCTTATCTCGGGAGTTGAGTGTATATGCATCACTTAATACGTCTAGAAAATATCTAAAAACTCTCACCATTTTGCTGCTCGTTTGGGAGTGAGATCTGAGTTCTATAGGTACTAAAGTCCGAGATTTCAAATCGCATTTTTCTCCGTGCATTTCACTGATTGATTCAGTGCTCTTTCACTAATTCTTTATTAATCTATTCTCACGATTTCAATCAGTAAAACTTCAATGATTCAGTTTTAATGAGTTATAACAAGTGCGTGTCATAATTACCCTGTAAACATTTTTTTCGGGAGAACTCACGAAAACATTCAGGACGCAATAAACTCGATAATTCGATAATTTTTCCAGAAATAATGTCGGAAAAATTCCCTACTAAGTCCCCGAAAATAATTCCGGGAAATTTTCTCAACGATTCCGGAAAATTTTTCAGTCATTTTGACAATTTTCCACAAAATAGCTTCCATTGAGAACAAACGTACAAGCATTGTTTCAAAACCTTGAATAGTTTTGATATACAATATTTTAAATGCACCATTTGTTCTGAAATTTAATAAAACAATAATTATAATTTAATATAATATAGTATCAGATGATAGTCTATTATAGATCATCACTTCTTTTCAATTTTCATTATAACTATAGTGAACATTTTTGGCTCACTTATAACCTTGAAAACTAATTGTGAGATAATACGCACTGCGGCACCTACTATCGGTGAGAAAATTCGAGTCCTCTGGCTTTTACGTTAAAAAAGTAAGTGAAGAAAAAATCATAGCTCAATTAATGAAGGATCATTTTGAAGTTCTAAATGTTGTACGTTAATGAGCCTGAAACGAATATGCCAAAAAAAAATTTATAGCTTACAGACCCGAAAATCTGTTAAGTATTTGGAGATCAAATTTTTTTGAACATTTGTGGGAAAAATAAAATGGTTCTGGTTTAATTTCAAAAAGGTAATTTTTTGTTTTGAAGGATTCAAAATGTGTGGAAAAAGATTATGGAAGACTTTGAGACAATTCTTTTCGTTTTCATGATTTGCAAAAATTGTAGATAAACTCAATCTTGCAGGGCATCAAGAGAATACATTTTTTGTAGGATTCATGGGGAAATTTGAAAAGACTTTTCTTAATGAATTCGAAGGTAAAATTGAAAAAAAATACAAAACATTTGCAATCATTTTCAAACATGCTAAAACAAAGTGCGAACGTTTTGAAAGCAAAATTTTGCCACAGTGCATAATTTCATAACAAATTTGAGTAAGCTTAAGGGATGCTCAGAAGTATTGAAACGATTCCAAAATAATATAAAATTATAAGATATTGTAGGAACGTGGTAATTGTAAAACATTTAGAAACAGTTCCAAAATTCTCAAATAAGAATCTAAAAGACTTTGTACAATTTCATTAATTTTGCAGAATTAAAAAAAAAACAGCCAAAATTTTAAAATTTCTAAAATATTACACGTTTTTACAATTTTGAAAGAATTAAGCAAGAATATTTTTGAGATTAATGTGAAAATTTTCATGAGCATGTTTAAGAAATTAACTTGAAAAGAAAATTGAAAAAGATTTCAAAATATTTCCTTCAATTTTGAAAAAAATTAGGAGAATCTGCAGCAAAATGGTTCAATTTGGTAAGATTCATAACTAACTTCATAATTAACATATAGCCTTCATATTTAACACTTATGATTGACACTCGTCAGTATAGGTCAATATCTAAGATTCATCAATTCACTAATTCATTAATATATTGTATAATAATTGATAAATTACTTTATTATTTTTTCATTAATAAATAATAATATTTAGTTATGTTTTGAACATGCGTACAATATAATTTCACATTAGTAGGAAATAGATTTAAAAAACCGATAAATTGATAAAGTTATTTTAAATAGCTTTTATTCAGATTTCGAAATCAGAAACTTACGAGTTGAAATTTATATTGCATGGGCGGAGAGTTAAACTCCAAATAGCTGAAAGTATAATCAAAACCTAACGCGTTCGGATCGCAGTCCGCTCCCTTCGGTATCGTTTCAAAGTATCTTCGACAAAGTTCTCATCAAGAAACTTTTCTTTCACCTCATTACCTTCGTTATTCTTTTCAATTATTAAAAATTTTCACTTTTAATAAAATTCGAGAATCAAAAGTAATAGCCTAATTATTTTAAACTTAAGTTTCCTGAATAAAAAAACCTAAGCTTGTCTTTAAAGCCTAAATAAAAGCAAACAATGTTCCTGATATACTTTTTTCGTTTTATCCTAATATTTAATTGAATATTTGAATAATATTAATTTTTCAAATTTAACAGTATTTCGATAATACTACTTGAATAACAAGAGTATATTAGACAACACTTATCTCCTATGGATCAGCAAATAAAAAGCTGTACAAATTTATGGACACAGTTAAGATCTCCAGATACGTAAAGAATCATAATTCAATTAGTTTCGTCAAACGAAAACAAAATGTCTGAATAGCACTTATATATAAATTAGGTTTAGAATTTACAGAATAGAACACCTTAGATATTCGAAATAATTTTGTTGAATTCTTTCATGCCTCGCATGCCTTCTAACATAAAAAGAATTTAATAGTTTGATAATTTCACTTGTGCCTATATAAGTTCCGAGTTGGACGCTCCTCAACATTTAATGCACTTAAATTTAAGAAACTTTTTAATCTTTGGAGAAGTGTTCAAAATTCAGACTATTTTATCCGTTGACTCGATGAAAATGAAAAAATATTGTAGTGAAAAAAACTTGTAACAGCTACATTTTGAAAGTAACAAAAAATCGCACTATTTTCATAGGAACTGTTCAGAAAAAAGTAACTAGATATTTCTGATAATGATAAACATATACTAATTTTACTCCAAACATATTTTGGTCAGGGAATTGAATGCAACTTTTTATATTTACTTTTAAAAAAGGCGAACTTAGGCATTAACGATAATGGAAGCCTTAAACACCATAATACATGAACACATATTATTATTTCAGTAATTACAGGTTACATGCAAAATTTTCGAACGATATTGTTTCACAACGAATTTTATATTTTAGCTTTACATTTTTTAATTTAATTAATGGTGTGGAGATTTGTGTTTTACAAGCTTTAATGTAAAATTCGATATGATTGGTCGATTGGCACCTACTGGTACTTCCTTCATTTCATCTGGGGTCAATGGGGTAATCGTACCACTTCCCATATTTATTTTTATTCGCACTGCATGTGAAATAGAAGTCCGTTGTTTATATATTCCAGCAAGAACATTATTACCGGGCAATATTGCAAAGACGTCACCATCGCATGTCGACAATACAATTTGTTCCTCGGTTGGCATTGGTTTATAGACATGCCGTCTTACGAAGATTCCAATTAGATCAGTATCAGGAAAAGTGTATCTTCGAAGTTCGAAAAGTCGGTTCAAATTTTTAATGGGAGTAAGCCGAATAAATTGCAGTTCCTCAAGTCCATATCCAAGCACGTTAGAAAAAGGAAGCCCGGTTGATGGAGCTATAACCCTGGTAGGAGACCTAGACCTGGCACGAGCAGGATGTTCGGTAGGAGGAGATCCTGGTCTAACAGAAGAAGAGGAAGATGAGCCACCACCAGAAACACCAGGCATAGGGGCGCCATTAGGTAAGCAGTCAAACTGTGAACTGAACTCTGCAAGAAGAGACAGAGAATTAATTTTTTGATGAGTATCGTGGTATTTTGATTGTTTAATGATGAATGGATTTGTTTATAAAAGGCTCAGGCAAAGATTTTTCTTTATATCGCGAGATAATTGAAAGACATAAATTTCGAAATATTTCACAAGATTTGCAAACGATTTCACAGTTCTTCAGATCGTTTTCAGTGTTTAGAGATATTTAGAGCTTATTTTCTCCTAGTTACCCTTCATTTAACTTTTTCTGTCAGCGTGCTTCGTACTAAGGCGTAGAAATTTCTGCTTTCACTTCAACTCAATGAATTTTCTGGTTCTAAAATTCGAGAAAAATTCCGTATCAACAGACACTTTTTTCGAATCTCATTTTCTATGACACACACATTCTAGATTCCGCTAAAATGAATTCAGATTGAGTTCATATTCATTCCGGACGAACGCAAAAATATTTTGGAAAACAACAGCAATTGGGATAGAGTGCAGATTACGTCGAACAAGTTGTTATTTTCGGAATGCTAAAGAACGTTCTCAAAATTATACATATAATGCAGTATTATATTCACCAATAGAATTAAGGATGACCATCCAGGTAAAGACCCGACTATAAGCAATAGCCATTTTTGCAATTAGGCACAAACTTATTATTGCGTTAATAAGGAATCTAGTTGGCAGCGTAACTAGTGATTGTTCGAGTGCTTCATTATATCATAGAATATAGCCTGTAGACGTTATCTCATTAATTATAGTCAAATTTGTTCTTCTGCGATATTCAATTTTATGTTTCATAAATCAGTCCTATGAAATAATTGTGGTTCCCGCAAACGAGGCTCGTTCAGAAAACCATGTACAAATATTATGCGACACATGGATATCTTTCGATATGAATCGTATTGTGAAATCAACTAACATTTCTTTTCAAATATTCATTTAAAAAAACTTAAGCCCAAAGAAATGAGAAGAGCTATGACATATTTCACGAGCTTTTAGTTTTAAGAAAGTTGCAGTTCTATATTGAGTTTGTGAGAAGAAAAAAAATAATCTTTCAGAAAAAAGTTGAAACATACTAGAATATTATTTACTGAAAAACTTGTGTCTTCGATGGAATCTTTGATTCATAGCGGTTTTATTTTTTATTTTTATCGTTTTTATTTATTATTCTTATCGCAAAAACTGATAGGATTTTGATTAATGCCGTGTGAAACACAGAGAAAACACGCCAACTTTAGATTAGAAATTTAATTATTGTTTTCAATAACAAATTAAAGAGATCTGAAAAAGAAAAATTGAAAGGTTTTCATTGTGTTAGCTGAAAGGAAGACGCAAAAATATTGAAGGCAAATCGGTAGGTAGAGAAAGATAAAAAACGAGGCACCACAAACCTGAGTTTTGGTTAGAAGAAATAAACATTAATCCTTAGTAAATTCTTTTCTTGATCGATACGACAAGCAAGTTTTCAAATAGATGGCCACAAGCAGTCTGACATTGCGTCGCTTTTCTTGGCTTCCGGCCTTCCTCTCAAAACGCGTTGTCATAAGTTAAGTAACAGCTCTCAGAAAAACATTCCCCAGTTAAAAACTTAAGGAATGTGAATTTCTCTTCCTCTTTTTCTCCACTCTTTTATGTCATACAATCATAAAATAATAGATTTGATACTTTCACGATGATTCATTATGATAAATTGAAATTTAAAACTTTTTCGTGTTTCAATCGTGTGCAAAACTACAAAACTTGCCGATGTTTCGTGAACATTGCAGTTCACTTCTTCAGGGCTGAACTGATTAACACAAACCTGATCAAAACAAAAGCGATAAGGGGCCTGTTTCGGGACCCTCTTCAAATCCACCGCCAAAAGTGGAAGGCATCTTCTGGGGCAATCCACCAAAGGCGGTGCGAACTTTTGATAATGGTGGCGAAAATCTTGTCGACACGGCTGAAGTACAGCTATCGGGACTCTTTGTAAGAAAGAGGCATCGTAGTACAGCACAAAGAAAGGGAAACAGCAAAGCGCGTATCATAAGCAGAAACCAAGGCAAACCGCAAGGGGTAGTCGCTGTAAAATTTCACCTGGAGCAACTCATCAGACTTATCCTATAGGCAAGAACAAGAAAGACTCCAGAAAAACTTCCCCAAACAGGAAGCTGAAACGGCGGAAGGCCCCGGCAACACAGTAGCTGACTTTCGCGCAGATGGCTAATGACGCGAGTGGCCCCCCCCCCCCCCCCCCCGACTATCGATATCTTCATCAGATCAAGGGCCATCGTAGTGGAGGGCGCATACATCTAGTCGCAAGTCTAGATAGAAGAAAGAACTCCAACGTTTAGGCTTAAAGAAGGACTAAACTTTGAGGTCAAGGGGACGGAGTCTCTGCAGAGGTACAGCAGAGCGACCGTACTGATTTCCGACACCCCCGAGAATCCGATGACCGTTCTAAGGCGCCTGAGCATCCAGAATCCGTCTCTACGACCCGATTCGTGGAAGGTATATTCCGACAGGCAGGGATCCAGGCCGAAGAGGAGAGGCTGGATTCTAGTCGTTGATCTTCCCGAATCCTCAATCAGAGCCGTTGCGGCTCTGGATTACTGCGCCTATCGGGGGGTGGGTGGGGTTACCTTTCGGGTGACCCAACTGGGATCCGCAGGGAAACCAGACGCGTCCGGAAATACCTCGAATAAGCCTTTCAATGTATCCCCATGATGCAACATAATTTGCACCACAGCAAAGGTGCCTTGGCGGTTCTGGCCAGAAGCATGTCAGTGGTGCTTACCCTAATCAAAGAACCCGGGCGACGCTGAGGGGCTAGGGTTGTTCGATTCTTCACAAAGAATCGATTCTTGAATCGATCTTGAAATCGTTTCTCCAGAATCGATTCACCTAAAAAATCGGACGCAAAGAATCGATCTAGGATGAATCATCTAAAAAAATCGTGGTTATGAGAAAAAAAAATTCTTTTAATCAGGACTCTCAAATAAATTACATTTTACATTATTCTTCAAATAGACTACCAAGTAGAATACGTAGATTAACAGGTTTATTCATTACAGCAGTGAGACCTTTGAAGAACGATCCGGCTATTTCAAATTTCTGTCCTGAACCCTACTGCCCGGAGGAAGATGTGATTTCAACACCTAGACTACCAGGTTGAATCATCAGAATAACGGACCTCTGGAAGGACACCCTTCTAATTATTTTGCAATTGCTGTGATATGAATTTTTCATGACTAAATAATAATAATTCGCATTATTAAATTTAAATCAAAATTTAAAAGACGTTACAGAAATTTGTAACTTTGCAACTTTTACAATTGAAACATTAATTCTAAGCATAATTTCTAATGAAAACATTGTCTTATATTCATTAGTATTAAATAATTATAAATTCACCTACCAGTTTCCTTTTGTTAAAATAATACAACCTTTTTCCTTTCTCTATTTTCTCTATCACATTTCAAAAGTAGAAGCAAAGATGAGCGCTGAAGAATTCTCATAAGCGCCACCCAACGTCTGCTTGTACAACGATATTCACCGAATTCACAAGCGTGAACCCCTCTATCATTTATTTCTACATCGTCAAAAAATTTACTTTTTTTTTTGGGGAAAAATGAGAATTAGGACAAATGCCGCTTGGGTTATTCGAATACCTACCGCCGTTTTTTGGTGTCATCGGAAGGCACCTCGACAATGCGCGGGAAACAACGCCAATCATCTCGGCGGAGTCGGGAGCAGTCCGGAAATTCTGGGCAGGGGTGATGTCACGCGAGCGTGGCAAAAATATCAAAGATTCGAGGCGTTGATTCTCAACGTAAAGGATCGATTCATGCAAAAGATCGAAGACAAAGGATCGATTCAGAAGATCGATTAATCGAACCCTTTGAATCTATGCAGAATTGACTCGAGATCGAACATCCCTATGAAGGACTCTCGCCTCCCAGAGAGGTGGAAACGCTAATTCGGCACAGCCAGGAAAACAGGATATCTCTGATGTTTGCCTGTGATTCAAACTCCTGCCTTGCGGTATGGGGGGAGGGCCACAATCATCAATGACAGAGGGACATATGTAATCGAACTAAACACAGAAGTGAGGTTCTCTATTTGACTTCATGCTCAGATGCAAAAATAATTGAAAAGGGGTCAGGGTGTCCTTAAGTCATAAAAGTCTTCAAGTCGATATTGGTCCCGATTCCAAGGCATTCCAACCACATTTTCACCATTTATAACTCATAGTCACCCCCGATCCCATTCCACCAGTTTGTGTGTGTGTGGGGAGTGGGGTGTAGAGTTTGATAAGGCTTGTGAGAAAGTTAAAAAAGAGCTCGCGATGCCTTCGAATTCAAAACGATTCCGACTGGGGGGCATTTACAACTCGCAGACACCCCTGATCCCTTTTCAACATTTTTTTGCATGTAGAGGGGGCGCGTAAGGTTTGAGGAGGCTCGCGAAAAAGTTAGAAAAGTGGGTCAGGGTACCCTTGAATTCAAAACGATCCCGACTGGATGGAAGTTACAACTCGTAGGTACCCCAGACCCCTTTCCATCGGTTTTTGAAGGGAGGTGGTAGATTTTTTTGGGGGATGGGTGCTTTTGGAGCGTTGTCCGGAGAGAATCTTTTGTTTTTTTTTGCGTTATGAATAAAAAGAATACTTAAAGTAAGTACTTTTAAAGAAATAAAAAAATCGAAATTTTTGATAGATAAATCTCGATATCTCGAAAACGGTAAGAGAAACACACTTCTTCTAATCAATTAATTTTTTTAATAAAATGTAATAAAATTCTCGATAATCTTTTTCTAAAAAAAAAGCTTTCATTCAATAAAATCTAATCATTTTTGTAAATTTGGTAAGAAGTGATAAGATAAAAAGTTCGGTCAATAATTTTAATTATTAAAAATTTTCGTTTCAATTAAAATTCAAGAATCAAAAGTAATAGTCTCATTTTTTGCAACCTTAAGTTTCCCAAATGAATAAACCTAAACTTGTCTTTAGAGTGTATAGAAAGCAAAAAATGTTCCTGATATACTTAAAAATTGTAAAGTATATAATTTTTTCATCGCAATATTTAATTGAATATTTGGAAAATATTACTTTCTAAAATTTAACAGTATTTCACCAATTGTACTCGAATAACAAGAGTATATTAAACATTACTTATCTGCTATGGATCAGTAAATAAAAAACTGTACAAATTTATGGACACAGTTAAGATCTCCAGATACGTAAAGAGCCTTGGCATCCATCAAAATATTGAAATTATGAAAATAAACATTTTTTTAAACCTATTCTACTTACCAGAATGATTTATTTAATGAATTATTTAGTCTGTTTGAAAAATATTCAGATTTCTTAGTATTTAAAAATCTTTTTTGTATACATTTGTTAATGTTTCATGTTTTTAATATCAGAACTTAAATATACAGTGACGTGAACAAGTTTCAATCATAATATAATTAGTTTCGTCAAACGATAACGAAATATTTGAATAGCCCTTATGTATAAATTAGGTTTAGAATTTACAGAATAGAATATTTTAGGAAATCAAAATAATTTGGTCAATTTTGTTATGCCTTCCAACTTACAAAAATTAAATAGTTCAATAATTAATTTAATTTGTGACAATATAAGTTGCAAATCCATAAGACTTTTTTTTAAATAAATAAATTTAACTTTACTATGTATTGTTTCATGTATTTTCTATACGTTTAGCGTTTGATCTAATTTCCTTTGTCAATAACACAAAAATATTGCAAGTATTCTCAATTTCTTTAACTATTAAGAAACATCGTTATTTAAGTTTATATATCAAAATTACCATTCCTATACAGTTAAATATTCACAAGGACTGAAAAAACATTATTTATAATGTATCACTGATAGATGAAATCGGTTATTTATGTACTATGCTATACTTTGAAGAGACATAGGGTCAGCATTACTTTTAACACCGCGATACTCGATACTTGAATTTCGAAAAAGACGGGCTTAGGCATTGAGGAAACATTGAAGCCTTGGACACCATGACACATGGACTTTTATTATTATTTCAGTAATTACAGCTTACATGCAACATTTTAGCACTATTTTGTGTCAGAACACATTTTATATTTTAGTTTTACATTTTTTTATTTCATTAATGGTGTGAGGATTTGTGCTTTACCAGCTTTAATGTAAAATTCGATATGATTGGTCGATTGGCACCTACTGGAACTTCTTTCATTTCATCTGGGGTCAATGGGGTAATCGTGCCGCTTCCCATGTTTATTTTTACCCGTACTCTATGCGAAATGGAAGCCCGTTGTTTATATATTCCAGCGAGTACATTATTACCGGGCAATAATGCAAAGACGTCACCATCGCATGTGGATAATACAATTTGTTCGTCGGTTGGCAAGGGTTTATAGGCATGCCGTCTTACGCGCATTCCAATTACTTTATTCTCAGGAAAAGTGTATCTTCGAAATTCGAATAGCCGGTTTAAATTTTTAATGGGAGTAAGCCGAATAAATTGCAGTTCGTTGAGTCCATATCCAAGCACGTTAGAAAAAGAAAGCCTGGTTGGTGGATCTATAATCCTGGTAGCAGACCTGGACCTGGCACGAGGAAGATGTTCGGTAAGAGGAGAAGACCTGATCAAAGAGTGAGGTCTGGCAGGCGAAAGAGAACTATCAGGAGATCTTGGTCTAACAGAAGAAGAAGAAGATGAGACACCACGAGGAACACCAGGGATAGGGGCGCCATTAGGTAAGCAGTCGAACTGTGAACTGAACTCTGCAAGAAGAGACGGAGAATTAATTTATTGATAAGTATTGTCGTATTTTGATTTATAAATTAAAAATAGACAACTTGTTATGTGCGAAATGCTGAAAAACATTTTCAAAATTATAGATATGATACAGTGTTATATTCACCAATAGAATTAAGGATAATTATCCAGGTGACGAGCAGAGTATGAACAATAGACATCTTTTGCAATTAGGGGGAAAACTGATTATTGCGTTAATGAAGAATTTGGTTAAGAGCGTAATTACTGATTATTCGAGTGCTTCATTAAATGATATCTATAAATATCGTGTAGTCGTTACCTCATTAATTATAGTCAAACGTGACCTTCTGAGATATTTATATTTATATTTCATAAATCAGTCCAAGGAAAGAAATTTGGTTCCCGCAACCAAGGCTCGTTAAGAAAGCATGTACAAACATTATAAGATACGTGGATATCTTTCGATAGGTATCGTAGAGTAGAATAAACTAAGATTTCTTTTGAAATATTTGTTTTCGAAGAAGCTGTGCCCAATGAAAGAAAGTGTGCTATGCCACTTTTTACGGTGCTTCAGTTTTAAGGTAGTTTCCATTATTAGATGAATTTGTGAAAAGAGAGAAGATTATCTTTCTTGAAAAATGTTGAAACATGAACAAATATTATTTATTGAAAAAACAACAAGAAGGCTAAAGTGGTATTGCGAAATAGATAAATACGCTATGACTAGTGAAGCAATAGAACGAGCACTAGTTGCACTGTTAAGCAAGTTCATTATCAACGCAATAATTAGTTTTTCCCCCAATTATAAGGAATGGCGATCGTTTATATTCTGGGCTTCACCTGTGTGGTCATCCTTAATTATATTGGTGAATATAATACCATATTATATCTATAATTGTATAACATTTTTTTCAAACTCTGTTTGAGTTTGTCCGAAATGAATACGAACTTAATCTGCATTCATTCCTCCGGAATCCAGAATATGTGTTATGAAAAATGGATTACTACAAACATTCCCTATTGACACGGATTTTCTCCGAATTTCAGAATCAGAGAGTACATTGAGTTAAAGTGAAAGCGTCAACTTTTCCACCTTAGTCCGAGTCATGCTCACATAAAAAATTCAATATTACCCATACTTATTTTATAGCATTGTCTACGTTTAGCGAAAAATTCTGCTAATTGTGCCAAAATGTTGAGTACACATAGCCTTGGCCGTATTTGATATTACCTAGAAAATACTATTTTCCAAAATTTTGAAATTTTTGATAGAAAATTCACGCTTGTGGCAAGTAACATTGGCGACATCTATAATTAGAAAAAATGTTGAGTACAACAAAAATTAACAAAAAATAGTTATTAACGAAAAAAAATTTAAGCAATCTTTTGAGGTGCAAAATAAATTATCGAAATTAGAAAAAAATGGAATGTCGAAATCTTAGGCTTTACAATCTGAACAATAATTTTTAACTGGTGTTCGAAAAAATTAAACTTTATTTCAGATATGCATTTAAAACTTAAAAAATTTTGTTCGGAAACGTGATTTATAACTCTGCTAATACCAATAAATAAAAATTTTCAACTTCAGATTCGATAGATATTTTCATTACAATTGCCAATTTTTTATTTTGTATATTTGAAAAATTTAAACAAAATAATAACTTTTCATTACAAGACTGAAAATAATATTCAATAATAATATATTTTGTTTCAACCTTAACAATTAATAACGAAATGTACAAATTATTTTCTCTGTGAAATTTTGCAATTGTAAATATTATTACATTATTATTAATAGTATAGTTTGTGGAAGAAAAAATAATTATCTTGACTCTGGTCTTCACGTAGGTGGTCCTCCTGTGGAATCCAGAATGTGTGTTTCCAACCAAGCAATTCACGCCTACCCCGAAAGGGAAACGGCTTAATGATATAATAATAATAATAATAATAAATCTCTAAGAATAATTAATACCTTGTATCTTTTTGCAGAGTTAAGTTCACAGTTTGACTGTTTACCTAATGGAGCCCCTATTCCTGGTGTTCCTCGAAGCGGCTCATCTTCTTCATCTGACACACAACATTCTCCAGCCAGTATTCTTCCTCCTACCAAGCCTCTTTTTCGTGCTAGGTCCAGGTCTCCTTCAGCCTGGTGTACAACTCCATCTACCACGCTTATTACTTCTTATGATGGACGTGAATATAGTCTTGACGAACTTGAATTTATTCGGCTTACTCCCTCTAAGAATTCAAAACGGGTATTCGAGCTGCGAAGATACACTTTTCCTGCAGATGAACCAATTGAAATACTCGTGAGACGAAATGTGTACGGGCCCAAGCCAACCCAAGAACAAATTGTATTATCAACATCCGAGGGCGACGTCTTTGCAATATTGGAGCACAATAACTTTTTTGCTGGAATATATACATATATTTATGAGGCAAGCGCTCGAAAAAGGGTGAAAATAAACATAAAAAGTGGCACGATTACTCCGTTAACCGCAAATGAAATCCGGGAATCTCCAGTTGGCCGTTCACGCAAAATCTGCTATAATTATTTAGTACAGCATGTAAAGCACAACATTCTACACCATTAATTCGATTACAAATAATGTAAAACGAGAATATAAAACTTTTTGTGATCCGAAGTCGTCTTAAAATGTTAAAAGTAACTTGCAATATTACCAAGTAATAATAAAAAGTCAATATATTATGGTTTCCAAGGCTACAATCTTTTGTCAATTTCCCAGCCATTCCTTTTCGGAAGTAAATAAAAAAAAGTCCCACTTCATTCGCTCACGTAAATATTTCTTAATGAAAAATGTTACAAGCTTATAGTGATTAAACTAAAATAATTTTTCAATGCAATAGACAACCCTGACGTAAATAGGAAACAATTACACGGCTAAAGAAGAAATTTCATGAAATTAGATAATTAGATTCATTATAGATTTTTAGTACTCACCGTCAAAAAATTACTATCATTTGTTTCAGACGTCATTCACTCCAGTGACATTCTTTTTCATGCATTTCTCATAAACTATTTGTCGCCATACTTTCCTATCTTGGCATACCTCTTTCGCTTCTTTCACGTCCATGCATTATCTCATGCAAGCTCTTCTTTTCTATAATGTTCCAAATTTTATCAACTGATATTTCTGGCCGCATTCAACTTTGACACAACACGTTGAACATTTTTACTTCTATAACAAATTTATCTTCTATCTCAAGGAAAAATTTCCAGCGCGCCAGGTCTTTCTTGAACCTGTTTTCTACAACAAAATTTTCAAAAATACTCAGCAAAACAAAATTCCAACAAAATTCAAACACTAATAATATCACAATCTCAATCACTAAAACATTTTACATTTTATATTTTATTTTCTGAAGTAATGTTTCAACTCAATAATAAATTAATTATCTATGGGAAAATCTCTACGGCACTTCTATAAAATGTAATTTAATTAACGCATCATTCAACACTACTTTAGGAACCAAACTTCTGTAAAAGAAATAATTTTGCCATAATTACGCAACATGTGGATAGAGGTTTTACTATGAAATCGAAGCAATAGGCTTACCGACTGAATCGCAACACAAAAATGGTAGATTTAGACTCTAGAATAAAATTAGATGCGCAACTTTGAAGGTTCCATAAGGAGTTAATAACGATCACGAATACCCTAATTTCGATCTAGGCGTACTGATCTTGAATTTCATGATGTTAGATTAACGTCCCTCGTTTTATGGGATGTCTTTGGTCTCGACCTAACCTCCAGACAGATTCCCTTCATAATTTTAGGATTTAGCCCGCGATAGATGAACGAACTTTTTCAAATTCTGTACAGAAACTGGAATCCAAATTTGGTGAAGAGGTCTTGAAGATGTTCCGGAAGCTTTTCTTGAGCAATGCAGAAACAAATAATAATTCCAGGTTATTTCTCATCGAGGTTTGTTCCTCATAGATGTTGGTAGCCCTTTTTTTGGGAAAAAGCGTAAAGATTTGAATTCCTCCTGTCACAATTAGAGAAGCATAATACACTGATTGAAATTCCTCGACAATACTTGAGTTGTTAATGTCCTCACAGAAGACCCGATGAGTTTAGAGCTCCCAGGAGTTACATATATACAAAAAAATGGAAAAACAAGCGAATCAGCCTATTATATTCTATATCTAGTTATATTAGTCCTGGAGCACTTTCTGACATCCAAGATGGAATTCTTTTTGAGAGATTGTAAATTTTGAACTGACCGGGGAACTTCCCCTTTATGAATCAAAGGAAATTGTAGCATTACAGTTTCTATGTCTTTTTATGACTCTTCGAACTAGTGTCTCATTCACACATTCTAATCTTTCTTTCCGCGGTCTGCCTCTGGGCACACTGCCATTTACTTTACATTGATACACTAGTTTCTTCAGTCGTTCATTTTTCATTCTCTCTAATTTTGATCTTATTCCTTTCTTGGTAGGTCCAGGTCTCGTTACCGTACATCACTATCTGTATAAATATAGAGTTATGTATTGTTTTTATCAACTTGTTCTATTACCTCATCGTTACGGACAATATTTTATATTGTATCCAGACCCTCTGCGGCCCGAAGAGCGGGAAGCCTTGAATTGAGTATTTTAGCATGACGTCATGGGAATCTGTACAACTTTTTCGAGAAAATATGCTAAACGTTAGAGTAAATCACATTGATTTGATCAGAAGCGGGTAATCTAACATCAGATCTTAGATAGTCGATTGTAATTCGCGAAACACTTGGAAAATATTATAACTTTTTGTAAAAAAGGCAAATTTTTAAATGAAATATGTTTTAATCAATTCTTATTTTCGCAATGTTAATATTTTTATGGATGCCAAGGTTTTTCGTATCTGGCGATCTAAGCTGTCTCCATAAATTTATACAGCTATTTACTTACTGATCCGTAGGATATAATTCTTGTGAAATAGACACTTGATATTACTGTTCAATTTTCAACTTCTAGAAATTTTCTAATATTACGAAGTCAAAATTTTTTCATTTAAAACACTAATTATTTGAAATTTCCTAAGCACTTAACACAGTGGGTATCTATTTTAAATGAACGAAGTTAGACTCAACGAGTTAACTATGAGCATTTTTAAATTAAACGAGGGATGAAAGACTTGAATTTTATTTTAATTTTAACCGATCTGAAGAACGTTTTTTAGTTTAATCTAATCTCAAAGCAAATTTTAGGTTTCATATAGAAAACTTGAGGTTAAGAAATGATAATATTTTTCTTCATTCCCAATTTTAATTGATATTAAGAAAGTTACAAATTCATAACAGATAGTATCCTTCAAAAAATCCGCTCCCTAACACTTATTTTCATGAATAAATATATACCGGCCAACTTTGTGACCTGAATTTTAAAACTTAATAATTTTAAATCGAAACCGTAAGAAGAATCCAATGAAAACCAATACAAAAATCAGTTTTTACTGCACATTCGGAGCAGTTTTTCATTACCATTGTCGAACATTCATTTTGTTTATTTCAAAAATAAAAAATAATTTTTCTTTATTGCAAATAATATTTATAATGGTTGTTGTTAATGTATCTCGGTTTTAACAATTGGAATCAATAACAAAAAGTATAGATTATCATCGCTGTAAAATTTCCTAATCGTAAATATTGATACATTATTATTATTAATAGCATAGTTTTTGATTGCGAAAATGATTATTATGAGGATTAAATATCAAAAAGCCTTACACTCCATTTGATTTCCACCTGAATAACAATTGCATTCAAAAAAATAATTTAATATTGAGATTTATTTATGAATATTTTGATTAATCCTAATTTTGTTTATAAAACCAATTGTTTATCATTGCTCAGTATATCTGAAAGAATTGTTACTAATTCTAAGTTCAATTGCGGTATTTTCCGTCTATTACAAAGGAATACTTTGATAGTTTTATTTTTAATTTCATTTTATTACAATACTTTTTAAATAAGAAGCATAAAAGATCGACAGCTTTTGTTCATTAATAATTTTATACTGTCCAATCGTCCTGAAAAAGACTACCGACAATTTTGTTACGTCAAATTTTTTTAAACACATAAATGGATGTCGAATATTATAATTTATTGAATATGATTAATATTTTCAAATTATCTATTGATGATTCTAGGAATTGAAAAAAATTTCAAAAATTCGATGCTCCAGAGTTGTCGAAAAAATTTATTTTTTCAAGAAAATAAGCTGGTATCGATTTATTAAAATGTTCTTATTTTAGCGATAGAAATGAGAAGAAAAGCGCTAAGAATCAAAAGTTCGGTCACAAACACAAGTTTTTCAGTAAATAGTATTTTTTTTATGTTTCCAACTTTTTTCATGAAAAAGAATACTTTCTCTTTTTAAACATACCCTATAATTTAATTACACACTGTTTTTCTCAAGCATAGTCAATAGTTACAATGTTAAATAAATTCTTAATCAACGCAATTATCACTTGATCCCCTAATTTCAAAAAATGGCGATTATTTATACTCTGGACTTCACCTGGACAGTCATCTTCAATTCTGTTGATGAATATAATACTATATTATATCTATAATTTCAAACACGCCTTCAAACTTTCCGCAAAAAACAATTTGTCTGACGTTATCTGCATCCCAAATTGATTACGTATAGAAATATTGAGTAAACAAGCTAGCAAAAAGCTGGGATCTTCGTTCAGGACGTGTAAGAATATGGTCAGTAAAATTTGTATTGCAGTCAGGCATTCAAGTGTATAAAAAAGAGATTTTTTAGGTATTTGGCGTGTAGGCATAAGGGTGTTCATCCTGAAAGGGGTAGCTCCTTACACCTTACACACGGTTTAGTATAACATGAAACTGATGTACAAAATACCACAAGGAAGAATTGACTATCACACCGGCACACAAAAAAAAGTGGTCTGCCCGGCGGACTACACCGGCATATCTATATGTTTTTGGGGTCGCTGAATTTGAATCCGGGGTCCAAATACCCAAGTTAGCTCGCATTTTTCCAAAAACGCAAAAGTAGACGTAAAATCGACAAAAACAGCGATTTTTCTTGTATATTTTTACAAAAAAAAAAAAAAGTATTTTCATGCCCGGTGGACTTAACCAGCATATCTATATGTTTCTGGGGTCGCTGAATCCGAATCCGGGGTCCAAATAACCCAGTTGGTTCATATTTTTCCGAAAAACGCAAAAATAGACGTAAAATCGACGAAAACAGCGTTTTTTCTTGTATATTTTTACCAAAAAAATATCTTTATGCCCGGTGGACTTAACCAGCATATCTATATGTTTTTGGGGTCGATGAATCCGAATCCGGGGTCCAAATAACCCATTTGGCTCATATTTTTCCGAAAAACGCAAGAATAGACGTAAAATCGACGAAAACAGCGATTTTCCTTGTATATTTTTGCAAAAAAAAAATGTCTTCATGCCCGGTAAACTAAACAAGCATATATATATGTTTTTGGGGTCGCTGAATCCGAATCCGCGGTCCGAATAACCCAGTTGGCTCATATTTTTCCGAAAAACGCAAAAGTGGACGTAAAAATGACTAAAACAGCGATTTTTGCTGTATTTCTTTTTATGTTTAGTGAACTTAATTACCATACCTTTATAATTTTTTGGGTCGTTCAATCCATTTTCGCTGTAAAAATAACCCAATTAGATCTTAGTTTGTCTTTAAAACTCTAAATTAGCCGCAAAAATACCAAAAATGGTGATTTTTCCTTTATTTTTCAGATGGAAAAAAAAATTTACGTCTACTATGCTAAATCACCATATCTATATGATTGTTGTTTTCTGTAGATTTTCTTTGCCTCTCACGTTTCGTGGTGTTTAATTTGCGTTAGTTCCCTTGCATGACATTAGTAGGATTTTTTCTAAATAAGTTCTATTTACTTTTAGTGTTACCCGGGAACAACGACGTGGACGTAGTAAATTCTGTTCCCTTTCCTCTCACGCTAATAGGGTTTTTTTCTTTTTCTTTATTTCGCTCGTATCGAACCCTTTTGTCCTCAAAAGACCTACGTAGTGGGTTTCGCTTTCGTTTGGTACTTGATAAAATTTTAGAGATTCCTTTTTCTAAATTTCAAATAATTGCTACAACATTCCCAGGTCATATCGCAGGTTTAGGTCGAGCTGAAAAAATACAGGAAATTCTGGAACATTTCAATTTCTCTAAATTGAAATTGAAAATTTAACTACTAGGTTGAAAATTAAAGTTGAATCTAGAATTTACTTGTCGCTATACTTGAATTCTAAAACTCAAAAAATCTGTATGAGTTCCCGAGTTATGACCAAAAACT
Source organism: Andricus grossulariae (assembly GCA_011634705.1). NCBI lineage: Eukaryota > Metazoa > Arthropoda > Insecta > Hymenoptera > Cynipidae > Andricus > Andricus grossulariae. Next base: position 82,996,446 of record JAABKJ010007545.1, on the reverse strand, counting down.
TCGAAGCATCGAATTCTTTTTAAGCCGCTGAATCTTGAGGCTTGGACATTTTTAGTCATAACTCGGGAACCGGTGAAAGTTTCTTCAATTTTCTTAACTCAAATAATTGATAAAATTTTAGAGATTCCTTTTTCTAAATTTCAAATAATTGCTACAACATTCCCAGGTCATATCGCAGGTTTATGTCGAGCTGAAAAAATACAGGAAATTCTGGAACATTTAAATTTCTCTAAATTGAAATTGAAAATTTAACTACTAGGTTGAAAATTGAAGTTGAATCTAGAATTTACTTGTCGCTATACTTGAATTCTAAAACTCAAAAAATCTCTATGAGTTCCCGAGTTATGACCGAAAACTTCGAAGGATCGAATTCTGTTTGGGCAGCTGAATCTTGACGCTTGGACACTTTCAGTCATAACTCGGGAGCCCGTGAAGGTTTCTTCTATTCTCTTGGCTTAGGTCAAAGATAAGAATTCTAAGATTCCTTCCTCTGAACGTTAGATTTTGACTACAATTTACCTAGGTCATACCACGGGTTTAAATCAAGCTGAAAACATTCGAGAAATTCTTAAACTTTTTAACTTCTTTAAATTTGAAGGTAATCCATTTCTATTTTCTCTTACAGAATTGAGTCCTGAGATGAATTTTCGTGAAGAAGAAATCCCTTTGACTGTGCGGAATTTACGGACAACAGAATGGTTCATTCCTGGCGGTTATAATCTGAAATATAGTAAACTCTTGTGGCGCAACAACCGCGGATCGGCGTACGGTCATTCAGATGTAACACCAGGCATTTATAAAGTCAGAGTAAACGATTTTCAAGACGTTTTTGGATTTTATGAAAACAATTATTATCGCCGGTTTTTTATTGATGGTCAAGCTTCGGCAATAAGGATGGAGGGCGAAACTAAGACCAGGCCCCTTCTGCCGGAAGAAAAAAAGTTTTTGTATTTAATTGACGCTGGTAAATTGGTTTGTTAAGCCGAACGTGTGCGGTAAAGTGGAAAGCCCGATTTTCATTCGAAAAAAGCAATAGCAACTCGTTTTTCATCCAGAAAATTCAACATCGTTCACGAAATTCAAGATTTCGTGTGTCCCGCTTTCCACGTTTTTGGCCCCGCTTAGCCCCGATTTACGGTCATCTCGTGTTCAATGTAGTGGTGGAGGGTACAAATTTAATTACAGAAATAAGTTTGGGATCTTATGATTTAGGCTATTATTTTGAAATGAATAATTAGTATTAATTATTATTATCAGAATCAGGAAAAGTATTATCAATATTTAATAATTGCTTAATTATTATTTGAAAGCTATTGATTTTTAGCTATTTGATCCAACAGGTTCTTATGTCTAATTGATAAAAAAAAATATATGTTCACTCATGTTTAATAAATTTTATTATTCAAAAAAATTATTTTAGTTGTAATTTATCGAAATCCCTTAAGATCCTGCGCAATCTGCTGAATTCTTTCTGAAATATTATGAAATCTCTTTGAATTATTTATAATAAAGTACTGAATTTCCAAAAAAGAAATCAACGCCGTGATTTTTACTGTTCACAATTAAAAAATTTTGAATTGTAAATCTGTAAAGTTCAATCAGTTGCAATACAATTCTTTTCTAGATTTTAATAATCATTTCATATTTTATAAGAACTATTTTTTTACTTATGATTTTTGTTAATTGCCCAATTTTTAGTGATTTTAAAACCGCAATTACCAAACACAGGAATTTTCATCAAAAGAAAAAAAATCATGGCTTGCTATTCTAAATCAATCTAAATAGATTTTTTCTTCATTAAAAAAGTATTTCAATATTTCGCTTAAATTTTCATAATTATCCTCAAATGTTATCCTTACTTGCTACCTTAAACACAACACAAAAATAATTTAGATGCTTGTTGAGCACCAAATAACTTGAAAAGCTTTTAAAAAATCCCGGCGCTACTAAATTTTTTTCTCAATTAGAAAAAAATTTCAATCACTTTCTTTGACTTGAAGAATTTACAATTTTAAATCTTCCAAATCGATCCCTCAAGAAAAAATTTATAAATTACATACCTATAAATGTAAAGTTTATAAATTAAATAATTTTTAATTCCATTTTTCTTAAATTAAAGCATTTTAAATTGTAACTCTTTGAAATTGTAGAACTTTAATTTGTAAATGTCGAAATTGAAAAGTTTTTAATATTTAATTTTGAAGATGTGTGATTCCAAATTACAAAATTTTTATGATTATAAAGATCAAAACTCAAGTTTCCATTTCTAAATTTTCCGAACTTAAAAAATTCTGAATGTAAATCGTCAAAATGATAGAAGCTTTAATTGTAAATTTGCAAAATAAAATACTTTTCCATTTTCAAGATTTACAATTTAAATTTCTACAGTTTTAAAGAGTTACCATTAAAAGTTCTTATATTTTGAAAGTGTGGAATTAAAAATTATTGAATTCTCACAGAATCGACATCATTTTCTCAAATTTTCGAATCCCCAAAAATATTAAATTTCCAAATATACAAATTTTATAAAATAGTTAAATGTCGATGAAATTCCCGCAAAAAATGTTCAATAGTTTTTGAATCTGTTAGAATAATCTTTTTTATTTCGTGCATTTATACTCCATTTTACTATTAAATCTTATATTATTCAGGAATTTGAGAATTCGAAAATTTAATAATTTCGGGAATATGATATTTCGGGCATTAACTATATTCCGATAATTTATATTTTCAGGAATTTCAAAATTTCGGGAGTAAACATTTTCGGCGTTTTTTTTCCGCAATTTTAATTTTTCGGAAGACTTTCTGTTACATGACGATTCGGAAGAGTAAAAATGATAAATTAAAATTCAGAAGAATAGAAATGATGGAAAATAGGAATTTTGAAAAATAAAAATGACGGGAAATCTACATCCGGTAAAATAAAAAAAGCAAATCGACAATTTGAATAAATAAAAATTATATTAAATTGCTTTTCTCTAAAATATTTTATGAAATATGTAAAATAATAATATGCGTCTTTCTAATGATTTCAACATTTTGTAGAATCAATATTAGTTCGTCGATGTAAAACCCGCCTTTTCTTCAAAGATAAAAGATAACATAAATTGTGACATAAATTTTAACGAATTGAGTCCATATTTGTTCCCCCTCGAAAATGTCTTAGGAAAAATATCTTGGAAGGACAAGGCTTAAAGCCTACAATCTACGAGATAACGAACACAGCATATAAACTGAAATTAAAGACCAGAATGTTCATTGAGTAACCAAATTTTAAATATTATTTTAATTATTTTTTCATTTACTTGGAAAAAATGAAGATCGTTTATACTCTAGTTTTCACATTGGTGGTCATCTTTAATTCTATTGGTGAATACAAGAATAATTAACCAAAAATTAGTTATTGAATTGTTCAATGAAATAAAATGAAATAATTTATTTAACTGAAATTTGACCTAAGGTTCGGACATTTTTGTTCATATCGCAGAGACCCTTGAAGATTTTTCGAGTCATCTTGACCTAAATGAAATATAATACACCGAACTCTCGGTTTCAGTCCAGTTTCGAGGGTTGTCTGCAAATATCCTTGGCCACAAGTCGGGGGGATCCAAACGTAAACTGTCAGAGTCACCTGAGCCATTTCCATTCGGAGTGCATTATATTGCGCAATATACTTGACTGCGTACTCGCGCACTGCGGTCCTTCTGAGGCGAGAGTCGCAACCGTGTCTCGCCCCGCGCACTTAGAAACTGCGTGGGTCAGCAGTTCTGAGAAGGCCAAAACATGGGGGACAGAATCCGAGAGTTGGGTGTATTTCAAAGATTTAATCAAAATTTCTCTTCAAATTTCAGATTTTGTTTCACATTTATTCTAAATTTAATTTCTGAAATTTTAAAATAATCAATTTCTATTTTCTCTCACAGGATCAAGTTCCCAGTTCATATATCCTGAAAAAGAAGTTCCTAAAAGCTTTCAAGATGGATTATATAAGACAAGCTACACAATTCCTGGTCATCGAAACCTAAAATATCTTGGAGAAATCTGGAAAAAATCCAGTTATTTCGGTGTCAGACGTTTAACGTACGAATTTCTTGACATAAAACCAGGCACTTATCAGGTGCAAACAAGTGGTACGGAAATTTTTGGATTTTGGGACCACAATGGTGATTATCATAGAATCTATGTTGGTAAAACTATGGGAGCAATAATCAAGGGAGCCCTAAATCGAACTAGATTCCTGAGCCCTGAAGAAATAGCGCATTTGGATGGAATTGAAACTTATGAATTTTTGTATTCTGGTCATTCGTAATCTTGAATATGTATGATTACGTGTAATCTCCTCTAATTATTGGAAATATTGTCCGAACCATGGTAAGCCCTTCTTTCTTGTTTGGAATATCAACATGGATACAAATTTGGTCAACTGTTTAAATGTATAATATAAAATATAATATATAATATATAGGAATATAAAGATGGTGTTTGTTGCCAATTATGGAAATTCTATTAATCTGTTAAAATTACTTTTAATCTACTAGTTACTACTACTACTTTGTTTTTCAACTTGAAAAGATAAAGTTTTAACTAAAAATGGAATAGTTGAATTTCCAATTAAAAGGTTTAATTTACTACCAAGAAAAAAAAAGAATTTTTAACAAAATACATGAATTTAAATCTAAAAAGGATAAAGTTTCGACTAAAATAATAAACCTTCAACCAACAAAATTAATATCAAAGTTGAAAATTTCATGTTAACCAAAGAAAAATAATTTTCAATTAGATTGTTCAATTTTCAACTAAAAAGGACAAAGTCTCAACTAAAATGATGGATCTTCAAAAAAATATACCACAAAGTATACGAATTTGTAACTATTTTCTTGATAATACGAGGTGTAGGGGTTTTTAATAATTAAAATATGCAAATTTGAAAAGAAAACAGTTTAATAGAATAAAATCTCACTAATAGTTCACAGTTGACAGTTCTACACCCTCACCATTGTTGGAAATATGAGTACAATATGGCTATTCAATTCGGATTTAAGGAAAATTGACAAAAGATATAGGAAAAACAAAAAAACTCTTGACTCTTTAAGGGACGTGCTCTCGAATTTCTAATTTCTCGCCTAATTGCTCGCAGGATTGCTCACAGGACACTGACTCTCCTGACCCTTCAGCGTCACTTGAACACTCTGCTACTACTTTTCCCCCTTCCGCACTTTTCCGGTTTTCTCTCATTAGACCCACTTTCTCTTGCTAGATTTGAAAAACCTACTTTGAGGGCACACTATTTCACTGCTGGTCGTCGATAAGTTCCTTTCGCGGTCTTCACGTCTGCTACTCGTACCCTCCCGTCTCTACCAGGGTACACAGCCAATATTCGCCCGGGACGTCATTCATTTCTCAGTACATTCTCATCCCAGATTAAAACTGAATCACCGATTTTTAGGGCAGGTGTATCAGCTTGCCACTTAGTCCTTTGGTTGATCGCGGGCAGGTACTCTTCTATCCATCGTTGCCAGAACAGATCTGTCAATGCTTGCGAGATTCTCCACTGTCGACGTAATAATTCTCCATCCAATTTTATCTTTCGTGCTAGTGGCTCTTCAGGTTGTTCTTCCAGGCTGGGCAGCATGATGTCACTGGGATAACCCAGTTGGCTCTCGGATCGTCAGAAACGTATGTTAAAGGACGATTATGCACGCAATATTCCGCCTCGGCAAAGAGAGTTTGGAATGTCTCCTCTTTTGGCGCCTGCTCCTTCGGGGTTGCCGTTAGTGCTAGTTTGACCGATCTCACCAGTCGCTCCCAGCAACCTCCCATATGGAGGGCTGCGGGGTGTTGAACATCCACTGGATCCGTCGTTGTGCTGTTTCACTCAGGATCTCGTTCCGAATTATTATCTTTATCGCTCTTTTCAATTTCTCTGCGGCCCCTCTCATGTTGGTACCGTTATCCGAATGTAATATCTTTGTGTGCTTTCTCCGTGCCAGCATTCTTCGTAATTGCATTATGATGGAGTCAGTAGCCAAAGAAGCCGCTATTTCCAGATCTACATCCCTAACGGTCAGGCAGGTGAAGACGGCCCCGTACCGCTTTTCGCGCCGACGACCAACCTTCACCTAGAACGGCCCAAAATAATCGACGCCTGTATACGTAAAGGGTGGCAACTGCGATTGACAACGGACAATCGCTTCAGCTTTCTTCCGTGATATCCGCCTTTCCAGTGATAATCCATTACGATTAGCCTGGTAACGTGATGCTTTCCACTTGACATTATGGGGTTTATGGTTTTCAGCTCTCCTTCGACGTCAGATTGAACTCTGCCTTCCATCCAAATGAGATCGTTCTGAATTTTTATTGGCAATAGCTGCCAGAGATGTGGTGTCAGAATTCAGGAGTGCCTTCTTCAATTTCAGGAACTCACTGGAAGCCGTCAAACAATCGGTGTCTGCGATTTATATTACGCCGAGAATTCGCTGGGTTTCTTCTTGGCCGAATTTGAGTTGTTTTCCTTCAGTTACTACGGAGTCTACTGGCAACGCAGAAAGCACTTCTCGAGAATTTGACCCCCAATTCCTGATTTCGAAACCTTGTTTTCTGTAAATGTCAGCTACTCCATGTGCTCTCTCAATTTCCTCATCCACGGTATCAGTGCTGTCGAGATAATCGTCCGTATAGTGCTTAAAAATGATTGCGTTACAGGCTTCTGGATATTAGTCTCTAAATTCGCGCACATTGAAGTCCTTTATCTCCTGCGCCACATAAGGCGAGGACGCGGACCCAAAAATCATCACTTTTATTTCCATAGTAACTAACTTTTTATTATTCTCATCTCCCCACGAGATTCTCTGACTGCAGCAGTCCTCCTTTCTGATTTTTATCTGGTGAAACATATCACTTAGGTCGCCGCATATGGCTACAGATTTTTCGCGACATTTCAGAAGTAAACCTACAAGAGAATTATAAATTTCTGGCTCCTGCAAGAGTCTATCGTTCAGGCTTTTTCCTTGAAGCTTGGCAGCCGCGTCAAATACCAGTCTCGACTTTCCGGGTTTATTTGGTTTCACATCGGTGAAGTGCGGTAGGTACCAGGTTCGTGGGGGCATTTCTTTAGTTTCTTCGTCAGATAGCTGACGACAGTATCCCTTATTTTGATATTTCACTATCTTATCTGAATAATGATTACGTAGACCTTCGTCCCTCCTCATCTTATTTTCAATAGAACGAAATCGACACTCAGCCATTCCTTTACTTTCTGGTGAAGAATCATTTTCGGTTTTCCAAATCAATTCGGTCTCAAATTGATTGCCGAACTGACCCAGTTGATTGGCAGAAATTCATGTACACACTGTCATCGACTTCCTCAGATTCGTGTCTTCTGTGGAGAATCCAACCCAGAGTGGGAAGTGAAGAAAACGGGCTTCCTTTTTTACCTTTGACGCTTCTCTCAAAAAGTAACAAATCCGGATTATCTTCACCGATGAGAAGTTGCGATACTACACCTGTCACATTTTCTATGCCTAACCCTTCCAGGTGTTCCCACCTCTCGTAGGCGGCTTTTATCACCTGTCCAGGTAGCTCGAGATCTTTTATAGTCCACACGTCTTCTAGCACGATTTCTGCACCATTCTTGCCTCCTAACAACAATTTCACATGACGCGATTTACTATCCGAAAATCTTGCATTCGTTGCAAATTTTCCTCCCAACGGTGATCTCTTTTCTGTGAGGCCTACGTAATTCACGACCTTTTCGGACATTAAAGTCACGGTCGATCCTGGGTCAAACATAGCACAAGTTTCAATCGAGCCATTTGAGCTTGTCATAGTCACCGGAACGATTCGCAATAGTACTCTCCGGGCACTTGTCTTTCGTAAAAAATTTACCCTCTGACTCACGACCCTATTTTCTGTGTTATGTTCCGGATTATTTTTCTTAAAATTGTCGTTATGCAAGAGTGGATGATGTGGCATTTTACACCCATTCTTGCCGCACTCTTTTTTCGTCCAATCTTTTTTCGATTGTCGCGAGGAAAGACACTTAAAACATATCCTTTTTCCGGCGACGCGCTTCCAACGTTCGTCGACGTCTAATTTCTGGAAAGAAGAGCATGCAGTCAATTTGTGGTCTTTCTCGCCACACAAATTTCAACAGTTGATTTTAATCGTTAAACATTCCGCACATGCGCCTTTCTTTTGGTTCTTTTACGGTACCCGGTCGATATAAGATACTAGCTCCCGTGGCCTCTTCATCTAGCCAAACCCCAAATACTTGTAAATCGTTTACATTCTCGAGTTTCGAAGTTGCGTCTGCCCATCGCATTTGTACCGACATGGGTAGCTTATTAACTATCAATCTGTTCAATTGAGGGTTCTGTAAATAAGCGGTGCGATACATCGCTGTTATCGTCGCGAGGAGGTTTGACACTGCGTCCGCCTAGTTTGATCAAAGTTTCCAGTCGCCCTTCTCTCACATTTGGTAGAGCCGTCACTTTATTTGTTGAATCATCAATAATGTATTCCGGTCGTCCGAATCTTCTCTCTAAAGTACGGATTAGGGGTCGTTCACATAATACGTTACACGTTTTTCCTTTGTTTAAATAAAGACGAGAATAAAATTGTCTTAAAGCCAGAAGGGGTAAAACGATATAAACAAGAGAAAAATGTCTGACATATTACGTGCACGACCCCTTACTTAATTCGTGCTTCTGGGAACTGAGAGCAGTAATTGTACCGCTTCTAGTGCCTATCCCTTGAGGCATTTTCTTAGGCAAACCATATTTTCCTCTTCCAAAAATCTACGTATGTTTGCCTTTTGTCTGAGCATGCTAATGAACATCTGCCATTCCGTGATATTCCCGCCAAACCTAGGAAGGGCTGAGTCATGCCGCGTATATATTTATCGCGTTTCCCAAATCAATTTTTGAGACTTTTAATGTACACGATTGTTCTGTCATTATCGATCTATTTTCTGGATCCTGATTTTCGAGCATTTTTGACGTATCTTCACTGTCGGTTGAGCAATGTTCTGAATTTTCCGCGATTTCGTCGATCTCCGCAATTAGTACTCGCGCGCGTAATTACTGAATTCTGTCCGTCTGCGTTTAGCCTCCGTTTCAATCTTGCCAAGTTCTTCCGCCTTTTCGAATTCAATTTCTAGTTTTTTCTAGCTTTTCGCGTATCTATATTTTTGGCAACCTTTTCTCGTTGTTTCACGCCATTTTCTAGGCCGTGGCCATCTTTATTCCCCACACTGCCCGGGCCCGCTCGACTACGCGTTTTCCCCCCATCGGCACTAGAATTGCCGGGGTTCTCATCGGGAATTTTCTTTACGCACTCGTAAGTTACCTGAAGTTGAGAAGTGCTGCGTTTGGGGTTGGAGACATAGCCGAGGCGCTGCGGCTGTTGTCCGAAGTTCTGTCTGGTGCTGCTTCGGGTGAGGGATGCTTAATTCTTTTCCTTGCCCCTCTACCTTCAGTTGTCAGCACTTGTCTCCTGCTCTCCCCCTCAGCTGTGCCTACGTCATCAGGGCAATTTTCTTCTGCGGTTGCGTCCTCATCTGGCGTCAGCGTCTTGTATAACTCATCCAAATTCTCATTGAATGGCACTTACATGTCACTTAACTTGTCATTATTTTCACTTAATGCTTTGGCTCTTCCAAGTGGCTGTATTTCGTTATTACTATTCGAAATCGCACTGCCTCTGGAGCCTTTAGCACTCATTGACCACTGTTTAACATCGGAAAATCACTTAACTGTTTTCACTGCAATCACATCTAAAGCACTTTAATCCACTTTCAATGCGAACGCGAAGGATGCATACGCGAATAGATCCGGCTTGCAAAGGACCATTTATGTTCTTGATAATACCCAAAATAAAATAGTTACATTTTCAGTTAAGAAGTAAAGTTAACAAAAAAATAATTTTCAAAGCAATAGTTCCATTTTCAACTTAAAAAGGACACATTTTTAACTAAAATTATAACAAGATTATTTCCTACAAAAAAATGAATTTTCAACCAAATTTCTGAATCTTAATCTAAAAAATATAAGCTTTCAATTCAACTTATGACTCGTAAAACAAAAAAATGAATTTCTAACCAGATATTTAAATGTTTAACCAAGATTAATTTTTTATCCAAAGAAAAAAAAGACAAATTTCCAACAAAACAGTTAAATTTTCGTGAAAAAAAGTAGAATGTTCAACAAAAAAGTACATTTCAAACTAGAAGAGATGAATTTTGAACTAAAATAGGTGACTTCAACCGAAAATCAGATGATTTTTTTACCAATAAGTGTATTTTTCTATCAATCAAACAAAATAATTTTAAACAAATCTGTTTAATTTTCAACTAAAAGCATCAACTTTCAACACAACTTATGAATCTTCGACCAAAGAGATGAATTTTTAAATAAAATGATGAATCTTCAATTATAATAGTTAAACTAAATATTCTAAATTCCGTAATTTTCCTGACTAAGTTTTTGTTTTTCCTGACTATTAATATTCAAACATCAGAATCTTAATTTTGTTAGATTTTTAATACGGAATCTTTTATAAACGGAATGAAATAATTTCAAAATAAATATTTCAAATTTAACATCCATGACAAATTTGCAATATTGAAAACGCGACTTTTATATTTAAAATCATCAAAATCGTAGAACTTTTAATTTTATATTTTTAAAATGAAAGAGTTTTCAATTTTTTATTCACAATATAAAATATGCAAGTTTCAAGTTTTACAATTGAAAAATTCTGTAATTTTGATGATTTACATTCGACATTTTGTCAATTTGTAAGATTTAGAATTGAAAACGCGACATTCGTCCTTCAAAATCTTCAAAACTCAGGATTATTTATTAATATTTTTTTAATTTGAAGAGTTGTTGATTATGAATCCTGCAAACTTTTTCAAATTCAAATCGTTATATTGAAGAACTATCAGTTTTTAATTTTTAATATTTGTAATTAAAAATTCTGTAATGTTGATTCACATTTGAAATTTCCACAATCTAGAATACTTAGAATGGAAAACTATACTTGAAGTTTCAAAATAATTCAAATTATTATTGCGATTGGAAAAATTCTAAATTGCACGAAATTCAAATTCAAGAATTTTCCACTGTGAATCTTTAAAATTACACATCTTCGAAATAGAAAAATTTTCGGTTGTAAATTTTCGATTTTAAATTTTTAATTTCAATTCAAAGATGCATGAACGAAATTCCTTTAATGTTTATGATGTTTACGATATTGAAAATCAAAGGTCAAGTTTTCAATTCTAAGTCTTCCAAACTGAAGAATTTCATGCATCAAAATTACAGAATTTTTAATTGAAATTATTCAAAATTAAAAAATCTTTAATTTTGAATGATGAACAATTGTAATTTTTTTCAATTTTGATAATTGACATTCGATATTTCTCCAAATTTTAAAGATTTAGAATAAGAAACTGTACATTCGTTCTTCAAATTCATCAATATTTTAGCATATTTATTTCCACATCTTTAAGATTGAAGATCGTTCAATTATAAATTTTCAAAATTGAAGAATTTTCAATTATGAATTTTCAGAGTTTAACTATTTAAAAATATAATCTTAATTAAATCCCTTTGAAATATAAATCTTTAAAATAATTTGCAATTGCCTATTTTCAAAATTTATACATTTTTATTTGTAACTTTTCAAAATTGTATAATTTTTTAGTTTGAAATTCCTATTTACAAATTACGCAAGTTTTAAGTTTTAAATTAACTTTCGATCTTCAAAATCATTCAAATCTTGATTTATACATCTTTAAAATTGAAGAATTTTCAATTATAAATGCTAAAAATAAAATTTTGAATATAGATCATCAAAAATACAGAACTTTTTATTCTAAAACCTAAAATTTGTATAAATTTTAATGTTAAAGCTTTAAAATGAAATATTCTTCAATTTAGAAGTCTCATAATACAAAGCTCTACCATTTCGAAGAGTTACAATTATTAAAAATTCTTGAATTTTGAAAATATAGCATTGCAGATTCTATAATTTTCAAGAAGATGGCATAACTTTGCCGAATTTTCAAAATCTTGAATGGGCGAAAATGCCTGAAAATAAAAATTCCCGAAATATAAAATTACCAATAGCAAATAACACTGAAGAGAATGTTTATTCTCGAAATTTTGAAATCCGAATTTTCAATTTCTTAAAAATAGAAAATTGCCGAAATTTCAAATTCGCAAACAATCGAAAACTGCCGAAAGTTAAAAATTCGGGAAGATAGTAAAATTCCGAATTTTTAAATTCTACAAAAAAGTATCCAATAATTTTTCTATTATAGTAATCTTTTACTTTCTATGAGGGATTTATTCTGAAGTTTGCTACTAATTCCAAGAATATGAAATTTCGGTAATTTGAAAATTGGTAATTATTATTATTATTATTATTTCGCGCCTCCTTTAGGAAGGATTTTTTTCTTTTCAGTAAATTTTAATGAAATCTAGTTTAAATTTTGTTTAATTAAAATTTTAGCATAATTCTTATTTTTTGGGCGTAAAGTCAAAAGAATATTTACCATAGCAAAAATTCTTCCATAGAAAAAGAGAAATATGGAAATATGCAATATTTAAAAAGTATTTACAATTCTTGAAATGAAAATTTTTTGCTTAAAAAATTATTTTGGTTTCTATGATTTAAAAATAGGACGTCAGTCCAGTCATTTAATATGAATTGGAAATTTAGTGATCAAGCAAAATTCATAAATATGAAAAATTTTCGTCACATACATATGCTTTGACGTTCGAAACGAGTGGAAAAGAATAAACACAGTCTGTGTAATTAAAAATAATTTTGCTGATCATTGTGGGAGAGGTAGGTTGACACAATAGTTATCATTCCTTTCTAAATTTCACACAGTCAGAAAAATATTATTTGATTTAAATAAAATTTCCTTTGAATGAAAAAAAAGAATATATTTAATGACCCGCATTAAAAAAATACTTCTTTACCTCAAAGATATTTTCCTTCAATTCAAAAAAATGTATATGGTTAAAAAAAAAATTTCTGTTCCGATCTAAACTTTTCTTTGTTCTTAAGCGATTTTCTTCATTTTAAAAGCATTTTTGGTTTATTGAAAAAAAAATTATGTTAAAGGCATGGTTTGTTCAATTCAAGAGAAATATTTTTCCGCGTGATTATTTTGGCACTCAGAAAAAAGATTCTTTGACTCAGACAGTATTTTTTTGAATCAAAAAAAATATTCATTGGCCCTCAGTCAAGAAAAAGTTTCTTTGCCTTAAAGAAGTTTCTTTGAATTCAAAGAAATGGTTTTGGATTCAAATAACAATTTTTCTTTCTTTTGAAATGACTTTTTTTATTTTTAAGCTATTTTTGGTCAAATGAAAAAAATTATCTGAAAGAAACTGTTCCTCAAATTTCAAACAAATATTTTTCTGAGTTCACGTGGAGAAAGTATTTTGGGTGGATAAACACAATTTACTCATCTGCAAAGGTCAAATATTTTTTTTAAAGAAATGTGATTTATAATATTTTGTTAAAAAATTATGAATTTATCATAAAAAAGAAATAATGCGAAACATGAATTCAGGTATTCAAAAAATAAGTAAATTTAACAAATAGTATTAATGTTATTGGCTGTACATAATTCTTCAAACAAAAAAATAAAAAACTAATAATGTTTTTCCCAGTTTCTAAAGATTCAATTAATATGTTGAATTTAGAAAGCTTCGTAAAATTGTATTGCAAGATATTATTTAATACAGCAGCACCAAAAATTAATTAAATAATTCAATAAAACTGAAAACATAATAATTGTTTCCTTGAATTTGTCTTCAAACTCCACGAATTTGAATAATAATTCAAATAAATTTTTATTTTAGTTTCTTATACTTAAAATTGAGTGCACATTCACGAGAAATCAGCATGGGTACTAAATAGTTTAATTTCGACTAAAAAGATCAATTTTCAACCAAATAGTGTAATTTTTTACTAAAATAGCTCAGTTTCCAACCAGAAATGAAATAGTCAAATTTTCAGTTAAAATCATTAATTAACACCCAAAAAAAAAATTCAATTGAAATGATGAACCTTCAACTACAATATATGAATTATGAACGAAAAAAAAATATATTTTTTCAAACGAAATTATGAATATTTAACTGGACTACTTGAATTTTCAACGACGAAGATGAATTTTCAATCAAGAATATGAATTTTCTACCAAAAATACGATTTTTCAACAAAATGCATGCATTTTCAATGAAATAGTTGAATTTTGAATTAAAAAATATCAATTTTTAATCAAAAATGGAAAAGGTCAATTCTCAGTTAAACAAATGAATTTTCAAAAAAGAAAACGAATTTTCAACAAAATAAGTAAATTTTCAAACAAAGTGATGAATTTTCAACTAAAATTAGAAATCTTTAACTATGATAGTTGAATTTTCTTCCAAAATGATGAATTTTCAAACAAGATTAATTTTTTACAAAAATACGATTTTTCAACAAAATACATGCATTTTCAACGAAATTGTTGAATTTTGAACTAAAAAAGACACATTTTCAACCAAATAGTTGAATTTGGAACTAAAAAATATCGTCTTTCAATAAAAAATGGAATAGTTAAATTTTCAGTTAAAAAAAAATCAATTTTCAACAAAAGAAAACGAATTTTCAACAAATTAGTTAAATTTTTAATCAAAGTGATGAATTTTCAACTAAAATTAGAAATCTTTAACTATAATAGTTGAATTTTCAACCAAAAAGATAAATTTTTAAACAAGAAGATTAATTTTTTACAAAAAATACGATTTTTCAACAAAATACATGCATTTTCAACGAAATAGTTGAATTTTAAACTAACAAATATCAAATTTCATTCAAAAATGGAAAAGTTCAATTTTCAGTTAAACAAATCAATTTTCAACAAAATAATTAAATTTTCAATCAAAGTGATGAATTTTGAACTAAAATTAAAAATCTTTAACTATAATAGTTGAATTTTCAACCAAATAGTTGAACTTTGAACTAAAAAAGATCAATTTTCAATAAAAAATAAAATAGTTAAATTTTCAGTTAAAAAAATTAATTTAAAAAAAAAACGAATTTTCAGCTAAAATTAGAAATCTTCAACTGCAATAGTTAAATTTTTAACCAAAAATATGAATTTTTCAAGCAAGAAGATTTATTTCTACTACAAAAGACAAATTTTCAACTAATAGAGATAGATTCTAAACCAAAAATTTTATAGTTAAATATTTAGTTTAAAAAATTTATGTTCAACCAAAGAGATGAAGTTTTAATTAAAATGATGGAATATTCAACTGGAATTTTTACATTTTCATGTAATAAAATTTAATTTAAAAAAAAAAGAAGAAGAAATTTCAAAAGAATAGTTCAAGTCTCAACTGTAATAGTTAAATTTTCAGTAAAAAAATAATTTTTAGCCAAAAAGAAATGAATTTTCAACAACATAGTTCACTTTTAAACCAAAGAGATGAATTCTCATTTAAAATCATGAACCTTAAACCAAAAAAATTAATTTTTAACATAAAGTTTAATTTTTAACCAGGTAATTAAATTTTCAACAACAACGAAATTCTGAAAAAAATGTAGTAGATGATATTTCAATCCAAAAAATTTAATTTTTAATCAAACACAGTTTAATTCAACCGAAAAAGATGTATTTTCAACATGAGTTGAATTTTCAACTATGAAAGATTTTTTTCCCAAGAGAGAAAAAATATTACAAACAAATTTTCGAACAAAAAAGATAAATTTTTAACATAATTGTTGAATTTTTAACAAAATAATTAAATTTCAAACCAAAGGATATGATTCTTCAAATAAAAATATAATAGTAGAGTTTTAACAATTAAAGAGCATTAACTTTCAACCAAAAAAAATTACTTTTCTATCCTCAATTGATTTTTTAATCCAACAGGACGAATTTTCTATAAAAAAAAGAATGTTTAACAATATTTAATAAAATTAAATTTTATAACTGAAAGAAATGAATCTTCAACCAAGAATATAATAGTAGAGTTTTAACAATTAAAGAGAATTAACTTTCAATCAAAAAAGATTACTTTTCTACCAAAAAATGAATTTTCAATCCAAAAGGACGAATTTCCTATTCTAAAACACGAAAGTCCAACAAACCTATTAAATTTTTGAAGAAAACGAATAATTTTTACCAACCTTTTGGTATTAATGAACAAATAAATAAATTTTTAACCAAAAGTGATGAATCTTCAACCAAAAAAGATTACTTTTCTACCAAAAGATGAATTTTCGATACAAAAGGACGTATTTCTCATTATAAAACACGAAAGTCCAACAAAACTGTTAAATTTGTTAAGAAAACGATTACTTTTTACCAACATTTATTTATTTTAGTGAGAAAAAAAAAATTTTCAATCAAAAGTGATGAACCATCAACCAAAAATATAATAGAAGAGTTTTAACAATCAAAGAGCATCAACTTTCAACCAAAAAAGGTTACTTTTCTACCCTAAAATTATTTTTTAATTCAAAAGGACGAATTTTCTATAAAAAAAGACAAATGTTTAACAAAACAGTTACATTTTTTAAGACAACAATTACTTTTTAACAACATTTTTTGATTTAAAAAAATTCAATTCCTAACTAAAAGAAATGAATCTTTGATAAAAACTATAATATTAGAGTTTTAACAATTAAAGAGAATTAACATGAACCAAAAAAGCTTACTTTTCTTTCCTAAGGATGAATTTTCTATTCCACAGGACAAATTCCCTATTCTAAAACACAAATATGAAACAAAATTGTTAAATTTTTTAAGAAAACGATTACTTGTTAAAACAGTTTTGAATGAAAAAAAAAAGAGATAAGTGTTCAATCAGAATTGTGGCAGTAGAGTTTTGAATTAAAGAGAATTAACTTTTAATTTAAAAAGATTAATTTTCTATCCCAAGATGAATTTTTAATCCAAAAGGACGAAGTTTCTATCCAAAAAGACGAATGTTCAACAAAACAGTTAAATTTTCAAACGAAAAGATCACTTTTTAACAAAATTATTGAATTTTCAAAAAAATAAATAAATTTTCAACCAAAAATATGATAATAGAGTTTTAACAATTAAAGAAAATTAACTTTCAACCAAAAAAGATTACATTTCTACCAAAAGATGAATTTTCAATCCAAAAGGACATATTTCCTATTCTAAAACACGAATGTCCAACAAAACTGTTAAATTTTTTAAGAAAAAGATTACTTTTTAACAAAATTGTTAAATTTTCCAAAAAATTAATAAATTTTCAACCACAAGAGATGAATCTCAAACCAAAAATATAATAGTAGAGTTTTAACAATTAGAGAGAATTAACAGCACTTATCGTGAAGAATAATTGGTAGATTTTGATTTTGTCAATAACAATTTGTGAAAGCATTTTGATTTCACTCTGGTTTCTTCCGATTTACCTGAAAGAATTAGCTCGAAATAATTGATTCATAAATAATCGATTCGAAATCGCCCGTCCCCAATATCGGTTTACATGTCTTCTGTCTCACTCCGGTGCCCTGTCCCATTCTGGACTTCTCTAATCGGAAAAAAATCTTAAACTGTGGGAATGAATGGATCGTAAGAGCGATAATAAAACCTATTGCTATTTATATATTGATGAATATTAGGTGATCGGCTATGCTTGGGAAACATTTTCTGCAGTTTTCTTTCTCCTGTCCAAAAGTCCAAGCCAGTGCGTGTGCTTATCACAAATACCCGGTTACAGACGGTACGATATACTTTTTGAGGATGGGTTTTCTAAATTTGAATAAAAAATTATGTGAATGTCAATCATGAAATAAAAAAATAAATTAGTAAAAGTATGACTCAGTGTTATCATTTAAATCATTAGCTATTTTGGTTGCAGTTCATTGCTACGACAAATCAAAATAAACATATTTGAAAGGTTATTTCGCTTTTTGTTTTAATTGCTAACACTCAACGCAGCACAGTGGGCTACCTTGCAAAATTTACTTCTAAACCGTGATATCTTTTGAACGAATTGATTGAAATGGATGTTTCTTTGATAAGATAGCTCATCAACATTTTTAAACCCCTTCAAGTTATCCAAATGCAAAAATTGATTTCTATTTATTATCCATTACTGAATTTTATTGATGCTGTTTGAAAAAATGATATTCAAATTTCGGACAAATGTGATTTATATTTGCAGCATATTATAATATCTTACTTGATATTACGTTTAAAGTAAGATTTCTATGAAGATCCACAATGTTATTTTACTGAGCCTAATAGCTAAAATAATATTCAAACTTTAAACTTTATCATAAATATGTATTTTAAATAAACTTTGGAAACAAAAGTGAGGACGTGGATGCATCTTGAAAGAATTAGCGTAAAGTTTTCTCAAAAATTAGAGACGGAAAATGACGGGAATGTATTATGAAGTGAATTAATATTTTTTTATGTTATTTTGATCAATTTTAACAATCATTAATAACATTGAAATATCTTTTGTTATTGTCGTGACAATTGTTGCCTTATTGCTTTGCAATAATTCTGAGATGTTATTACAACAACAACTGCACAACTGCACTGAGACAGGTGCCTCGCGAAGAGGGTAACTACCCCTGAATTGTTTCGAAAATTCTGTGAAGTTCTAGAACGGGGATTAAAATTCATCCAGAAAACCAGGAACATCAGAATCCCTGAACCAATGGAGCAGAGAACAACAAGCTTGACAGAAATCGCAGAATAAACGACAAAAGTTAACTAAATTGAATTAAAAGATCATTTTTATTTGTTGGATGCCATGAAAGAATTAAACGTGGTGGAGACGATGATTGAAGATTCATTAGATGTAGGATGATGTTTAACACCATAATCCTAAATCGCCTTTTCCGCATACGGATAGATGAACAAAAGATGAGGAAGAACTATCATACGACTATAAATAAGAGCAGTCGAATACTGGAGAAGTGGACAGCAGAAAAATTTAGGTCTTGAAAGTGTACAGCAAAAATTCAGAGAGGTTCTCTAAGTGAAACAATTAAGACGTTGGGCCCATACTCTCCATAAAAGCGGTACTCACAGACAAGAAGTTTAAAAAAGCAGTTGATCACCAGCCAGTTGTTGAC
The DNA here is from genome assembly GCA_011634705.1 of Andricus grossulariae. Lineage (NCBI taxonomy): Eukaryota > Metazoa > Arthropoda > Insecta > Hymenoptera > Cynipidae > Andricus > Andricus grossulariae. The sequence goes on along the minus strand of JAABKJ010007545.1, from coordinate 82,977,303 downwards.
GATTAAGACATGTGCAGATAGGCATTAGGAGCACAAAAAGAGGTTAGCCATGAAGAATTTTGCTTTCGCGCTTCTCGAACATGGCTTGCTGAATTTGAAAGCAAACACAAAATAGTTTCCAGAAAAATAAACAAGTTTGTTACCAGAAAGACTTTGGAAAATTTCGATGAGTTCAAAATGAAGGCAGATGAGTTGTAGCCAGTGTGATGCAAGATATAGCAAATGTTGGAGTACAGAATGTTTATAATTCGGATGAAGGTGGTTTTCAATTGGAAATTCATTCCAAGCGAACTTTGGCTATAGAAGGAGAAAAAAAAGGTAGAGTGCGTTGTACAGTCGATTTCGTCTATTTCTATTTCTGTTAAATAACTTCAAGCAAAGGTGACAAAAAATCTCAACCGTTGCGAAACATAGAAAAGTTTCTCTCATACAAATTTTTCACCAGAATGTAAATAACAAAATACCATTTCTAACAATTAGAGATATATTGATTCTGAAAAATTTGTTACCAAGCCGTGAATAATAAAACACCATTTTTAATAACAAGAGAAACTCTTTTGATTTCTTACAGGGTTTCTGTTACGTAATTTAAAGATAACTTTAAAAAAACTAAACATTCACAAAATCCGGTGAACTTGCATTTTCGAAAGTTTGTTAGTAAGCTCAAATAACAGAACACATTTGTTATGGAAAAAAGTATTTGTATTTTGTGTCTATTCATAAGAAGTTCCTAGGGCTAGATAGTCCTATATGGAACAGGTGATACATATAGCGATTTAAAACTGATGGTGCCCGATATAACAATGAAAATTAAAAATTGGTATGCAACAGGAGTGAAGAAGTAAACTTAGGCACACATAAGCAGATGTGGTCTATTAACACTAATACTGTAAGTGTACATACGCAAATATACATGCTTAAGAGTAAATACATTTATGTGCATGCTTATATATGTATTAAACTCAGGAATTCAAGGGTTACTAATGTGTAATTTCGAGGACAGGATTCGGTATGTCAAATAAGTAACCAAAAAGGAGTTTTCCAAACTGAAATTTTGAAGGTGCATTCCTAATGCTAATAGGTAGTTTATTCCAAAGGCGAGCACCAAGAATAACAAAAGACCGTTACATTTTACATGTGCAGTGTGGCTGAATTTTTAGTACTGTTTTCCTTTCACTCAGTTCGGAATGTATTGGTTGATCTTTGTCAATAAAATGGAAGAGAAGAAGAAGATAGTGCGAATTTTCATTACTGAATAGGCTGCAAAAGCAGGTTATTCATGAAAAATTGTCTTCCTGTAGCAACGTTCAGAAGTCCTGGTCTTTCTCTATACTGGGTAATATGTTTGCTTTTTGGGTTGTTATAGATGAACCAAATGCAAGCAATAATCGTACGTTCACGTTTTGCATACAGTTCATCAGTAACATCGTCATATACAACACAGCCGTAGTCAAAGAAAGAAGGGATGAGGCTCTTGATTAGAAGGATAAGTGTTGGAGTAGGAAGTGATTCTTCATTCCTGTCAAGCTTTTGGAAGGTTTTGCTTGAGATATTTGCAACTTATTCATTCCAAGTAAGAGAGCGATTGAGAATACAGCTTAAATCTTACACAGAATCCACAAAGGGGAAAAGGCGCCCATCGATCAAGAGAGGAGGATAGGTTGCAATTGTGGCTAGTGAAGAAGAGAGGGAGAAGGTCGCATCATTATAACCTTAGTTTCAGCAGGGTTGAGAGTGAGACCGTTTGTCAAGGCCCACTGCACCACCAAATCAATATCCACCTGTACCTTTTGAAGTAAGCTCTTAAGAGTGGCAATAGGACCGGAAAGGTAGAGCTTAACGTCGTTAGCATATTTGTGATAGTTGCAATGACGAAGTTCGCTACCAAGTTCAGAGGTATGAATATTAAACAGAGTGGCTGCAAACGTGGACCGCTAAGAGATATCACTCTTGACGTTCCCACAATCCGAACGCTCGCCATTGCAGATTTGTACTCTTTCAGAACGATTACTAAGATAAGATTCAAACCGTTTAACAGCCATATTTGTGAGGTGAAGTGATTTGAGCCTACTCAATAGTAAATTATGGTCAACTGTATCAAACGCCTTAGAAAAGTCAAAAAGGACAACAACCGTTATTTTCTTTCTATCGATTGCCAGTTTAAGGTCAGACGTTACTTTGAGTATAGCTGTAAGCGTACTATGCTTGGCACGAAAACCAGATTGCATTGGGTCTATTAAATTGTTAGTTTCTATATGTGCAGTAAGTTGCTGATGCACAATGCGTTTGAAAGGTTTAGCCAAGGCACGGAGAATGGATATCGGGCGGAAATCTTTAGGAGAGGTAGGGTTAGATATTTTAGGAACAGGGCGAATAATCGCCTCTTCGCAGGTATCCGGAAAGATTCTCACTTGTAGAGATGCGCTATAGATATGCGAGAGAATAGGACAAATGACTAGTGAAGCTAAGCGAATCATTTTGATTGAGATACTGTCAGAACCTTGAGCATTTGATTTTACCTCTAAGAGTTTCGTAATCAGGGTTTCTTACGATATGTCAGACAAGAATAATTTAGTATCATCGAAGGTAGAGAAAACTGTGGACGATGAAGAAGTGCTGTTAGCAAGGAGTGTGGATTTCGTGGTGAAGGCTTTTCAAGGATCTGCTGGGCGAAAATTGTTATCAGTAGCCAAGTTACGAGTTAATAATCTGTACGGAAATAAGCTTCATTCTTCGAGAATTGAGAAAAAATGAACAAACTGAATAGTTTCTCAGACGCTTTGCAAATCTTTTCTACAGATAGCACTTTGCCATTAAAATCAGATGAATTTCTGTGCAATTATTGGACAAAAGCTACCGAAAAAGTTTTAAAGAGAGAAACATTAATCATGCAACTGGAAGTCGTGCATTATTATCTAGAAGTCTAACGAGATTTTAATACAATAGTCAATTCTGTGATATAATGACACTTTTCAAAAAACAGGTAAAAGTTATTCGTTAAATACTGAGCTTCCTCAAAGCATTGCTTAAGGAAAAAACTAAGAATAAAGTGTTTGAAATATATATTTTTTCGAAAATTATGAGATGTGGCAATAAATTATATTTACTGTGACATTTATTAATTTAAAAAATATATATAATAGGTTTCACTTCTAGGTTAACTTTTTTGCCATGTAGCCTGTTTCAAAAAATTTCTACTTGCAAGTCAAAAATACGGCTATATAAGTATTGATAATTAAAATAAAAAACAGCGTGGTTTTTTAAAGGTTGAAATATTTCTATTTGACACATCAACTCTACACCAAACAACTGAAAAGGTGATAAAATATACAAATACAGATTAATTGATGTAAACGTTGATAATAAAATAAGAGATAAATCAAAAAATTATGATTCAATGTTATTATTCAAATCAATACTCATTTAAGTAGCAGTTAATTGCGATCTATCAATTTGAGGCAACACCAATTTTTACAATTTGATGGTCATGGGAAAATCTATGAAATCATTGCCACATAGCTTCAACAATTTTTATTATATTTCATCACCTGACCAGCTGTTTAGCGTGTAATTGATGCGACAAATAAAAATAAACACCTTCGGAAGGTTATTCTGCTTTTTGCTCTATTCATTAATCAATCAATCATCATGAAGAACTTTTGTATCGACATTAGGGCCTTATGAATGTATTTAATCACAAATTGAAATTTACATTTCATAAAATTTAAAATAGACAAACGTTTCGACCACGGATAGGGGTCCTCCTTAGTGCCTGATATTTAATTGAGAAATAAACCTAAAATTAAATCTTAGGTAAAAATTTCATGCAACTTAGCCCTTCTATGACGAGCAGCTCCTCTCTCTCTCTCTTACTCTTTCTCTCTCCGTCGCTCTCTCTCTTTTTGCCTATTTCTCTATCTTTTTGTCTCTCTCTCTCTCTCTCCCACACACTCTATACGCTTCCTTTTAGCGTGTTCTTCCCGTTTCTTTGTAGAAGGTGAGACGGTTGCGGGAAAGTAAATCACTTCTTAAGCCCACATAAACAGATTCGCTTACACACAATATTCACGAACACGTTGAAAAAAGGCGCACGCTCTAAAGTTCGAAAGGAAGTTGATAGCAGAAATAAGATCAAAAAGCGAAAATTATCATACAACGGATTTCTCTTATGTAAGAAGATAGTTTTCGACGTAAGAAAATATAGAGACATTCACCCTGTTTTAAGTCACAAAGAAAACTGAAAAAGCATTCTCAGAGGTCCTCCAGTTTAACAACCTACGAAATTCAATAGAAAGATGCTCTAATTTTTAGAGGGCTGTAGTACTAAGACTGAGTGAAAATGGGAGGACCGATCGCCGGTCCGCTTGAGGGAGCGACGACCGTAGTGCGCACGTGTTCTTAGTATTTTTTCCGCTTTGAAAGTGGGCAGTATATTTTGGGGAGTTTTTTAACAACGGTTGTTGAATTGACCGCATTCACATTAACAGCAATGTGACACATTTTCATCACCAGACGTTTTCGACAGTGACATTCATTCGCAAGCATTTTCGCGTTTTCAAAATCAAAAAAATAATCCTTCTCAATACTAGGCTCAGTAAGCGTTGTGTGTTTATTTGGGACCTGATTTATATCTTTCTTGTGTTCCCTGATCCGTACTCCTAACGGACGTTTGGTTTTACCGATATAAACTGCTTTACAGTTTTGACCTTTGCACCGAATTCCATACACAATATTTCTGTTTTGCAATTTATTTAAATTATCTTTAGTGGGCCTCAAGACCGACGTGAGGTCTGTTTTGTTTTCAAATCCCGTAGTTATGTCGTGCTGCCCGAGAATCCTTGCAATCCCCTCAGAGAGACCTTCCACGTACGAAATGCTGATAAAAGACCTAATTTCTGCATTTTGAACTATTACATCAAATCTACGATGTTCATTTTTGGCCAAAATGTTCAATCTGATATTAATATGCTCTCCAACGAATTTTTCGGGGTGACAGTTATCACGAAGTGTTTCTTTCACCAGTCACTGATTGTCTATATGAAATTGCTTACCGGAAAGGAGAATGGCTCTGTCAATCATATTGAGAACAACACATTTTTTGTATTTTTGCGGGTGGTTGGAATTGAAATTAAGGCATCTACCAGACCAGGCGGGTTTGCGGAACCAATTGCCGCTTATTTCCTGGAGGTTATTTCTGTGAGAATTGACAGCCAGGAAGTTGATCGCCCTATTTTATTTTTTTTAACGTGAATTTAATTTTAAAATTATTTAAATTAAAAACTTGTGGAACGTCATCTGCTTCATTTTCCGAAAGAGCTACTAATATGCGTCCACATAACGGACATACAGCGGTACCGGGAAACCTATTTTGGGTAAGATAACTGTTTCCAGATCGTTCATAACTAGATCTGCTAAAATCAGCAAAAGGGGATGGCCCATTGGTAATCCTCTTTTCTGGAAGTAAGTTTTACCCTTGAAATTAAAATTCGTTCTATCTAGACACGAACGGAGTCCTTCCTCAAAATCTGTCCACGGAATTTTTTTTTCATCGCAAATCTGATCTCATCTACTACAAACCGCCTCGATTGCCTTTTTTTGGCACACTAGTGAAAAGTAAAACCACGTCCAATGACGAGAAAACATGATTTTCCGGAATCCTGATATTTGTCATTTTTTTCACCAAATCAAAGCTGTTAAGCACTCTCGATGTAAGAGGTTGCACATTATTAGCAATAATATTGTTTGTAAATGTTGCTAATTTTTAAGTAGCACTACCTACATATGAAATGATCGGCCTAAGCGGTACGCTTGTCTTGTGAATTTCAGGAAGGCCTTAAAATCTCGAAGGGTTAGCGTGGTATACCTTCTGCTGCTTCGCTGTGAGTTAATTATTATATTTGTTCGATTCCCATTTTTAACAAGCTTTGTCCTGATCTTCGAATAATGCATTAACTTTCGCGTCATAGTCTTTTCTTTTCATCGCGACGGTAGTGGGACCCTCATCTGCGTTATCAAAGATAATCTGAGGGTTTTCTTTTGATCTTTTTCGGCCTGTGTAATTTATTCCAAGGCCAGTATGATTTTTGACTTCACAGCGTAGCCAGAATTCATAACTCCGCATGAAGTACTCACGATATTCAGTCTTGCGCGATCTTGACCTGCCTATTGTATTTTGTTGATATTAGACTCAACACTGACTATAAGATCGTCAACCGGTATTTGATCTTCTTCTGTTTTCACACTATAATTTTTTTCTAGGCTGGCTACTTTAGCTACATTTTCTGGAATATCGACATCTGATAGATGTTTGACCCACTTATTGTTCAGTCTGGTGTCGTGAAATGTGTTTCTATCTGACTGAGCATTATTAATCAGAGTATCAAATTTCTGTCTACATTGTAATTTATGCTCTTGAACAAACTTTGCAATTTTTATGTTCTGAAAGTTATAAAAATCATTGATCATATCAATTGGTAGCATTGATGCTATTCTAACTTCCAAGACAAAAATGTAATTGTGCAGCTGTCCCGTTGACTCGCATAGATCATCAATTATAATATTCATGGTGGACTTCTGAAATCTGTCAGTAACATGAGAATTGTCTAGTGCAACTACTGCTTTGAAACTCGACAAATTCTAGATTGAAATTCGTGATTCTATTCGGTAAAATTCCTCTTCTTCTGCAGCGCAAGAGGAAAACTTCTTGATTCGACTGCTTAGCTCACTGGATCTTGGCCTGGGACCAGCTCTTGAGGAAAGAGACAATATATTTACCGTCTCTAAAGCTATCTTGAATGTGACTATTACCATTACTATTACCCATTACCACCCCTACCTGAGAGAGATGTCATAATGCTCAACGCGGCACAGTTGATTATCGTGAAAAATTTGCTTTAAAAATCTGTCGAACTGACTGATTCAAATTTATGTTTTTTCCGTGATAGCTCATCACGTACACATTAAAAAAAAATCATCAAAGAAAGTTTTCCTAAATTTAGTGACCTGGAGAATGTGGAAAAATGCTATCCTTTTTTTATGAAATTGAAAAGATTGTAGTAGAACTTGAAAAAAAGTTTTCTTCAGTTCAATATACTATATTCTATAGATTTTTCTGGAAACCTCTTTGGATTTTAAAAATCAAAAACATTCTTCAACAAATTCAAAAATAAAAAACAACATGATTATGAATTAGAAAAAATTTCGAATAATAAAGTAGTGATTTTTAAAAAGTTTGAAATAAAAATGAAGCTAATTTTGTACATATTAAATGGCGAATAATGATTGTTCGGAAAAAAAAAACAGAAAAATTGTTCGTTAGTTTATAACAAACTAATTGTATAAGTCACTAACAAATTTTTGAATAAGTTTGGGGGCAAGATAATATGCAAGATTGTAAAAAAAGTACGGATTATCTGAAATCGAAAAACCAACAAGATTTCCTTATTATATTTCTACACGCAGTTCAGGAACAAAGATGTTTTTAAAAGCTCGATTCAAAAAAAACTAGCTATGATTTTCACAAAATTGTTGACTTTTCAGGTTCTTATGAAATTTCATTGATATTTCTGAATGAAAATCTTTGAAATCTCTCAAAAACCTATACCTAGACTAGCTCTGATTCTTCAAATCACATTTAGACTAAAAATTATTAAGCTATTCAAGATAACATAATTTGGTTAGAAAAAATAGGCGAAGACTGATCATTATCTATTTGTATTTGTACGATTCTAATATGGCAAGGTGGCATGATCGTGGCACTAACTACAAGATTTCCTGATAAAAGTCGCTTTTTTTCCTTTGCCATCAGTTTCGTTCTGTAAGTACATAGCTTTATATCAAAATGAGTAAACTGTTTTATTTGATTATCTCGATACTTTGTGTGGTTTTTTTGCACGCAATTCTGGCTTCATCTGATGACAATAATGGTAAGTGAAATAATTCTACCCTGATTGAAAAAACATCACTTTTCTCAACAATCCGTATATCACAGTGCTCTGACCACAATGACCCCAACTACACCTGAAAGAATTCGATCTTTGCAAGTTAAAACAAAAAATGCTACACTAGTCACTTTTTTCCTAAAAATTCAAAAATTATACTTGAAACAAAATCTATTTGCAAGTTCTCATCAAAGAGTGAAAAATACAATGTAAAATTAACAAACAGTGATTTAGACCATTGAGAAAAGAAAACATATGGTGCTTGGGTGGGTCTGCCATGACACGTTTCGCAAAGAGGCGTCTAGTGCCACGTTGACAGATTTTAATCATGCAAATAAAAAAAGATGTCATGGATAACAAGGCTTTTCAACATTGAATTATATTTAGTAAAACAATATATTCAACCTGCGTTTGCAGATTCTAAAATAAATTATAATATTTTTGATACTCAAAGTAGAAGAAAAATATCGAACACGTTACTTTTTTCTTGAATCCTTTAATACTCCTAATTCTTACAAGCAGGTTGTGTTAAAGTTTGTGTTCAAATCAATAACGGAAAAAATGCAGAGCTCGAATTCTCAAAAAATAAAAAATAATTCATCTCCAGGATCTTACGCATACCACAAACTGTTGTTGAGTTGAACCTTTCTGCCTTTCGAAATGTACTGAGTGTACTTTGTAGCAGTATTGAAAGATTTTAATTATGACTTTTTGATGTAAATGAAACTTGATGAATATTCATGCACATGCGAGTAGATAGAGTTTTATCAGTACTTTTCTGAGTTGATTTTATCATGAAAATGTATAAATAAGTTTAATTGATGCTCTTGTTATATTTTTTATATAGTAATACACACATTTTAATGAATCCTATATCCTCAATCAGAAATATTGATAATACGATTACATTATTTATCTGATGTCTTGACAAGCGACTCTAAGTGAAACATTCTTGATATCGTATTTTAATTTTTTGACGACATAATTTGAATTTTGTGATAAATAACCACATGAACAATTCACACAAATTCAAAAATTACCTTTCAATGGCAATGATTTGTTTTATTATATTTATACAAATTCCTAATTTCATTTAGATATCGTATAAAGGCGCTTTTTGTTTATTTACAGTGTATTCTAAACATAGCTTGTTTTTTTTTTAATTATTTTGATTATAATATTTTGGTTTTGATGACAAATTTAGGAATAGTCTATATGTGAAACATTATTTAGAAACCAAAAAACAATCTCAATGTGGAAAAATACCTATAAAATATTTATCGAGACAGAAAACCGAATTTTCAAATTCATGCCAATACAGAGTAAGCCAGCTGCTAGCCAAAAGTCGTGTTTTCCAACTATTCCCATATCAAAATTTTATATAATATGTTTATTATTGAGATATGTGCATTGAAAATAATAATAAGGCTTTTTTCTTGCATATAACAATTTTCTAAACATACATATTGGTTTTTAAGACTAGATTAAATAATTTATATACCAATCCTATAAAGTTATCGCTTGTTTTATTAAAGAAACGCAATTTTCAAAAAATCAATGATTTAGTAGTCGATTATTTTAACCCTATCACATCCCTTCATTTGGTGACAATATAGGTTCTACTTGTACATGTCTGTACTTTAAAAGGAAACCAATTTGTTGTGCGTTGACTTGCGGTTTTTTAAGAAAAATTTTTTGCCTTGAAGCTCCTACGGATCCAATTTTATGAAAATTGCATAAATTTTGGAAGTTGTAGATCGCCATCTTGGACAGTTCATAATAAATTTAAAATTTTTAGCAACACATTTAGCATCAGTGACCTGTCAAATCCTTGGAGACAACATTTTTTTTAATTCGATAAGGCTTTCAAGTTCTAATCGGTCATTTTGGATTTGCCATTTGGTATTTTCAATTTTTAACATCGCATTTGAATTCGGCGATCCGCAAACCTCCTATAGACACAATTTCACGTAAACTCCATTCATTGTTGAAGTAGGCGTCCGCTAGTTTGGATTCGCCATCTTGAACTTGGATCTTTCCACATCCTATTTGATATCAGTGTTCCACAAAATACCTATGGACACAATTTTATAAAAATTCAATACAAACTTCAAGTTTGAGTCTGCCATTTTGGATCCGCCATTCCGAATTTTGAATTTTCAACATCATATTTGAAATCAGTGAACCCTGAAACCTCAAAAGTGCACATTTAATACAATTTGAACAAATCTTCGATTTTTGGCCAGGTTTCCAATGCTCCTAGCCACTACTAGTTGAATATATCATTTAGCTTTACTGGTTTATTCATTATAGCTGTTTCAGATGAGTCGTTTATTTTTCCACCTAGTAGAAATCTAAATATCACTGATTTATCATTGCGAATTTAAAATACTGATTTAATTAGTGACAACTTCACTGATTCTGGTTAAGAGAGCAATTAACACGCCGATGTTGCGGACGTTAGTATCACCTGCTGGCCAACTGCCTTGCTATGATACTAATAAATGAATTTTCACCTTAGATCCATTTGCAAGTACTTCCCCAGTAAAAACATGGAAGAAAAATCTTACGAGTTGATAGTCTGTCCGGAAATAATCTACCTTTTCGTAGAATTGAGAAAGAGTAAACAAACTGAATAGTTTCTCAGACGCTTATCAAATCATTTCTACAGATAGCACTCTGCCGTTGGAATCAGATAAATTTCTGTGCAATTATTGGTCAAAAGCTAATGAAAAAGTTTTGAAAACAGAAACCTCAATCATGCAACTGGAAGTAGTGCTTAATTTCCTAAAAATCTAACGAGTATTCCTTGAGGGAAAAACTAGGAAAAAAGTGTTTGAAATATATATTTTTTCGAAAATTATGAAAAGTGTCAATAAATTATATCTTCTGTGACATTTATTAACAAAAAAAAATAGATAATAGGTTTCACTTATTGATAACTTTTTTGCCATTTAGCCTGTTTTAAAAATGTTCTACCCGCAAGTCAAAAATACGACAATATAAATATTGATAATTAAAATGAAAAACAGCGAGATTTTTTAAAGGTTAAAATTTTTTATTTGACACATCAACTCAACACCAAACAACTAAAAAGGTGATAAAATATACAAACACAGATTGTACTCATCAAATCGCTGGAGTGAAGTACAGTTAGGATAAGGTACCGGTCATTTTTAAGAATTTCTAGAATGTGATTTAAATAGCCTTAACTCTCGTAACTGTCATGAACATCCATCATGTGTGTCGGATTGCGAAATGGATATTCAATAAGTACCTTCACAATAAAGGACATTTGATTCCTATTCTAAAGATTCGTCAAAGTGACATTTGACTGCAGAAGCACTCTATTTCACTGCACAGCAGAAGTATGAGCGTGATGCCAGCAATGTGTGACACGCATTATCGGAAATTATTTTAAATATTTTCAGGACCATCATCACGTACAAATTGTAGTTTCTGGGAACAAATAGACCGAAATCACATGTACTTACTTTATTTATTTAATTTATAAACTCTAATATTACGTAGACATAGATTATATTTTTGTAGTATACCCTTGTCGGGGTTCAAAATATCTAAACTTTCCCCCTCCCAAAGTAAATCGTTGGACATTATACCCTTCAGCTTAAAACTCTTCCCATAAAACCATAATTAGCCCAAGTCTCCAAATAAGCCTCCAAGCAATACGACGTATACTCAATCCTGTGGATTTTTTAATTATCTAAAGTCCCCTACCGTCTGCAGCCGGATTTGTATTCTAAGTACTCGCATTCGCCTGAACTTTGGTCAGAGGAGTGGAAAACTGCAGAAAAAAAAAAAAAAACTTCTAAGCACAATCAGTTACCCACAGAAGATTTTAGATGTAGATATTCAATAGCATCGAGTGCCCACATCCATCCTCGACTTCAAACCTTATCCTCGACAGTCGATGCAGTGAAAACACGACCAAGCGAGAATTTCGAACGGTCATCCATCCGAGCTCTAATCGCGCCCTTTGGTGTTGTACGTTTAGGATCTTTCTCAGTCGTGAATCACGACCTAGCTACTACTATTTGTATGTAACTAGACTTAATTTTAACCCTAGATCTACCCGCAGTACATACAGTTCCCCGCAATCGTGTGTCATACTGAAGGGTGTGCATTACTCTACTCATCTGCTAGCTAAAGTTTCAAAATGATCGGTAACATAACATTGGGAACGGTGCACAAGAAGCTTACTAGTACGTTAACGAAGAGACAAGAATTTACTAGAAGAATCATTTTTTAAATTTATTTTCATGTTGTTTTTCTTGAGGAATGTTGAACGCAATACGCAGACTATATGCAGTACGTAATCAAAGAAAGTTCAAGAAAATAAACAGGTAAGTTTCAAGAAAGCACTCGAGAACTTCCCGAAAACTCATCGGTTTGTTCTTAACGTTACTGTCTTAAATTACCGCCCATCTAATTGTACACTGTCCTGCTGGTCATTAATTTTAATTTCTGCGCTAGTCCTCATCTCCGCGATAGGGTCGTGACTCTGGCAGAAACGATGTCTTGATATCTTTTCTAACATAATCATCAGCCCATTCAATTTCTTCTTGTGTAAATCCGTGTTTAGAGAGAGCACCAGGTTCAGAATGTCCGTTGCCCAACAAAAGGGGTCTTTTCGTTTCAATCAAGAGAAGATTTCCGTGTCTTTCTACTTTGTACACCTCGTGAGGCTTGAGGTGTGCGCCCTCATGCGTCGAAACTTCAAACCCTAAACAGAAAAGCTCACGTCGCGACACGGCGAAATAGGAATGTATAGCCAAGCCAGGTCCAATAATGTGTCCATCTTTTGTAAGCACGACGTGGGTGGGATTCTCTGTATGCACTACATATACACTTTGTGCAAAGGCGGGTGACGTTGGACCCATGAACACATAAGCCGGCCCAATCCGCCCATTATAATGTGTTTGACGTCTAGGACTAGCAGAAGGTGTTGATGATGTTCTTGCAGAAGATGTCGACGAAATTGCTGAAGAAAAACCTGTTAGTGAATCTGTAAAAATGATACATGTTAATGTATTAGTATTATTTGAAGAGTAGGAAAAATATGTTGATCCCCTATGAACGACCCCTCATATCGTGAAACCTCTGTATAAACAAATTTCAATGATTGATTTAAATAGGACATTTCACTACTCACACTCTGATGCTGGTTTTCAAAATATTATTCGGCACTCATCCGCATTCACATTGAATTCATTTTAATTCATTGGAATTCTTTGAATTCTTCGTATACTGAGTAGTCTTTTGAATTGCTTATAATCATTTTCAACTATTTCTGATTCTTTAAAATACTTTAATTACCTTACAATCTTTCTAATTTCTTGAAAAATACTTAATCAACTGGATTAACTGAATTCCAGCAATTCTCCGATATCCTTGAATTTTCTAAAATTGTCAGAATTGCCTCAAAATTCAGAATTGCTTGAATTACTTAAATTATCTGGATTTCTTAAATTCTCTTGATTTTCTGGATTTTCTGGACAATCCGGATTTTTTAGATTCCTTTCATTCGTTGGATTTCTTGGAATTCTTAAAATCCTTGAATTCAATGAATGCCTCAAATTATTTGAATTTCTCCAATTCCTTCGAATATCTGAATATCTGAAATTTTTTGAATTCCGTCACCTCGCTCAATTTAATAAATTCCGGAATCTTTTGTATTTCTCTGAATTTTCCGAATCCTTGAATTCTGTGGATGTTTTGAATTTTGTTGATTTCACGGAATTCGTTAATTTCTCTGCATTTCTTTGATTCTAAGGATTCGTCGAATTCTGTGAATTCCTTGAATTCTTTGTATTCCTCAAATGCTCCAAATTCGTAGAATTTTTTCAATTGCTCAGATTTTCTAAATTCTTCGAATTCTCCAAATTCCTAGAATTACCGAAGTTCTTTCCTGTATCTGAAGTTTTTGAATTCCTTATATTCAGTGAAACGTTTAAATTCAGAAAATTCTCTGAATACTTCAAACTTTCTAGATTCTTGGACAGGAATTCGAGAAATTGAATAAATTTTAATAATTACGTTCAATATTCCAATATCTAGAACTCTTTCAAGTTTTAGAATTCTAAAAGATACTTCAGTTCTTCGCATTTCTTTAATGCTTTCAACTCTTAGAATTGATTATCTGGATTTCTTGATTTCTCAGGAAAACTTGAATTCTCTGAATTGCTTGAGTTCTTATGTTTCTTGAATAATTTGAGATTTTTCAATTCCTTGTATTCATGGAATTTCTAAATTTCATTGAATTCCTACAATTCATTGAATATTCAGAATTACTTAAATTCCGAAAATTATTTTGATTCTCTAAATGCCTATAATTCTTTTAATGCCTAGAATTCTCTATATTTTTTGGAATTCCGTGAACTAGTTGAATTCTTGAAATTCCTTCTATGCTCTCTACTCTGGGAATGCTATAAATTCAAGGATTCCTTAAATTCTCAGGATTTCTGGATTTTTATTGATTTCTCAAATTCTTCATATTCCTTGAATACTTTGAGTTTTTTAAATTCCCAGGATTGCTAGAATTCACCGAATTTCTTAAATTCCTATCATTCCTTGAATTCAGGAGCGTTCCGGTAGCACATCCACAACGGAATTTGAATATTGTCTTAATGCCACTATTTTTTGAATTTTGGGGCTTTATCAGGGCACTGATGCCGAATTTCGGGATCTTTCCGGTTACTTAAAAAACCAACTTTTGGGAGAAGGTGCCGACTGCCAGCACCTACACATCAGAATATTTGAAAGAGTAAGAAAATCATCAGCGCCAGGGTTTTGGGCTTTTTTGGGCTCTCAAAAAGTATGAAAGTTAATTTTAAAAAAACAAACACTGTCTCTAAGAACTCATCCTTGCAATCACTCACGCACTCAGCCCAAATGTAAGCATATCCAAATTTCTAACTATTATTAGATTCCCCAAAACACTTAAAAAATATTTTTATAAATCAAACCTAACCCTTTAAAAATCTGTAAGAAAAAGATATGGAATGAGTAGGAGATAGCGTATACTGTACGTCTGAGCTAATTTCGAGCTTACTGACAACAACAAATTAGATTGCCCGAAAGCAACTCATAGCACTAATACGTACCCCGAATTAAAAATATTAATAATCAACAAAACCAAAAAAAAAATATAATAAAAAGTAATTGATTTTTCGGGGTTCACAAAAAACTGCCGAGAAAGTTTGCAAATAGAAAAAAGTCATTCTAGTCACCTTTGCGAAACTCTAAACTATACCCACAACCTCACAGTAATACTCAAACAACCAAATAAACACCCCTTGACGCACTTAATTAAACCCTGCTCGGTTGTTTTCAACTAAAAAACCTATCAAAATTTCAATTAAAAATAATCACCTCAAACACTTTTCCAAAACTCTTTTTCATATCCTCATATCTACAGTAACATTTAACAACCCTTAAGAATTCACCTATCACATTTAACGAACCACGTGGCCTATGACAAGGCCATTGAACGCGTCCTCGGGTATCGGATGGAAGGTCCCTGTACCAAGGATTTCTGCTGAATATGGCGACATCTCAGAGTCTTCAGCCTTATCCTTGCACGCGGGGCTCTACAAGGATGGACTATCCCTTTTCCTAGCTGCTAATGGAAACAATAATGACACCACCAGAACACCAAGAAGTTGTAGATGCGGTTCATTACGATCGAACGCGCAGAGCACCCGACAATCGGTCAGCGAACAATGCGAATTATCCTAGAGTTCAGGAAGCTGATAATATAATTTATATGGAAAGGCGACGACAACCCGGCAAAGCGCCCATATTGAGTAGACGAATCAACTCAAGGATGACTTGCTAGACTGCTACGATGCCAGCATTATCCCTGTTCACCGAGGCTTTATGGCACTAATTTAACTAATGCCTATTTCTTTTTTAAATTGAATATTTCATCATTTTAAGTAAAAATTCGTCTTTTTGGCTGAACATCAATATTTTAATTAAAAATTCAACTATTCAATTGTTGGTTGAAAAATTATCTTTTTTAGTTGAAAATTCATGTATTTTGTTGAAAATTCAATTATTCTAGTTGAAGATTCATCATTTTAGTTGAAAATTAATCTTTTTGGTTAGGTTAAAATAATAGAAATTTTAAACACGATAAATATATTATTGATAAGTATCATATAATCCAGTATCAAGTGACATTCAAAAAGACTGCATAGATTTTTTGACTAAAAAATGTGATTTCTCTCTCTCAAAAAAAATCATTTTTACTAAAAACTTACAAAACGCGCGAATTAGGAAATACGGGAAATCTCCCGGTATAATATTTTTCTCCGGGTTCTCCCGGGTGAGTGGCCACCCTGGTTACATTACAAGTTACTTTTTAAAAAATTAAAGAAGTTACAAATAACGTGACTTTTCAGTAAATTAGTTCCTTGTAACAAGTTACTATCCAACTCTAAATCCAATATCCAATAAGAAGATCCAACTCTTTTTTTTCGTTGAAAGTTAATTCTTTTTAATTTAAAATTGTGCTATTATATTTTTGGATGAGAGTTCATCTTCTCGGTTAAAAGTGTTATTATTTTATTGAAAAATCAACAATTTTGTTTAAAATTCATCCCTTTTGGTTGAAAATTCAAGAGTTTTGTAGAAAATTCGTCCTATTCGCTTGAAAATTTAACAATCTGATAGAAATTTGATTTTGATTTTTTCTTTCTTGACTGAAAAATAATTATTAGTTTCAAATTTGGCTTTTTCGTTTGAAAAATCATCTCTTTTGGTTAAAAATTAAACTTTTTGGTTGAAAATTAATGCGCTTTTTGTTTGAGGATTCAGCTGTTTTGTTGAAAATTCATATTTTTGGTCGAATCAATCTGTTTTTCTAATAACAATAAACATCTATTTTGGTTAAAATATCAACTATTACATGTTTCGTTGAAAATTAATCTTCTTTGGTCGAAAATTCTACTTTATTCTTGAACATTTGTCTTTTTGGATAAAAAATTAAAGAAATCATTATAACTTGAAAATTCTTTTGGATTAAAAACACATTTTTGGTAGGAAAGTAATCTTTTTGTTTGAAGGTTAATTATTTTCAATTGAAAAGTATACTATTATATTTTTGGTTCAGAATTGATCTCTTTTGCCTGGTTGGTAATTTAATTATTCTATTGAAAATTTAACTATTTTGTTAAAAAATCATCTTTTTTATTGAAAATTCAATTACTTTTTTGAAATTTGATTCACCTAGTGAACAAATCTTTTTTTTTAAATCTTTTTAGATTAAAATGAAACAAGTTACTTTTTAAAAAAGTAACAAAGTTACCTCAAAAGTTTCAAATAACGTAACTTTTCAGTAACTTACTGCCTTGTAACTTTTCAACAAAGTATTTAAATTTTTAGTAAAAAAAATTAATTTAAAAAAAATCGAATCTTAAAAAAAAATGAATTTTTAACAAAGGACTTCAAGTTTCAATCAAGTAATTGAATTTTCAACCAAAAACATTAATTTTCTGCCACAAAATACGAATTTTCAACCAAACACTTGAATTTTTAAATAAAAAAAAATTATTTTCAACTAACTAGGTAAATTTTTAAATAAAAAAATGAATTTTTAACCAAAAGCAGAATACTTAAATATTCAGTTTAAAAATTCATTTTACAACAAACAAAAAAAAAGAATTTTCGTCATAATAGTTCAATTTTCAACCAAAATCGTTAATTTTTTACCAAAAAAGACGAATTTTCAACAAAATACATGAATTTTTAACCAAATACTTGAACTTCCAAATAAAAAAGATAAATTTTCGTCCAAATACTTGAATTTCAAAATAAAAAAGATCAATTTTCAACCAGAAATGGAATAATAAACTTTCAAACTTAAAAAATTAATTTAATTTGTTTATTTTCAACAAAAAATTGAATTATATCAAACCACAATGTTGAATTTCCTGTTCAAATAGACAAATGTTCAACAAAATAGTTGAATTTCCTACCTACAAGAATATATTTTCAACCAAATATTCAAATTTTGAAAAAAAAAATCAAACATTACCCAAAAACAGTTGAATTTTCAACAAATACTTGAATTCTCAGCGCAAAGTTAAATATTTAATATTTTAGCCAAACAAAATGAATTTTCGACGAAATAGTTAAATTTTCAGCCAAAGATTTGAATTTTCAACGAAAAATGTAATGGTTAAATTTTTATTGGAAAAAAAATTAATTTTCCACAAAACTGATGAATTTTCAACTGGAATAGTTGAATTTTAAACCAAAAAGAAATTAATTTTCAACTAAATTTATCAATCTTTAACTAGACTAGTTGAATTTTCAACCAATAAACAAAAAATTTTCACCAAAAAAGACGACTTTCAAGAAAATAAATGAATTTTCAACGAAATAGTCGAATTTTCAGAGAAAAAGACCAATTTTCAACCAAACAGTTGAATTTTGAACTTAAAAAGATCGAATTTCAACCAAAAATGTAATGGTTAAATTTTCATTGGAAAAAAAATTAATTTTCCACAAAACTGATGAATTTTTAACTGGAATAGTTGATTTTAAACCAAAAAGATTATTTTTTCAAGAAAAAATTTTTTTTTTATCAAAATAAATACATTTTTAACAAAATAGTTAAATTTTCAACTGAAAAAGATCAATTTTCAATCAAATAGGTCAATTTTCAACTAAAAAATATCAATTTTCAGACAAAAATGGAACAGTTAAATTTTCTGTTGAAAAAATTAATTTTTCACGAAACTGGTACATTTTAAACAAAAAATATGAATTTTCAACTAAAATGATGAATCTTTAAATGTAATAGTTGAAATTTCAATTTAAAAAATTAATTTTCTACCAAAAAAGACGATTTTAAACCAAAAAAATGAATTTGTAACCAAAGAGTTGAATTTTGAACTAAAAAAGATCAATTTTCAACCACAAATCAAATAGTTCAATTTTCAATTTCAAAAAATTAATTTTCCACCAAACTGATGAATTTTAAATTAAAATGCTGAATCTTCAAACTGGAATAGTTAAATTTTAAATAAAAAAACATAAATTTGCAACAAAAATGGTGAATGTGTAATTGGAATAGTTCAATTTTCAACTAAAAAGATGAATTTTTAACAATGAAAAAAGACGAATTTTTAGCAAAATACATGAATTTTCAAATAAATAAAAAAATTGCCAACCAAAAATTGAATAGACAAATTTTCATATAAAAACATTAATTTTGAATCAAACAGATGAATTTTCGACTGGAATAGTTGAATTTTAAACCAAAAAGATTAATTTTTCAAGAAAAAAGACGACTTTCATCGAAATAAATAAATTTTCAACAAAATAGTTACAGTTTCACCTAAAAAAGATCAATTTTCAATCAAATAGGTGAATTTTCAACTAAAAAATATCAATTTTCAACCAAAAATGGAACAGTTAAATTTTCTGTTGAAAAAATCAATTTTTCACCAAACTGATGAATTTTTAATTAAAATGCTGAATCTTCAAACTGGAATAGTTAAATTTTAAATAAAAAAACATAAATTTGCAACAAAAATTGTGAATGTGTAATTGGAATAGTTCAATTTTCAACTAAAAAGATGAATTTTTAACAAAGAAAAAAGACGAATTTTGAGCAAAATACATGAATTTTCAAATAAATAAAAAAATTGTTAACCAAAAATTGAATAGACAAATCATCATATAAAAACATTATTTTGAATTAAATAGATGAATTTTTAACTAAAACGATGGAATATTTACATTTACAGTAAAAAAACAAGTTTTAACAAAAAAAACTAATATTAAAAAAAAGTTATATTTTCAAAGAAAGTTATGAATTTTCAATTAACTAAAAAAGACAAATTGTCAACCAAAAACTGAATAATGAAATTTTCAGGTAAAAAAATGATTGATCACTAGTAAAAGCTGTAAATATAACGAATTCGTCATAATTTTTTAACCAATAGGACAAAATTATAAAAAATTTATTTAAGTGTTAAAATTACTTTAATTATTATTCAATAATGGGTAAACTTAATAATTTCAGAGAATTTTCCGCGTAATCCTGAAATCTTGGAAAATTTATCAAAGTACGTTGAGAGCTTTACAATCTCTTAAAATCATTGAAATCCTCGGAAATCTTATAAAATCCTGTAAAACCTTTTAAAATATTTTAAAACCTAGGTCCTGTAAATTCGTTCCATATCTTCCAAAATTCTAGAAAATTATTTACCTTAAAATATTTCAAACGCTTTGAAATCCAATTGAATTAATTAAATTAATAAAACATTCCTTTGAAATCTTTTAAAATTCACTAACATATTTCAAATTAAAAGTTCCTGAAAATTACTTAGAAGTTTTAAAAATACCCTAAAATCTTAAAAATCCCTTCAAATAAATGAAATCTATCAAAAATTTCTCGGAATCTTTAAAAATACCCTGAAATATTTCAAAGGAATTCAAAACAATTTAGAAATAAGTATAGATCTTAATTGAATAGTGAGTTAATTTATTGAAATAATAGTGACTCAACTGATTATTTTTTATATAATTAATTAATGTTTTTAATTAAATTGAATTCAAAGTACCTTGCTAAATAGCGAACCTCCATAACCCGAAAATTCATCATAATTGGAATCGTTCAAATCTTCTTCGTCCTCCTCCTCTTCATCTTTTTTCTTTGCTCGTTTTGTGGGAGGCGCATGTCTATCGTCTCTGCAATATGCCATAAAATTATTAAAATATTGATAGAATATAAATAAAAACATGAAAAATAATCAAAATAATGCAAAGAACTGGCTTCAAACTTCCAGAAAGTAAATTTAGACACTAGCGAGAAAACATTGCTCCAAAATTTCGAAAAATTATTAATTTTCCCTTTAGCAAGATTTCATCAAAGTAAAAATAGGCAAAAATAGGTAAAAAATACTTACGAAACATCGTTTGCATCTCGGGCAGGTCCAATATCAGAACGAGTTGTGAATCCTGTTGCTCTGAAAATTAGAAAACAAAGTTGAGGTTAGGTTATGTTGACTCTGACAATTCTAATAATGCTTGAATAAATGCAATTAAATTTAAGATTAAGGATGAGATAAATTTAGAAAAGATTACTTACCCTCTTCCGACACCAGCTACGTATCCCAGAGGAGCAGGAACACCCAGAAAATGCTTTTTATTCCGAGTTGACAACGATGCTGAAGGGACTGACATTTTTCACTAAATCCACTCTCTCACTTGTTTTCGATTCACTCGATTCACTCTCACGATTTTATATTATAAGGAATACATTTCAAAGCATTTATGAAGCATGCTTTTCGTTAATAAGAAGAAAAATAACTAGAAAATTGATGTACAAAATACCGGAATGACCGAAAACGTCAACAAATATTTTGGACTTTTAGGTTATACAACTCTAGTCAAAATAGGATGACAAACATCAAACAGAAGTTGACTTGTGTAGTAGAGTGAAAAAAGGAACGAGATTTGAATTTAAATTTAAATAGATTGTCCACATCGAAATTATTTTTCATAGCGAATAATAATTAAAATATTTTCTTGGAATGTACAAAATTAATGAGATAAGTAATTTATATAGTTATTTTAAGTAAGTTTTTTTTGTATTTTTGAATAATTATTTAAGGTTTCGAAGATTTCAAAATATATCAAAAAAGAATCTGGAAGATTTTAAGACAATTTTGTTCATTTTTCTAGATTTTGACAAATTTTAAGAAAACTTTGAATTATTAAAAAAAAATATTACAAATATTTAGAAGTTTTAAAAAGATTCGGAAATAACTTATTTGGACAAATTAATTTTTGGAGAGAATTGAAACAAATTTCAAAAGATCTGGAAGATTTTAAGGCACTTTTCTTAATTTTACAAGATTTAACAAAATTTTAGGAAAACTTTGAATTATTTCAAAAAATATTCAGAAGTTTTAAAAGGTTTAAAAAAATTCGAAAATAATTTGAATCTTGTAAAAATTAAAACAAAATTAAAACTACACATAGATTTTTGAAGCTTTCAAAAAAATAAGCTTTTTAAAAATCCTGAAGGGTTTCGAGGGAATAATCGAATTTTCTTAAGATTGTTGGCAAAATTTGAAAAGCCTTTTTTTTAAATGAAGTTTAAGAAAAAATTGTAAAATATTTCAAAACATTTCAAACAATTTCTCAATATTTCGAAGAAAAATGTAGAAGATTTGAAAGCTAAAATTTTGATTTTTACAAGAATACAATATTTTAGAAAAAATGACAAGTTTTGAAAAGATTCAAAAATATTTTAAACTTGAAAAGATTTCAAAAAAATGTTAAACAAAATGTAAATTTTTGAAAATTTTAAACAAAAAATGTAGAAGCTTTTTAAGCATTTTGAAAAAAATGTCCTGAAGATTCCTGGGAAAATTTGAAATGATTTTTTCTTTTGAAAAATTAATTTTAAGAGAATATGCAAAACGATTGAAAAATATTTTAAAATATTTCTTATGAAATGGCTGAAAAAGAAGCTGGAAGTCAATTTTTTAATTTTTCAGGATTCAAAAAAATTGTAGTAAAATTTTGAATGATTTCAAAACATATTTAGAAGTTTGGAAAAAAAAAAATTATATGAAAAAATTCCAAATTTGTTTAAGAAAATTAGTTTTGTTAAGATTAAAAAAAATTACCAGCATTTGAACAATTATGAAAGGTTTCAAGAGAATAAAAAACTGTCTTTTAAGATTCATGTAAAAGTAAATGACTTTTTATTCCGAAAAATTAATTTTAAAGAAATTAAAAAAATGTTTTGAACATTTAAAAAAAACTTTAGAATTTTCCGAAAAAATCTGGAAGATTTAAAAACAATTTGTTTAATTTTACAGGATTAAAAAAAAATCTTAAGAATAATTCGAATCATTCAATAATATATTTCAATGTTTTTCCAGCATTAAAAAATAATTAAAAATTTGAAAAAATAAAAAAATAAAATAAAAATTAGAACAAAATGTAAATTTATAATGATTTTGAAAAAATTAGAAGCTCTTTAAGAATTTGCAAAGGTTTCAAGAGAATGAGAAAAATTTCTTAGGATTCCTTTTTAAGGCAATTTCTATAATTTCGCACAATTAAAAAAAATAAGGAAAAACTCGAATTCATTTAAAACATAGTTTTGAAGCTGTTAAAAAATAATTTAAATATTGAAAAGATTTAAAAGAAAATATACATTTTTGAAAATTTTGAAATAAAATTTTGAAATCCTCTTAAGAATTTTGAAGGTTTTCAAGAAAATAAAACTTTTTTCTTAAGATTCCTGGGAAAGTGTTTAATGTTTCTTTTTTTATTTTGAAGAAAAAATTTTTAAGAAAATTCAAAAATATTTTAGAACATTTTTAAAATTTGAATATATTTTCTTTCAAATTCGTTCTTTTTTAGTAGAAAATTAATTTTGAATGTTAAAAATTAATCTTTTTTATTAAAAATTTAACTATTTTTGCGAATTTGTTTTTTTTTTGAGAATGTAACTATTCTGTTTGCTTTTTTATTTGTTCAAGATTAATCTAAATTATTAATTTTTTTCTTGATTGTAATTAATTGAAATATATATATTTTTTTAATTCCTTGTTTTTTTTATAGAAAATTAATTTTCAAGGTGAAATTTTGATATTTTTGATTGAAAATTGAACTATTTTTTTTAAATCCTTTGTTTTTGGTTGAAAATTTAACTCTTCTATTTGTTTTTTTTATTGGTTTAAAAGAAATCTTCTTAGTTGAAAATTAATTTTTTTTATAGAAAATGTAACTATTTCTTGAAAATTCGTTGTTTTTTAAAAATATTTTATAAATATTAGAAAATCTTTTCAAGTTTTCAAATATTTTTAATCACTTCAACACTTTTTAATTTTTTTTTTAACTTTTTTAATTTTGAAAGATATGAAGAGGATAAACATTTTTTTAATGTTTCTTAAGAAAATTTACAAGGATTTTTTTTTCTAATTAATTTGAAGAGAATATTTAAAAAGATTTCAAGATAATACATTTTCTTAAGTTTCCTGGGAAATTAAAAATAATGTTTTATTTTGAAAAATTAATTTTAAGCGATTATTCAAAGACATTTTACAATATTTCAAAACCTTTAAAAAAATTGGCAAAAAAGATTGTGGAAGATCTTGAAGCAATTCGTTAAATTTTGTACAATGTAAAAAGAAATCAGGAAAAATTCGAATGCATTTAAAACATAGTTTTGAAACTTTAAAAAATAATTTTAATATTGAGAAGATTTAAAAAAAATTAAAAGAAAATGTAGATTTTTAAAGATTTTGAAATAAAAATTTGGAACCTTTTGAAGCGTTTTGAAAGGTTTCAAGAAAATAAAATTTTTTTCCAAACATTCCTGGGAAAGCTTTTAACGCTTTTTTTAATTTGAAAAAAATGTAGAAGCTTTTAGAGATTTTTTAAAGATTTCAAGAAAAAAAATTCTGCAGATCCCAAAGAAACTTTTAGATTATTTTTTATTCTGAAAAATTAATTTTTAAATAAAATTAAAAGAAATTTAAGCATTTCACAAAATTTCCAAATTTGCCGAAAAAGAATCTGGGAGATTTAAAGGCAAATTGTTTAATTTTTCTTGGATAAAAAAAATCGTAAAAATAATTAGAATCATTCGAAACGATATTTCAAAGTTATTCAAAGATGAAAAAATAATAAAAAATTTGAAGATTTAGAAAATTTTGGAACAATATGTAAATTTATGAAGATTCAGAAAAAAAATGTAGAAGCTTTTTAAGAATTTATAAAAGGTTTCAAGAAAATAAATCTGAAGATTTCTTAGAAACTTTTGGATTATTTTTCATTCTGACAATTAATTTTAAAAGGCAATTTGTTGAATATTACAGGATTTGAAAAACCTTAGGAATAATTCAAATTCGAAGTTTTTCAAAGATTAACAAATAATACAAAATTTGAAAAAATTTCAACAAATTATAACAAACTGTAGATTTTTGAAGATTTTCAGGAAAACATTTAGAAGCTTTTCAAGAAGTTTTAAAGGTTTCAAGAGAATAAGAAAAATTTCTTAAGATTCCTGGGAAACTTTTAAATGATTTTTTATTATCAAAAATTAATTTTAAACAAAATTTACAAAGATTTCAAAAAATTTCTTAAAAAGAATCTGGATGATTTAAAGGCATGATTTTAATTTTGCAGAATTTGAAAAAAAAAATCGAAAAAATTCAAATAATTTTAAAAGATATTTAGAAGTTTTGAAAGATTCAAAACTAATTCAAAAACTGAAAAGTGTTTTTATTCAGAAAAGTTAATTTTAAGAGAATATTTAAGAAGAATTCCAGAATTGTCAAAAAATATTCTGGAAGATTTTAAGCCAATTGTTTTATTTTTTTTTAATATTCAGAAGGTTTAAAAGTTTTGAAAATATTGAAAAATAATTTTTAAAAATATGTAAAAAAAATGTTAGAATATTTTGAAAAATTCCCAAAATTGCTGAAAAAGCGTGTAGAAGATTTAAAGGAAATTCTTTTTTATTTTGCACAATATAAAAAAATCTTAAGAATAATTCGTATCATTGAAAAATATATTTTAAATTTTTTTAAAGATTAAGAAATAATTCAAAATTTGAAAAAATTGAGAATAAAATATAGATTTATGAAGATTTCGAACAAAAATTTGGAACCTATTTGAGAATTTTGAAAGGTTTCAGGAGAATGAAATGTTTTTTCTAAGATTCTTGAGAAAGTTGTAGATGATTTTTTATCCTCGAAAATTAATTTTTAAAGAAACTTTGAAAAACGTCAAAAAAACTTCCAAATTTGCGAAAAAGTATCTGGCAGATTTTAAGGCAATTTGTTTCATCGTGTAGGATTAAAAAAATCTCAAAAATAATTCAAATCATTGAAAAAAAATGTTTCAAATTTTTTCAAAGATTAAAAAATCATTTGAAATTTTGAAAATGTGACAAAAAATTTAGAACAAAGTGTAGATTTTTGAAGATTTCGAAAAAAATTGGAAGCTCTTTGAATTTTTTTTAAGGTTTCAAGAGAGTAACAAAATTCTCAAGTTTCCTGGAGAAGTTTTAGATGATTTTTCATTCTAAAAATTAATTTTGAAAGAAAATTAAAAAAAATTAGAAACACTTTAAAAGATTACTCAAAATATGAAAAAATCTGGAGGATTACGATTTAATGGAATGGACGATTTAAAGCAATTTTTTTCAATTTGAAAGATTTTTCAAATGTTTAGCGTAGCGCGCGAAGGGATATTCCAAGTTATGACGTCAGTCGACAAGATGTCTGCATGCCGAGGGCCAAGCAATAATACCAATTGCATGGTAAGAAACTCCTTTTTAAACTTGGAAAAATACGATTTTTCACCATAAGTATATTTGAATATTATTTTTTATTTTTTATAAAATCATCAAATAAATAAAAAAATGGTCAAAAACAAAAAATTATCGATCTTATTATTTTATTTAATAGCTTTTGAAAAGTAACAAATAATATCCAAATATACTTATGGTGAAAAATGATTTTTTGAGATTTGTATTATTGTTTGGCCCTCAGCGTGCAGACATCTTGGATTTCACCCACAAGATTTAAATTTAAATTCAAATAGAAGATTATCCGAATAATCTAAACTATTCTCATATCGATTAATAATTAAAAGGCTGCGGCTGTACCTTCGCGAAACCTTGACAGTTCTGCAACTTTAATTGGACGAGCTGGAAAAGGGGTCGTTTTTCCACCAATCACAGACCATCGCCAGTGTTCGGCCATTTTTATTTCGCGTAAGTTTAGGCACTTCGTAATTAAAATGTTTAGGAAAGTACAAGATCATTGAGATAAATAAAGATGAGGATATCCTAACCTATCCTAACCTAGAAATTATAAAGGCGGGAAATTTAAAAAAGGAAAAAAAAACGATTGTGTTTTATTAATAGGAAATTAGGTATAAAATTCTAATAAAATAAAAAAGTATCAAAAAAAGAGTAGGAGATTTAAAAAAAGAATTTATTATTGCGTTTGATATGAATTGGATTAAAAATGATTTGTATTTCTCGCACGCAAATATTGGCACTCGAGCGCGGAACAGTTTAGTCGTCATCGATTAACAATAAGCACCGTCATTTATCGCAAATGCAAAGGCAGCTAATGTCGTTTGTCCTTCATCGTTTAAGCACGTTTACGAAAATAAATTGGCGCACACGTTTCCTATAATACGTGGAAGACAATGCAGACACTGTTGGGTTTAAACAGTTGAAATTAGAATTTAGCGAAACAACAGAAGATTGCTGCCCGATCTCGAGGTCAGGTCGAAATAATTTTCAACGACTGCCAACGTTCCGTATCCGCATCTGCAGATGTTAATTTTTACCTTTCCGAAATTTATATTTATTATTATTATTATAACATTAGGCCATTAAGCTTATTTTAGCAACACCGCTCCGACACAGCTAATCAATCTAGCAATCATCCCAGGCGAAGAGCTTCACAAAGTCATCACACATCATTGGGATCCGAAATCGTGACGTCACATGAACAAGATGGTCGCCGTAAGTGGGTTTTCTGGACGCCTGACAGGTGAAAAACCGGTTTTTTTGTGAATTTCAAAAGAAAAATGAAACTAAGTATCGCTAAAATTTGTCTCACGGCATCTACAACTTTCTGCAGAAATTTTTTTGAAGGGAAAAGAGTTTTGCATGCTGGACATGTCATATTTTGTGGTAAAGAAGCCTAAGGACAAAACTTGTATTAAAGTATAATTGCATTTTGTAGGCAAACTTAAAGTTTGAGGGATAAAACTCATAAAATAAGCTTATTCCAAAGTGTCGTAAAAAATGTAGTGTGCAGTTGCAAAGCTGCCCTGCTGGTAGTAAAAAGATGGAAAAAGATAGACATTTGCGGATAGGAAAATATAGAACTATTCTGTCTCTCTCAATGGGTCACTTTGCATCCCTAAAACGCTACCTTTTCTTATCCCTAATCTCAATAATTTTCTATCTTTTTCTCTATTCTTCGTGACCAAGGACTTTTATTTTTTTGATCCTTTAGTCTATCTATCTATTACGAATTTCAATCGTTTTCAATCTCTTTCTCTATCCTTCGTGACCGAAGACTCTTATCTTTTCCTATCCCTTAGTCTATCTATCTATTACGAATTTCAATATTTTCCAATCCCTTTCTGCAGTCTTAGTGACCGAGGACTCTTATCTTTTTCTATCCCTCAAAATTGGGGAGTCCATCAAAAAGTGAAAAAATTAATTTCAGAAATTAATTTGACGTTGACCACGTATCAGAAAGACAAGGTGACGTCCATGCTTCTATGTCTACATACTTAAAATTAATTTCCATACTTCACAGTCGACAACTGTCGAACATGGAAGAAAACGAAAAAAAAGGGGGGGAGGATGGGCCTATGCCATCGCCCACTCCAGTGAGGCCCAGCACACGCTTGTGGTTGACGTGCGCGGCGACGCGCGCACGCAGCTTCACTCGCAGGTTAATGGTCTCTCCTGCGGGAAGGATCGGGATGGAAGAGTTGAATTGCGTTACCCATCTGGGCATTTTTACACGATTGGATAGGTGGCTGCATGACGGCTAGAATGGAAAATGGCATTAGTGTGTGGAAAAAAAGCCCGCAAGTGAGAAAAAACCACTTAATCTAAAACACCTAAGTGCTATGTTTGAAATTTAGGATTAAGGGAGTAGAAGGGATATATAGGTTTCAAGAAAATTGTACTTAATATGTACTTAAATATGCACATTCATGAGGAAGCCTTTGGGTTTTACATGCTTTCGCAGGGATCATAAGGGTAATCTCCTAATGAGGAGATATGTGCAAGCTTGGATTTAGCTGTTCTCTCGTAGAATTTTTTAGCAATTTCGTGAATGTATTCTGAGATGGTTGGCAAATTAAATTCTTTGTGTAGTAGAGAATTTTTAGTGTATCTGGGGGATTTTGTAATGCGTCTCAGGAATTTATTTTGAATTATTTGGATCTGATTGATATTAGTTTTAGAGGTTCCTCCCCATATTTTGCATTCATATGTAATAATGGGTCTAATGAACATTTTGTAAATCAAAGTCCGGTAATCTGGTTTTATACTTCAATTTCTGTTAATAATCGGATGTAAACGAGAGATGATCCCCACGGCCTTACCCTTCACGTCTTTGACATGCAGGTTAAATTTATTGCGTTTTTATATTTTTTGGCTGAGATATTTAACGGAATCTTTCCAGTTTATTGGTTGTCCAAACATTTGCGGTGGATCTAGTTCTTTGGGTTTCTTAACATATAATAGTAAAGCTTCGCATTTGGTTGTGTTAATTTTGATTCACCATAATTTGCACCATGCTTCTACAATTTTAAGTGCCTCATGGAGGAGTCTCAGGATTGTTTCATCGCACCATGAGGAAAGAAATAGGACCGTATCATCCGCGTATATACCCAGGAGAACTCTGGGGATTGTTGGGATGTCATTGACGTAAAGGATGAAGATCACTGGTCCCATTAGGCTGCCCTGAGGGACACGCGCTTTAATGCAAAGTTTATCTGAAAGATTGTCATTTATCTTTACTGAAAATTTTATGTTAGAGAGATACGAGTGCAATATGCGAATGAGTTTACTTGGAAATTTATAATTGATTAGTTTCTTTAGTAGCCATACGTGCCATACGCTATCAAATGCATTTTACACGCCGAAGAAGACAGCTCCTGTGTTCCTTTTCCAATTTAAATTATGGGTTAGAATTTCTACGAGTTTAAGTATCATGTGTTGTGTGGAATGTTCTTTTCTGAAGCCAAACTGCTCTGGTCTAAGGGTGCTGTCTTTCTCGATGTGTTTATTTATCCTAATGAGAATTATCTTTTCAAAAATTTTGCTCATTGTCTTTAGTAAGCTAATGGGTCGATAGCTATTGGGATGATACGGGTCTTTTCCTGACTTTTGGAAGACTAGGATATGAGCTGTTTTCCAAGAGTTTGGAAAGTAATTGTGGTTAAAGCAGGCATTAAAGATAATGGCTAAAACAATAAGGCATGATTCTTGTAGTTTTTTCAGAATCGAGTTAGAGATAGAGTCAGGTCCTGAGGCTTTTCACAGATAGTAATATGGGCTGGATCTGAAAGGGAATCGTGGCGGGAGAAGTGTGTTTCATAGTTTTTTGCTAGAAAATTGGCCTTGTCGCTGTCATTAGGTGAGAAAGTGAGATCTGGTTTTTTAAGTGGAGGAATGGTCGCTTGGGGTTTAGTGAGGGCTTTCGTCATAAGCCAGATTGAATTATCTTTAATTCGGAGTTTTTTAACTACGTCGTTCCAATTATTACAAGAATTTTCTGAGCTTTTTTTGTTTATTGTTTTCTGAAGGTGATTGATTATGTTTTTGAGTATGGGGTTTTAATTTTTGTAGTGTTTTTGGGAGAGCTTGTTTCTTGTTTTAATAAGGTCTAAAATTTCGGGTGTTAAGGGTGTATCGTACTTTTTAAGTGTATTTTTTGGGACTGAGAGGTCTACTGCTGTTTGTATATTAGATGCGAAGTTTATTATGGCTTCATCAATTTCTGTCGAATTCTTTGGTGTGAGTTTTCGGCGAGTGAGTTAATGAAAGTTACCCAGTCTGCTTTTGCAAAATTATAACGCGGCCTGCCTGAGGTTTTTTCGCACTTTATTTTCACGTTAATAAGGACTGGTCTTTGGTCAGAGTCTAGTTCATTTATTGTAGAAATATCGTAGCCGAAAAGATTATTTTTTAATATTGCGACGTCAAAAAGGTCTGATTTGTGTTCAGTATAAATGGAAAGGAGGTGTGCGTATCTGGTGCCGCGATATCTAATTGTTTATCACAGACTAATTGAAAAAGTTGTTTTCCGTTTTTATTTACTGTTTTACTTTTCCAGGCTGTGTGCTTGGCGTTAAGATCACCGGCTGATATCATTGAAGGGGCTATCCGAATGATTTTTGTATAGTCTGCTTTCATGAAAATTTAAAGATGGGACTGGGTATGCATGGTGTTCAACATTATTCCTTATTATAATTGCTGTGTCTCTATTGTTATTATTTTTGTATGTTTTATAGCCTTGGATTTTAAATTGTTCAGATTGTGCAATTAGTGTTTCATTCAAAAGGCATGATATGGTAGATAAAATCAATTACCTAACTGTATCAGATACAACCAAGAAAAAGGAATTTCACTTGTGAAATAGAGGGCCGTAAGGGACAAGGTCCAGAGGGACTATTACTGCCACGTTCGTCCTCCGATCCTACGATGAGGATCGTGAGAAGGGATTAGGTTCAATCGAATTTAATCATTCACTGATCCTACGGTGAGGATCGTGTGAAGAGATTAGGCTCAATTGAATCCACTTGTTCTCCGATCCTACGAGAGAATCGCGAGAATCCACCCCTCCAGTTTAAGCGGGCCTAAATAGATATAGGCGAGCCCTTTCGCGCTTAGTAGTGACCCAGGAACCGGTACGTCCTCTAGTGTTTACGGTACTTTGGGAACGTTCACCTACACGAACTATTACGGATTTGAGTCTTGGGGGTGAGGGTGTAGGTGGACCGGCCCGGGGACAGAAGACCTATAAGATCGCCCGCCGCTTTCTAGGAGAATGTCCCAGACTTTTGTAACTCGATCTCTCGCTGAGACTGGCTCCAGTGGTGGTTCCCAGAGAAGGATGACCCGTAGATCTTGTGGCTTTGCCTTCGGGAGACTTGAGGGTCCCGCTCTGCCACCCAGAAGTATCTGCCGACGCTCAGGTGCATCCAATTTCCCTCGTGGAGAGTTTCGTTGTCTGGGTGATGAAGGCTGGATTGGTGAGGTTCCCAATAGCAACACGTCCTCCTCGCCTGATTTGTGTCCGGTTGGAGAGCGTGCGATTGGAGAAAGGAGTTTTGACAGAGAGGGTAAGGTCCCAAAAAACTCGAGGGCCTCCTCCTACGTCACGTCCTCTGTCTCCTTAAGGTTAAATTCGATGTCCGGACTCTCCGATGAAGGTTTGGCCTGCGTAGATTCGGAACTTCATGGGGCGAACAGTCGTCCCCGCCTATTTTTCTTCGACTTCTTGCGCCGATTCGGGGGTACCCAACTTCCGCCGTTGGGTTCCTCTGGAGCTCCTCGAAGATGCGGCGATGTAACTCGGCTCGTCGCTTGTTCTGGCTGGGCTTCCGGGGGGGGGGGTCGTCCTATCTATGGAGAGAGGAGTAGAAACACGAAGACAAAATTATAATGGCGTCCCTCAAATCCTACGGTGGAGATCGCGAGGAGGACTTAGGTTTTATTTGGAAATCAGTTGTTCTCCGATCCTAAGGGGAGGAGAGTGAGAAAGAATCCCGATATTGTGTGGATGATTGAATTAAACTCCAATCCTACGGTGAGGATCGTGAAAGGGAATCCAGATGTTAGGAGTATAAGTGAATTAAACTCCCATCCTACGGTGAGGATCGTGAGTGGATTTAAGTTTATTGAAATTCAATCGTTCTCCAATCCTACGGTGAGGATCGTGAGAAGGGATTAGGTTAGATTAAGTTTGGCTGGGTTCCGATCCTGCGTAAAGGATCGTGAGAAGGAATCCCGATGTTAGGAGGATAAGCGAATTAAACTCCGATCCTACGGTGAGGATCGTGAGTGGATTTAAGTTTATTTAAATTCAATCATTCTCCGATCCTACGGTGAGGATCGTGAGAAGGGATTAGGTTAAATTAAGTTTGATTACTGTTCTCCGATCCTACGTGAGGATCGTGAGTGGGATCCTATTCCTTAATTAGATTGACTCCCTTTTTCCAATCCTACGGAGAGAATCGTGAGAGGGAAGCCTGAAGTTAAAATTGAAATTAATTTAAACTCCAATCCTACAGCGAGGATCACTAGGTGTTCACGTAGCTAAAGATCACGGATACTTATTATCATCGGATCGGAAGGCAGCTGGTCCAGGTGTGGGGACGTCATGGTTTCCTCACTTCCCAGGTCGCAAGAGGTCCTCAGGAATCTTCAAGAATGTGAAGTAGTTAGGAGAACCAAGGTCCAGAGCCCCGATGGCCCAACACAGAGATCCCCTAAGGGCAGGAGTCCACAAAAATAAAAACTCGTAGTTTCTGAATTTTTAGTGTCTCTTTATTTGTTTAGAGAGCCCAAAAGTTTCTAACAGAGGAATACACAATTCTCTCCTGAACGAATTAAAATTACACGGCAGCTTGCGCGCGGGCAAAGAAAAAATAAGAAAAAAACGATAAAGTCCACATAGGACGACGAGGTATCATGCGGCGATACTATACGAATAGGGACCGATAAGAGTCCACAAAGGACGACGGAGTATGATGCGGCGATACTATACGAATAGGGAACGTTAAGAGTCCACAAAGGACGACGGAGTATCATGCGGCGATACTATACGAATAATCAACGTTAGAGTCCACAAAGGACGACGGAGTATCATCCGGCGATAATGTACGGCGTGGGAGACACTCGTACTGACGTCCGAGGGCGATGCTGAGAGCGGAGCGAGATGCTCGCTTGGTCCCGATCCGTGATGAAGGATATCCCGCAGATGCGAAAATCGGGATATCCAGGATATCCATAGGATGTGTCTGGGATATTCAAATGTCTAATGAATATTCTAGTAATCCTGTGGATATCCCTTGGACAACCTGGGAGACAAATGGGATCAAATGGGATATCCTATGCAATCTCAGTTATCACCCACGTTATCTTAGGGATATCCGAATTATAACTTGTAGGATATTCCACAGAGGCGGAAATCGGGATACCCAGGATATGTATAGGATGTTTCTGGGATATTCAAATGAATCATGAATAGACAAATGTTTCATGGATATTCTGGATATCCTGGGGACATCCCTGGGATATCCCTTGGACAACCTGGGAGATAAATGGGATCAAATGGGATATCCTATGCAATCTCAGTTATCATCCACGTTATCTCAGGGATATCCGATATATAACTTGTAGGATATCCCACAGAGGCGGAAATCCGGATACCCAGGATATGTATAGAATGTTTCTGGGATATTGAAGTGTTTCATGGATATTCTAGATATCCTGGGCACATCGCTGGGATATCCCCTGGACAACCTGGGAGGTAAATGTGATTGAATGAGATATCCTATTTAATCTCCGGTTATCCTAGGGATATCCGAAGGATAACTGGTAGGATAACCCGCAGAGGTGGAAATCGGGATATCCAGGATATCTATGGGATGTTTCTGGGATATTAAAATGTCTTATGGATATCCTGGATATCCTGGGGATATCCCTTGGACAACCTGGGAGATGAATGGGATATCCCAGTATATTCTATTTCTCTGAGGGTAAAATTAGCTCTGACTCGTGTTTCTAACATTCAAGGACAATTCCGATCTGATGAAAAAAAAGAGGCGGGATTCGATCCAGTAGATAACGAGGCGTTCGATGATCGATTCATCAGGTGGGTGAGTCGTTTTCCGCAGGTGCGCGAAGCCAAGGGAGCATTTAATGTGTGCTAGGCGGTCACGGTGCGGTAGAGCGCTTCATCCGAGCGCTCCACACCATACGACCTTGATTCCACTCGATCAACAATATATATTTATATAGGCCTCGATGACTCGGCCGAAACGATGAGTCGTCGTTTTTTCATCCGAGAACTACCAGCTCGATAGAAGAGCTGATAGAATAGCTGAAGAATGGAATAAACGATAAACGATGTCCCTCAACGTCCCTCGACCTTTGATCCTAATCCTTTGAGAAAAATAGTGAGGGAGGTTGGGACCAGCATTTTTGACCGATGACCTTCATCTATTGTTAATGGAAGTCTGGATAAAAATGTTTTTTTATAAATGAGGGGCTTGAGGCCGAAAATCCGAAAATGATGTTCCTATGATGGGCGTGAAAGAAATTTGATGACTTTATAGTTGGGGTCATCATCAAGTTAGGTGAGGTGTTCTAAAATTTCCGTCTCAACCACAGAATCTTGCTGAGATTTTAGAAACTTAGGGAAAAGGAAAGATGGTGAAGGAATTAATAGGGAAGATGAATTTTCAATCTAAAAGGACGAATTTTTAAGAAGAGAACAATCTTTAACGTAAACAAATTAAGCCTTTTCTTTGAAAAATGGTCAAATTCTCAATTTTCTCATTAAAATTGTTTAAATAATTGATAAATTTTTTAAATTTTAAATAAATAATAGAAAAAAGTCATCGGAAAGATGAAAATAAGAGATGAATTTTCAATCTAAAAGGACGAATTTCGAACAAGATTTGAATCTTCAACGTAAACAAATTAAACCTATTCTTCGAAAAATGGTCAAATTCTCAATTTGCTCATTAAAATTGTTTGAATAATTGATAAATTTTTGAAATTTTAAATACGTAATAGAAAGAAGTCATCGGAAAGATGAAAAGTAAAGATGAATTTTCAATCTAAAAGGTCGAATTTTGAACAAGATTTGAATCTTCAACGTAAACAAATTAAACCTATTCTTCGAAAAATGGTCAAATTCTCAATTTTCTCATTAAAATTATTTAAATAATTGATAAATTCTTGAAATTTTAAATACATAATAGAAAAAAGTCATCGGAAAGATGAAAAGTAAAGATGAATTTTCAATCTAAAATGTCGAATTTTGAACAAAAGTTGAATCTTCAACGTAAACAAATTGAGCCGATTTTTTTTTTAATGGTCAAACTCTCAATTTGCTCATTAAAATTGTTTAAATAATTGATAAATTTTGGAAATTTTAAATACATAATAGAAAAAAGTCATCGGAAAGATGAAAAGTAAAGATGAATTTTCAATCTAAAAGGACGAATTTTGAACAAGAGTTGAATCTTCAACGTAAACAAATTAGGCCGATTTTTTTTCAAATGATCAAACTCTCAATTTGTTCATTAAAATTGTTTAAATAATTGATAAATTATTGAAATTTCAAATACATAATAGAAAAAAGTCATCGGAAAGATGAAAAGTAAAGATGAATTTTCAATCTAAAGGTCGAATTTTGAACAAAAGTTGAATCTTCAACGTAAACAAATTGAGCCGATTTTTTTTTAAATGGTCAAACTCTAAATTTGCTCATTAAAATTGTTTAAATAATTGATAAATTTTGGAAATTTTAAAGGCATAACGCAAAAAAGTCATCGGAAAGATGAAAAGTAAAGATGAATTTTTAATCTAAAAGGTCGAATTTTGAACAAAAGTTGAATCTTCAACGTAAACAAATTGAGCCGATTTTTTTTAAATGGTCAAACTCTCAATTTGCTGATTAAAATTGTTGAAATAATTTATAAATTTTTGAAATTTTAAATACATAATAGAAAAAAGTCATCGGAAAGATGAATTTTCAATCTAAAAGGTCGAGTTTTGCACAAAAGTTGAATCTTCAACGTAAACAAATTGAGCTGATTTTTTTTCAAATGGTCAAACTCTTAATTTGCTTATTAAAATTGTTTAAATAATTGATAAATTTTTGAAATTTTAAATACATAATAGAAAAAAGTCATTCGGAAAGATGAAAAGTAAAGATGAATTTTCAATCTAAAAGGTCGAATTTTGAACAAAAGTTGAATCTTCAACGTAAACAAATTAAGTCTATTCTTCGAAAAATGGTCAAATTCTCAATTTGCTTATTAAAATTGTTTAAATAATTGATACATTCTTGAAATTTCCAATACATAATAGAAAAAAGTCATCGGAAAGATGAAAAGAAAAGATGGATTTTCAATCTAAAAGGACGAATTTTGAACAAAAGTTGAATCTTCAACGTAAAAAAATTTAGCCGATTTTTTTAAAAATGGTCATCTCAATTTGCTCATTAAAATTGTTTAAATAATTAATAATTCTTGTAAATTTACAAAACAAAGTAAAGAGTTATTGGAAAGACAATCTTAGTTGACTCTGTAAACAAATTGTGTTTATTCTTTGAAAAAACTCAAACTCTGAATATGTTTATGAAAATTGTTTAAATAATTATTAATTATTGTAAATTTTCAAAGTATCATAGGAAAGACTGTTTTGAAAAACATTCTTAATTGATTCCGTAATCAAATTGAGCCTATTCTTTAAAAAATAGCCACACTCTCAATTTGTTTATCCAAATTGTTTAAATAATAATTCATTCTTAGAAATTTGCAGAGAATTACAGCGAAAAGTCACTAGAAAGATATTCTTACTTAATTCTGTAAAAAGTGAAGCCTATTTGTGTAAAATAAGCCAAACTCTTAATATTTCAACCGAAATTGTTTAAATAATTAAATATTTTTATGAATTCACAAAGCAACATAAATAGCAGTCATCTAACATATATTTTTAGTCGACTTCATAAGCAAATTGAACCGATTCGTTGAAAAACAGCCAAACTCTGAATTTGTTCATTAAAATTGTTTAAATAATGAGTAAATCTCGAAAATTTTTAGGGCATTATAGAAAACAGTCATTGGAAAGCTATACTTATTTAATTTTGTAAAAATTGAGCATATTCATGGGAAAATAGCCAAATTCCTAATTTGTTTATAAAATTGTCTAAATAATTCATAAATCTTGGATATTTACAAAGCAACATAGAAAAGAGTAATCGGAGAGATATTCTTAGTTGACTGCATAAATAAATTATGCCTATTCCTTGAAATATAGCCAAACTCTGAATTTTTAAATCGAAATTGTTAATAATTATTGTAAATGTGCAAAGTATCGTATTAAATATTCATTAAAAATACCTTCTTTGTTGATTTTAAAACCAAATTGAGCCTTTTCTTTAAAAAATAGCCAAACTCCTCATGTGCGCATAGAAATTGTTTAAATATTGAATAAATCTTGGAAATTTGCACAGCATTATATCAAAAAGTCATTGGAATTATATCCTTAGTTAATTCTGTAAAAAATTTGGTCTATTCATTACAAATAGCAAAATTTCTAATTTGTTTATAAAATTCTTTAAATAATTCAAAACTCTGGGATATTTACAAAGAAACAGAAAAGAGTCATCGAAAAGATATTCTTAGCTAACTCCGTAAACAAATTGTGCCTATTTCTTGAAAAACTGCCAAAATCTGAATTTTGTAATCGAAATTGTTTAAATAATTATTTATTCTCATTAATTTACAAAGCAACATATAAAAGAGTCATAGGAAAGATATTCTTAATTCAGTCCGTGAAGAAATTGTGCCTATTCCTTGAAAAAAGGCCAAACTCCTAATATGTTTATGAAAATTGTTTAAATAATTAATAATTATTGTAACTATGCGAAGTATCGTAGAAAAGAGTGATTGAAAATACATTCTTTATTGATTCTGGAAACAAATTAAGCCTACTCTTCAAAAAATAGCCGAACTCTTCATTAGTTTATAAAAAATCTTGGAAATTTGCATATAATTATGTAAAAAAGTCATTAGAAAGATATTCTTAGTTTATTTTTTAAAAAGATCGAGCCTATTCATTGCAAAATAGCCGAACTTTGAATTTTCTTATGGAAATTTTTAAGATAATTAATAATTCTTGTAAATTTACAAAGTATCATACAGCATAAAATTATTTTAAGAAGTCATCGAAAAGATATTTTTAATTAATTTTGCAAAAAATCTTTTTGGGTAGAAAATTAATTTTCTTTGTTGAAAAATCATCTCTTTGGGAGAGGATTTGACTATTTGGTTGAAATTTAATGTATTTTGTTGAAAATTCGTATTCTGGTAGAAAAATAATCTTCTTGGTTAAAAATTTTTCTTCGTGGTTTAAAAATTCTGCTGCTTTGTTTCAAATTCAACTATTTTGTTGAAAATTAAATTGTTTGTAGATTTTTTCTTTTTTGTTGCTTAAAAATTAGTTCTTTTTTATCTACAAAATTAAACTGTTCCATTTTTAGTTAAAAATGTATCCTGTTTAGTTTGAAAATTCAACTGATAGAAAATTCATGCATTTTGTTGGAAAGTCGCCTTTTTGTGTAAAAAATTAAACTTGTTTTTTGAAAATTAATCACCTTGTTTGAGAATTCAACTATTCTGTTAAAAAATCAACTTTTTTCTAAAAAATTCGACTTTTTAGCTTGAAGACTAAACTATTTTGTTAATAATTCTTCTATTTTCGTTGAATTCAACTATTTGAAAATTCTTTTTTTTTATAGTTCAAAATTAATTTTTTAAACTTGAAATTGAACTATTTCATTTTTGATTGAAAAGATATCTTTTTTGTTTGAAAATTCAACTACTTGTTTGAAATTTGGTTATTTATTGATTTATTAATTATTATTTATAGCTACTTGTTGGAAATATAATTTTTGTTTGAAAAATTAAGTTTTTTCATTAGAAATCTCTATTTCTTTGGTTGAAAATTATTTTTTTTAGCTGAAAATTTAACTGTCTTTTTGTGAGAAAATAAATCTTATTTGTTGAAAGTTCATCTTTTTGGTTGAGGATTCAACTTTTTTGTTAAAAATTTATCCTTCTCAATTGAAAATTAACTTTTTTGTTAAAAATTGATCTTTCTCAATTGAAAATTAACTTTTTCGTTAAAAATTTATCTTTTTAGTTAAAGAATCAATTGTTTTCTAAAGCATTTTACTTTATAGTCTGAAAACTGAACTATTTTGTTGAAAATTCGTCTTTCTGGATAGAAAGTTAACCTTCTTTGATAAACTTTATTTTTTGTTTTGTTGAAGATTCAACTATTTTGTTAAAAAATCCTCTTTTCTCGTTGAATTCAACTGATGAAAATACTTGTTTTTTTATTATAAAATAATTTTTTAAACTGAAAATTATACAATTTAATTTTTATTGCAAAATTACCTTTTTTATTTGAAAATTCAACAGTTTGGTTGAAATTTGATGTATTTTGTTGAAAATTCGTGTTTAAGTAGAAAATTAATCTTCTTGGTTGAACATTAATTTTTTTTTTAGTTTAAAAATTCTGCTATTTGATTCAAAATTCAGCTAATTTTTTGAAAGTTCAATTATTTTGTTGAAGATTCAATTATTTTGATAAAAAATCTTTTATTTTCGTTGAATTCAACTTTGTGAATTTTTTTTTCTATTAAAAAGTAATTTTTAAACTGAAAATTAAACTGTTTTATTTTTTAATAAAAACTTATTTTTTATTTGAAAATTCAACAATTTCGTTCAAATTTGATGTATTTTGTTGAAAATTCGTCTTTTTGTAACAAATTGATCTTCTTGGTTGAAAATTTATTTTGGTTGTTTCAAAATTCACCTATGCAATTTAAAATTCATCTATTTTGTTTAGAGTTTAATTTTTTTGTTGAAAATTTGTCTTTTGGATAGAAAATTAATCTTGTTTGACAAAAATTCATCTATTTTGATGGGGATTCTACTATTTTATTAAAAAATCTTCTATTTTTGTTGAATTCAACTGTTTAGGAATTATTTTTTTACGTTGAAAAGTAATTTTCTAAATTGAATATTGAACTGTTTCATTTTTGATTGGAAACTTATCTTTTTTATTTGAAAATTCAACAATTTGGTCACAATTTGATGTATTTCGTTGAAAATTCGTCTTTTTGCAGAAAATTAATCTTTTTGGTTGAAAATTCATTTTTGTAGTTTGAAAATTCTGCTGTTTGGTTCAAAATTCGAATAATTTTTTGACAGTTAAAGTATTTTGTTGAAAATTCATCTTTTTGGATAGAAAGTTAATCTTCTTTAATGAAAATTCATCTATTTTGTTGAGGATTCATCTGCAATCAAAACACATTTATTTGAAACCAAAAAATTGCATTTTTAAACAAAAAAGATGAATTTTCAGCCAAGAAGATTAATTTTCGACCAAAGAGGACGAATTTTTTTAACAAAATACTAAATTTTCAAGTAGAAAAGAATAATTCAAAAATATAAAAGTAGACTAAATAAAGCATCAATTACGCACATCTTCAGAATGTGAAGTTTCAAAATTTGTTGCCAAGAAGATATTTTCACAAGCATGATGCCTTCACATCAAATCGGTTTTCATAATTAAAACAAAAAATTCTCTAAGACAGGTATTTTTCAGGAACAGAGAAAAAAGAATTATTTAAAATGTATCATTAGAAGAAATTGAGATTGCTCACGCAAAGAAACATTTTGTAAAGCATCAATTACGCACATCTTCAGAATGTGAAGTTTCCAAATTCATTGTCAAGAAAATATTTTCACTATAGCATGATGCCTTCACATCAAATCGGTTTTCATAACTGAAACAAAATGTTTTCCGAAACAGTTATTTTGTTCAAAAACAGAGAAAAATCAATTATTCAAAATTGATTATCAGAAGCAATTGAGATTGCCCACGCAAAGGAACATTTTGATAAAGCATCAATTTCGCACATCTTCAGAATGTGAAGCTTCCAAATTTGTTGTCAAGAAGATATTTTCACTAGCATGATGCCTTCACATCATATCGGTCGTCATCATTAAG
The DNA here is from genome assembly GCA_011634705.1 of Andricus grossulariae. Classification (NCBI taxonomy): domain Eukaryota; kingdom Metazoa; phylum Arthropoda; class Insecta; order Hymenoptera; family Cynipidae; genus Andricus; species Andricus grossulariae. The sequence continues at coordinate 82,935,981 of JAABKJ010007545.1, read as the reverse complement.
ACAAAAAGTTCTCTTAGACAGGTATTTTTCAAGAACAGAGAGAAAAGAATTATTTAAAATTTATCATCAGAAGCAATTGAGATTGCTTACGCAAATAGACATTCTGATAAAGCATGAATTACGCACATCTTCAGAATGTGAAGTTTCCAAATTCAATGTTAAGAAAATATTTTCACTATAGCATGATGCCTTCACATGAAGTTGGTTTTCAGAATTGAAACAAAAAATTCACTAAGACAGGTTTTTTTACAGGAACAGAGAAAAAATAATTATTTAAAATGTATTATCAGAAGCAATTGAAATTGCTGACGCAAAGAAACGTTTTGTAAAGCATCAATTACGCACATCTTCAAAATTTTAAGTTTCCAAATTCGTTGTCAAGAAGATATTTTCACTAGCATGATGCCTTCACATCAAATCGGTTTTTATGATTAAAACAAAAAAATCTCTAAGACGGGTATTTTTTCAAAAAGAGAGCAAAAAAAATTATTTAAAATGGATTATTAGAAGCAATTGAGATTGCTCACGCAAAGAAGCATTTTGTAAAGCATCAATTACACACATCTTCAGAATGTGAAGTTTCCAAATTCGTGTTCAAGAAGATATTCTAATGATCCGAAAAGTAAGGTTGCTTGGAAATTTATTTTTTAATTGTGAATCATTTACTTGCTTATTTTACAAACATTATTCACGATAAAATGGATTTCTTTTCAATCTTATTAAAAAAAAAAGAAAGTTAAAGTCCCAAGAGAGATATGATCACATTTGAAAAAATACTGGAATATTTTGGAAATAAAATGGGCCAAAAGTAACAAAGTAGGGAGGAGTAAAGAAGAAAGTCGACATTTGCGGTACTGCACGTTGACAGGAAGATCAAGTGATTTCTTTTGAAGATCTTTTGTCGCCTCGCTCGAAAAAAAAAAAAAATAGAAAAGCGATGAGAGTTGAGTCAGTCTAAAGAAAAACGTGGTATATATTTCCATACCAAAGGAAAAACACGAGCACCTTCTGTCAAAACAAAATGTTCTTTTTTTTCCACTGTCGAGTCGATTAGCTGTCACTATAATGCCACTGGAATTTATCCTCTTGACGATGTTCACCCTAAAATTTGCATCAGAGCCAATAGTCGAATGGAAATAATGAAATGCCATATGTTGCCGTATGTCAAGTGGCAGTTGTTATAGAGTTGAATTTTTAATCGAGAAAGTTTCTTGAATTAAGAGAGAACAAATTTAAACCAAATTTTTTAATTTTCGAGTGAAAAAGAGGAAATTTTTAGTTAAGAAAACTAATTTTTCACCAAAAAGGCAAACTTTCAACAAAATATTGAAATTATTAAGCAAAGAGATCAATTTTATACAAAAATGATAATTCTTCTACTAAAAACATGAATTTTCAACAAATTTGTGCCAATTTAAACCAAGTGGTTAAATTTTCAACTAAAAGGATGAATTTTCATCTAAAAAGATTCATTTTCACAGAAATAGTTGAATTTTCAACTAAGAAAGATACATTTTTAAAGAAATATTTCAATTTTGAACTGAAAAACATGACTTTTTAACAAATTTTTTCAACTTTCAACCAAGTATTTGAATTTTCAACTAAAAGAATGAACTTTTACCTAAGAGATCAATGTTCAACCATAGTAATAAATCTTTAACCAAAAACATGAATTTTTAACACATTTGTTCAACTTTCAGCCAAGTAGTTAATTGTCAATAAAATATTTAAATTTTCAACCTAAGAGATCAGTTTTCAACAAAAATGATCAATCTTTAACAAAAAACATGACTTTTTAACAAATTTGTTCAACTTTCAACCAAGTATTTGAATTTTCAACTTATAGGATGAATTTTAACCTAACAGGATTTATTTTCAACCAAATAGTTGAATTTTCAAAGATGAAAGATCAATTTTTAAAGAAATAGTTGAATTTCCAACTGAAAAATATAAATTTCTAATAAAATAGTTGAATTTTCAACTGAAAAAGATGACTTTTCAACAACGAAATGTAACTTTCAACTAATTAGTTGAATTTTTAATAAAATATTTAACTCTTCAACCAAAGAGATCAAATTTCAAACAAAATGATAAATCTTCAACTAAAAACATGAATTTTTAACAAATTTGTCTACATTTACCCAAGTAGTTGAATTTTTAACTAAAATTATGAATTTTCACCCAAGAAGATTAATTTTTAACCAAATAATTGCATTTTCCACTAAGAAAGGTATATTTGCAAAGAAATAGTTGAATTTTCAACTAAGAAAGATACATTTTTGAAGAAATATTTTAAATTTGAACTGAAAAATATGACTTTTTAACAACAGAGTTCAATTTTCAACCAAGTAGTTGAATTTTAAATTAAATATTTAAATTTTGATCCAAAGATATCAATTTTTAACGAAAATGATAAATCTTCAATGAAAAACATGATTTTCAACAAATTTGTTTAAATTTCAACTAAGTAGTTAAATCTTCTACTAAAAGGATTAATTTTCCTCTAAAAAGATTCATTTTTAACCAAATAGTTGAATTTTCAACTGAGAAAGATGAATTTCCAAGGAAATAGTTGAATTTTCTACTAAGAAAGATAAATTTTCAATAAAGGATTGAAACTGTCAACCAAGCAGTTAATTTTTAATAAAATATTTGAATTTTCTACCAAAAAATTCAATTTTCGACAAAAATGATTAATCTTCAACCAGAAACATGATTTTTTAAGAAATTTGTTCAAATTTAACCAAGTAGTTGAAGTTTTAACTAAAAGGATGAATTTTCACCTAAGAAGATTAATTTTTAACCAAATAGTTGAATTTTCAACTAAGAAAGATAAATTTGTGAAGAAATATTTTAATTTATAACTGAAAAAATGACTTTTTAACAACCGAGTTCAATTTTCAACCAAGTAGTTAAATTTTTAATTAAATATTCAAATTTACAACCAAAGGAATCTATTTTTAACGACAATCATAAACCTTCAAGGAAAAACATTAATTTTCAACAAATTTGTTCAAATATCAATCAAGCAGTTGAATTTTCAACAAAAGTGATAAATTTTCACCTGAAAAGATTCATTTTCCACCATAAAGTTGAATTTTCAACTGAAAAAATGACTTTTTAACAAAGGAGTTCAACTTTCAACCAAGTAGTTATTTTTAATAAAATATTTAAATTTGCAACCAAAGAGAGCAAGTTTTAACGCAAATGATAAATCTTTAACTGAAAACATGAATTTTTAACAAAATTGTTCAATTTTCAACCAAGTAGTTGAATTTTTAATTAAATATTTAAAATTACAACCAAAGGAATCAATTTTCAATGAAAATTATAAATCTTCAAGGAAAAACATGAATTTTTAACAAATTTGTTCAAATTTCAACCAAGTAGTTTAATTTTCAACAAAAGTGATGAATTTTCTCCTGAAAAGATTCATTTCAACCATATAGTTGAATTTTTAACTGAAAAAATGAGTTTTTAACAAAGGAGTTCAACTTTCAACCAAGTAGTTTAATCTTCAGCTAAAAAGATTCATTTTCAAAGAAATAGTTGAATTTTCAACTAAGAATTATAACTTTTTAAAGAAATAGTTTACTTTTCAACGAAGAAATAAAAGATTTAAAAGAAATTAAAATCAATTAAATAATTCAATTCTCAACCGCAGAGATCAATTTTTAATAAAAATGATAAATATTGAACTGAAAACATGAATTTTTGACACATTTTTTCAAATTTCTACCAATTAGTTGAATTTTCAACTAAAACGATGAATTTTCAGCAATGAATATTCATTTTCTACCAAATAGTTGAATTTTTAACTAAGAAAGATAAAATTCCGAAGAAATATTTCAATTTTCAACTGAAAAAAATGTCTTATTAACAACGGAGTTCAACTTTTAACCGAGTAGTTGAGTTTTCAATACAATATTTGAATTTTCAACTAAAGAGATCAATTTTATACAAAAATAATAAATCCTCAACCAGAAATATAAATTTTTAACTTTTCTTGAACTTTCAACAAAGTAGTTGAATTTTTATCTTCAACTAAAAAAATGAATTTTCAACAAATTTATTCAAATTTCAACCAAGTAATTACATTTTCAACCAAAAGAATGAATTCCCACCCAAGAAGATACATTTTTAGAGTAATAGTTTAATTTTCAACTGAAAAAGACGACTTTTTAACAACGGAATTTAACTTTCAAATAAGTAGTTGAATTTTCAATAAAATATTTCAATTTTTGACCAGAAAGATTAATTTTTAACCAATTAGTTTAATTTTCAACTAAGAAATATAAATTTTTGAAGAAATATTTAAATTTTTAACTGAAAATGATATATATAAATCTTGAAACAAAAACATGAATTTTTAACAAATATGTTCAAATTTAAACCGAGTGGTTAAATGTTCAAATAAAGGATTAATTTTTTACCTAAGAAGATTCATTTTTAATGAAATAGTTGAATTTTCAACTAAGAAAGACACATTTTTAAAGAAATATAATTTTCAACTAAAAAATATGACTTTTCAAGAAAGGAGTTTAACTTTTAAACAAGTAGTTAATTTTCATTAAAATATTTAAATTTTCAACCACAGAGATCAATTTTCAACCAAAATGATGAATCTTCAACCAAAATATGAATTTTTAACAAATGTGTTAAAATTTTGAACAAGTAGTTTAATTATCAACTAAAAGGATGAATTTTTACCTAAGAAAATTCATTTTTAACTAAATAGTTAAATTTTGAACTAAGAAATAAGAATTTTCGAAGAAATATTTTAATTTTCAACTGAAAAAGATGATTATTCAACTTTTCAACAGAAGAGATCAATTTTCAAACAAAATGATAAATCTTCAACCAAAAACATGAATTTTTAAAACATGTCTTCAAATGTAACCAAGTAGTTAAATTTTCAACTAAAAGGATGAATTTCCAAAGAAATAGTTGAATTTTCAACTAAAAAAGATATATTTTTCAAGAAATAATTTTATTTTTAACTGAAAAAGATGAATTTTTAACAACTGAGTTCAATTTTCAACTACGTAATTGAATTTTTAATTAGATATTTAAGTTATTAACCAAAGAGATAAATTTTTAACAGAAATGATAAATCTTCAAGGAAAAACATGCATTTTTAACAACTTTGTTTAAATTTTAACCAAGCAGTTTAATTTTCAACTGAAAAGTGAATTTTCACCTAAGAAGATTAATCTTCAATCAAATAGTTGAATTTTCAAACCAGAAAAATAAATTTTTAAAGTAATAGTTGAATTTCCAGCTGAAAAAAATTAATTTACAAAGAAATAGTTTAATGTTTAACTGAAAAAGATAACTTTTTAACAGGGAATTTCAACATTCAAAAAAGTAGTTCATTTTCAATAAAATATTTGAATTTTCTACCCAAAAAGAATCAATTTTCAACAAAAATTATCAATCTTAAAGAAAAACATGAAATTTCAACAAATTTGTTCAAACTTCAACCAAGTACTTGAATTTTCAACTAAAAGGATGAATTTTTACCTGAAAAGGTTAATTTTCAACCAAATAGTTGAATTTTCAACTGAAAAGATGACTTTTTAACAAAAGAGTTCAATTTTTTACCAAGTAGTTGAATTTTCAATAAAATCATTAAATTTTCAACCAAAGAGATTGATTTTTAACAAAAATGATAAATCTTCCACCAAAGCCATGAATATTGAAGAAATTTGTTCAAATTTCAAATAATAGTTGAATTTTCAAATAAAAAAGATGACCTTTTAACGAAGGAATTCAACTTTTAACCAAGTAGTTGAATTTCCAATTAAATATTAAAATTTTCAATAAAAATGATAAATCTTCAACCAGAAACATGAATTCTTAATAAATTTGTTCAAATTTTAACCAAGTAGTTTAATTTTCCACTAAAAGGATGAATTTTCACCTGAAAAGGTTAATTTTCAACTAAATAGTTGAATTTTCGAGCCAAAAAGACGAAATTTTCAGTTAATAAAACTATTTTTTTTTACCAAAAAGGCAAACTTTCAACAAAAGATATCAATTTTCAACCAAAGAGATCAATTTTCAATAAAAATGATAAATCTTGAAACAAAAACATGAATTTTTAACAAATTTTTTCAAATTTCTACCAAGTAGTTGAATTTTCAACAAAAAGGATGAATTTTCACCTGAGAAGATTCATTCTTAACCAAATAGTTGAATTTTCAACTAAGAAAGATAAATTTTTTAAGAAATATAATTTTCAACTGAAAAATATGACTTTTCAACAAAGGAGTTCGACTTTCAACCAAGTAGTTAATTTTCAATAAAATATTAAAATTTTCAACGCCCTGGTGGAAAAATTTTTACAAAAAAGTACAGAAAACTAAAACTATTTTCACAGAAATCTGCAAATAAAGACAATAAATTATAACCAAAATAGCAAGAAAGTACAACTTTTTTCTATTATTGAGATAAAATATGTATTTTTTTTTGCATTTTTTTTTGGTACATTGTTGTATTTTATTGTGGTTTTAATTTTTGGAATCTTTTCAAAACCTCTAAATATATTTTAAACTTACTTGATTATTTTCGAAATAATTATTTATCAACATTGTTTTTTATTATTTAAAATTTGTTTTAAAATCTTTTTATATATTCTCTTAAAATTAATTTTTCAAAGTAAATAATCATTTTTTTCCCAGCAAGATAGGGAAATTTTTTTTACTTTCTTCAAATCTTTAAAGATCTTTAAAAATCTTCAAAATTTCATTTCGAGATCTTCAAAATTCAAAATTTAGTTTTTTATTTTTGAAAATTTTGTCTAGTTCTAAGTTGAGTTTGGCATTTTCAAAATCAAAAAAAAAAAAAAATGAACATTTCAAGCCAATGAACGCACGATATGAAAAAAAGTCGAGAGTAGAAAAACATTGATTTTTGAAAAACCCGTTTTTGAATTTTTTCGAAAAATCGAAAATTCAACTTTTGATAGCACAAAAAGTAATAAAAAATTCAATATTTGGTCAAACTATGCAAGATAAAAAAAAATGAATCAACAAAAATTTTTTACCCAAAAAAGATCTACAAATTTGTTATAAATCACTCTTTTATATAATGCGTAGTTTTTGTTTTATTCGTAAAAAACGATAAAAATTAGCAAATTAAAATTTTTGAAAAACGACACAAGAGACGAAAAAATGAAAAGACGAAAGTTGTTCAACCAAAAAAATATCTACAAATTTGTTATAAACTCTTTTTATAAAAATATATTAAAAATTGAAAAATCAACTTTTTAGAAAAAGCACACAATTTTATTTAACAAAATTTTCGCTTAAATTATATCTACAAATTTGCTTAGAACCACCTTATACTAGGAACTTTTTGATTGAAAATTAATTTTTTCAACTTGAAATTTAACTATTCTATTTTTGATCAAGAATTGATTTTTTTTTATAAAAATTTAATCTTCTTGGTATAAAATTCATCTTTTGGGTTGAAAATTCAACTATTGAGTTAAAAATTTATTTTTTTGTTTCTTGAAGATTCATTATTTTAGTTAAAAATTAATTTCTTTGCTTAAAAATTCAACTATTTTGTTGAAAATTATTTTAAAACCAAAATTTTGTTGTACTGTGAATTTAGTTATTCTATTTATGTCAGCAAATGGTTCTCTTAGAGTTTAAAATCCACTTCTCGTCTTTTTTGGGTGGAAAATTCAATTTTTTTGGGTAGAAAATGCATCTTTTTGGGTTGAAAAGTAAACTATTGAGTTAAAAATTCATGTTAGTTGAAGATTCATTATTTTAGTTCAAAATTAATTTATATGCTTGAAAATTTAACTATTTTGTTAAAAATTAGTTGGTTTTTTGGTTCAAAATAATTTTTTTAACTGAAAATTTAACTATGCCATGTTACGTTTAACACTTATGTTTCTAAGTTGAAAATTCAGTTATTTGGTTGAGAATTTCTGTATTTTGTTTAAAATTAGTCGTTTGTGGTAGAATATTAATCTTCTTGGTGACTAATTCACTTTTTTTTTTTAAATTCATTTCATTGGTTGAAAATTTAATTATTAGATTGGAAATTCCTTTCAAAATTTAAATATTTGGTTGAAAATTCATGTATTTATTAAAAATTATCTTCTTTGGTTAAAAATTCATTTCTTTTTGATAGACATTTAATGTTCTTGGTTGAAAATTCATCTGTTTGCTCGAAAATTTATCTATTTTGTTAAAAATTCATATTTTTTTGTTTGAAAATGAATTTTTTGGGCTGAAATTGTAGGTTTTTTTATTTTTGTTATAAAATTAATACTTTCAAGTTGAAAATTCACTTCTTGTCTTATTTTAATAAAAATTCGTAATTTTTCGAAATTTGTAGCAATATTTTGAAATGTTTTAAAACCTTTTTGAAATTTTCTTTAAAAATAAAACTTTTCATGATAAAAAATATCCCAGGAATCTAAAGAAAATTTTTTTATTATAATAAAGCCTTTCAAACTTCTTAAAAAGCTTCGAAAACTTGTTTGAAACATTCAAAAATTTACATTTGGTTTACAATTGTTGGAAATCTTTTCAAATTTTTAAATTATTTTTCAACCATTTCCAAAACTTGTAAACCTCCTAAATACGTTTTGATTTTATATACATTTTTGCAAAAATATTCCCAAAATTCTGAAAAATTGAAAAATTGCCTTGAAAATCTTCCAAATTCTGCTTTAATATTTAATATTCTCTTAAAATTAATTTTTCAAAATAAAAAATCAGTTTAAATTATCCCATGAATTTCAAGACATTTTTTATTATTATCAAGAAACTTTTCAAAATGCATAAAAGTTTCAAAAATTGTATATCAAAATATTCAAAAAGGTACATTTTTGATCTGCGTAAAAATATCTTTAGGTTTCAAATTAATTTAGAATCTTTTTGAAACTTCTAAATATGTTTTGATCTCACCACGAGTTTTTTTGTTATAAAACTTTGCAATCTTGCTAATCGAAAATTTTGTCTTTAAAATCCTTTATATCCTTTTTACAAATTTGAAGAAATAATTTAAAATATTTTAAAATCTTTTTCAATTTTCTTCTAAAACTTATTTTTTAAATAAAAAATCAGTTTATATTTTGTCATGAATTTTAAAAAGTGTGTACCATCGTGAAACCTTTAAAAATCTTTAAGAACTTTCAAAATTTTCATTCCCAAATATTCAAAAATGTACGTATTTTCTAACTTCTTTTAAATGTCTTCAAGTTTTAAATTAATTTTGAATCTTTTTAAAACTTCTAAGTGTCTGTGAAAGTTGATCAAATTTTTTATAAAACTTCGTAACCTTGATAAACTGATCAATTTTACTTTAAAATCGTCCATATTCTTTTTTCGAAATTTTAAGAAATAATTTAAAATATTTTGAAATCTTGGTCAATTTTCTATTAAAATTTATTTAAAAAAATAAATAATCAATTTGAATTTTCCCAGGAATTTTAAGAAATTTTCTTTATTCTCTTGAAACATTTTCAAATTCTTACAAGCGGCTTCTTCATTTTTGAAATTTTCAAAAATCTACAAATTACATTTTGTATATAAAAATGCTGGACACCTTTCTTCTTTTTCTTCTTATTATTATTATTATTATCATTATACCATTAAGCCATTTCTCTTTCGGGGTAGGCGTGACTTGCTCGGTGAGGAAAGTCTTTTTTTCTTTCTTAATTTGATCATTGTATATGTACACATATATGCATATATACATATGCATATATGTATATATATATATGCATATGTATATATATAAATCCATTTTTCGTCGAAATTTTATTTTTGATAGACATTTGATCTTTTTGGTTGGAAATTCATTTGTTTTGTTGAAAATTTCAAAAATTCGTTGAAAATTTATTTTATTTGGTGTCAAACTTATTTCTGTAATTTAAAATTGAACTATTCTATTTTTTGTTGAAAATTTATATTTTTTCAGTTGAAAATTCATCTTCTGCGTTGAAAATTCAACTATTTGGTTCAAAATTTATTTTTTTGATTGAAGATGCACCATTTTAGTTTTTCATTGAAAATTATAATATTTTTTTCCTGGCCATATCAACTATTGCACTTTTTGTTAAAAATTTTATTTTTATCAAAGATTTATCAATTTGGTTCAAAATTTAACTATATTCTTGAAAATTGCCTTTTTCTTGGTTGAAATTGAATGACTTTACCTGAAAATGAAATAATAGAATATTTGCATTAACAAATCTTAAATATCACGTTATACAATAATTTTAGAGACATTGATTTCCTATAGGGTTAATTTTTTTTTAATATTGCGCATTAGTATAAATTTAGCCCCCCCCCCCCCGAATACTGTTACGTGATTTACGGATGGCCCCTTATCATGAAATAAAAATTTCCTTTTTCAAAATTCTATCTAAAATTGGATAAAACTTAATTTATGAGAAGATTTTTAGATTCAAATTGGAAGATCCAATTCTTCCATTTATAAATTCGTGTAATTATAATAATCGTATTTCAACAACCTCGCATGTTCACTAAACGACCGATAACAATAATTGTGATAGGTCATGAAGACAGGCTTACGTAGCACAAGAGAGATAAAACGAGATGTTTTCGAAGAATTCTGCGATCGTCATATCAGATCTTACTTGTATGACACTTATGTTTGCTAAATTTAAACTTGGGATTTCCAATTTCATCAAGTGATGACATTTTCAAGCATGCAACTTTATCAGCTGAAACATACATTTAAAATCTGCGTTTCAAAGCCCCTATCTTATTCTGTCGACATAAAAAATTAGTCAATAAAAATAATTTCAATATATCAAAAGAAGACTAAAAATAGTTTCTCAAACCATTTCATGAATAAATGAACTACAGTACAAGATTGCTTTCATAAAAAAGATTAGCTATAATTGATTACAATTCAATCATTTTTCAAAAATTGGTAGGAAGCGATAGTGAGAAAACATTCAATTGCAAATATATTTTTTTGAGTTTGAAATTTTTTAAAATAAAAAGAATGTTTTTTTACTTGACATGGCATCATCACTAATATAATTTTGATTTTTAAAATCTCAAACAGCGATCCGCTTACGAACATTTTTTTATTTTAATTACAACCCTTATGTGCGGTACCACGGAATTTACTTGTAAGATGATCATGATCACTGTCAAAATTTCATTTCAATTTTCAAGCCTTACAAATTCAACTGTTGAAAACTCAATTTTCTTCAATTTTTAGCTGTTGAAAATTTAAGAAGAAAACAAATTTTTGATTTTAAAAAAAATGTAAACAATTTTATATTTACATAATTTTGCATGAGAATTTAGTGAACAGTTTTATCCGTAAAAAAATTTGGAAAAGTCGATTTTTTCGTAAACGTGTTGCTATTGGTAAATAATGTTTTGGCAAATGATTAGTTGTCCAATTGACTCTCAGATAAGGAATATATGAGATTGAACTGTAGTTCGAGCATTAAAAATTAAACAATAAGCGATTTCATAAGAAAATTCTGTATTTGTTCAAAATTAAGAAAATGTACAGATTTTAAAGTAGTCACACTCAAATTTTAAATTTAACCAAATTTCAAATCCTATTCAAATATTGCTTCAGCCTAAAATATGATGACATTTTTAAGCAAACAACCTTATCAGTTGGAACATCCATTTAAAATCTGCGTTTCAAAGCCCCTATCTTATTCTGCCGACTTGAAAAATCATTCAATAAAAATAATTTAGATTAATCAAAGAAAGACTAAAAATAGTTTCTGTAACCATTTCATGAATAAATGAACTCCAGTACAATTAAATCTTAATTGAGTCTTAATTAAAACGTGCTTAATCGATCTCACGGCCACTCGATATTCAACACCAAAAATCAGTTCAAGCGATTCCTGAAGGGTCATCCATAAATTATGTTACTTGAATTTTCAACAAAATAATTAAATTTTCAACAAAATAGTTGAATGTTCTACCAAAACGTTTAATTTTCAACCAAACAGTTGAATTTTCAAAAAAAGAAGCTTAATTTTCTACCCAAAAAGACGAATTTTCAACAAAATTGATGAATTTTCCACAAAAAAGTTAATGTTTCAAATAAATAATTTAATTTTTAATCCAATAGTAGAATATTCTACCAAAATAGTTGCATTTTTTACCAAAAAAGATGGTATCTAGGAAGAGATGATTTTTCAAACAAAAAAGACGTCTTTTGTACAAAACAATTAAATTTAAAAAAATAATAATATTCAACTATATAGTTTAATTTGATACCAAATTTTTTAATTCAAAAAATATTTTAATTTGAATTAAAAAACAGTTGAATTTAACCGAAGAAGAAAATTTTTTAGCGAACTAGTTGCATCCTCGATAAAATACATTTATTTTCAACCAAATAGTTACATTTTTAAATAGAAAAGATTAATTTTCAATTAAAAATGTAAATTTTCAACCCAAAATGGAATATTTATATTTTCAGTTTTTAAAAAACTGGTTAAAGCTTCCACTTCAAAGATGAATTTTCAACTAAAATTATGAATTTTCACAAAAAATGTATTTTTCACAAAGTAGTTTCTTAAACCATTTCATGAATAAATGACCTCCTATACAATTAAATCATAATTAAGTCTTAATTAAAACGTGCTAAATCGAAATCATGGTCACTTGATATGAAAAATAAATGAAAGAACAATATAATAAATAATAATTAAAAATAAAATAAAAGCGAAAAGTGCGATTTATGATATTTCAAGCAAAACAGATTTTTAATTAATCAAAAAACAGTTGAATGCAATAAAAAAATAAGAGTTTTTAACCAAAGAGATGAATTTTCAACGAAAAAGATGAACTTATAATTAAAAAAGATAAATTTTGAATTGAAATGTGATAATTAAATTTTCAGTTGAAATGTAACTATTTGGTTCAAACTTTAATTATTTTTTGAAAATGCAACTATTTTGATAAAGTCACTTTTTTGGTCAAAAATTAAACTACTTGGTTTAAAGGTTAACTTTTTTGTTGAAAATTCATTTTTTTCATTCATAATTTTTGTTGAAAATTCATATCTTTAGTTAGTTAATTATTTTGATTAAAAATGTAACTTTCACTATTTCAAAATATTTTGAAATGCTTTAAAATCCTTTGAAGTCTTTGGAAATCATTTGAAACCCACTGAAATCCTTTAAAATCTACTAATATTCAAAATCTCGCGAAAATATTCAAAATATTTCAAAATCCTTCGAATCCCTTCGGAACCTCTTGAAATCCTTTAAAATTTCTTGAAACCCATTACAGTTTTATTGAATTCCGTAAAATCTGTTGATATCTTTAGCCATCTACGAAGTCCTTCGGAACCTCTTAAGATCCTTTAAAATCCCTAAAAATCTCTTGCACTTCCGTAAAATCTTTTGAAATATCTAAAATGTACTTATAATCCAGTAATATCTATTAAATTATTAATTAATTAATTGAAATTCAATCATTTTTCAAAAATTGGTAAGAAGCGATAGTAAGAAAACATTCAATTGCAAATATATATTTTTTAAGTTTAACATTTTTTCAATAAAAATAATGTTTTTTACTTGACATGGCATCATCAATAATATAATTTTGATTTTTAAAATCTCAAATGGCGACCCATTTAGGAAAATTTTTTTATTTTAATTACAACCCTTATATGCGGCACCACGGAATTTACTTGTAAGATGATCATGATCACTGACAATTTTATTTCAATTTTCAACTCTTAAGAATTCAACTTTTGACAACTCAATTTTCAATTGTTAAATTTAATAAAAAAAGCAAATTTTGGATTAAGAAAAGTGTAAAAAATCTTATATTTACATAATTTTGCATGAGAATTTAGTAAACAGTTTATTTCATAAAAAAATTTGGAAAAAGTCGATTTTTTCGTAATCGTGTTGCTATTGGCAAATAATGTTTTGGCAAATTAATAGTCGTCCCATTGATTCTCAGATAGTGATTATATGAGATTGAACTGTAGTTCGAGCATTAAAAAATAAACAATAAGCAATTTCACAAGAAAATTCTAAATTTGTACAAAATTTAAAAAATTTACAAAGTTTAACGTTCAAGATTGAACTGCTTCAATTCGAAAGCCTTAGTAGTGAAACTCAATCAAATTTTAAATTTAACCAAATTTCAAATCCTATTCAAATATCGCTTCAGCCTAAAATATCCCATTTTTAACCCATTAAATTTAAAAAATTTATTCTATGAAAGAAGAATTTTTCAATATTCAGAAATATTTGAAATTTATTGATTCATTTTTAAAATTAGAGCATTGAAAATGATAGCGTAGATTTATATTTTTCAAACAGAAATCTTTAAACTGTTGGATTTAAAAAAGTTTAAAATTCACATTTTTGCAGTTTAACAACATATAATTAAAAATTTTTCAATTGAAAAGTGTTAAAAGCTTTCATTTCATACGTGTAAATTATTGAGTGTAACTTAAAAATTTCGAATTGAAAATTTTTTAAGCTTCAATTTTACAATTTTAATAATTTAAAAGAGTTCTAATTTTAGTATTTTAATTTAAAGTTCAGTTTTAATTATTTCAAATGAAAAAATTTTCTGCCATAAGAGTTTATAATTTAAATTTTCTAATTTCATTGACCGAGACAAATTTTTAGGAACCGCGAAAAATTATGAATATGACCAGGATTTTTTCCTCGATTGAAAGGGCTACCCTGAAATTTGCAATATAGGCTCTTAAAATAGAAAATTTTCAAAATAAAAGTTTATGTAAAAGATATACAATTTATTTTGATAAAAACATGAAATAGGTTAATAATGCAAAAAACTGAAATCGACAATTGATGACTTTACAATAAAAACTTATCTGTAACGTTTTTTGTTGCCGCAAAGGCAAAGTAATACGTTGAATCGTATCTGGAAGTGACAAGTTCTTTTTTTTCTTACTCTTCTCTCTTCCCGGTTTAGGGGCACAGATAATAAATGGCAGTTTAAGGTCATAATGTATCAAGTGTTATTACGCACGAACTAATTACGATAATAATAATCTCTGACGACAATATTATCGAATATGAGAAAGAGCACGTATGTAGATTGGAAAAAAGTGATAAAATTACAGGGTGTCTACTCATCTGAAAAAACCTGGAATCGTCAGGGAATTTTTACGAGAGCATGCTTGATTTTTTTTTTTAATTGTAATATAAAGTTAAAAAACAATGCTTTTTCATTTGTAAAAGTGGCTCTATATTACTGGATTTAACTATTTAGGTGAGAATTTGTTTTTTTGGTGGGAAGCTAATTTTTTAAATTTAAAATTCCACTATTCTAATTTAAGATTTTTTTAATTTTAATTACAACCCTTATGCGCGTCACCACGGAATTGAGTTGTAAGATGACAATGATCACTGATATTATTGATGATTATTAATCAAATTTTTTTTATTTAAGGTCGAGCGATCTTGAAAACCTTGAAAACCTGGAAATCTTGAATTTCTCACGATAACCTTGAATTTGAATTATTTTTTTGTGTCTTTGAAAACAGTTATTTTATTGAAATGCAAATATTAATTCAAATCTTTTAATCTGTTATGAAAGAAACATCTCATTTAGACGAAATCTTGCTATTAAACAGTTTTTTATTTATCAAGATATAATTTATTGATATATTGCCTTGATATAAAGCTCGGATGATTTTGATAAAAGAATTACTTTGCCGTCTTTTTTGAACCAGGATCTAGAGATAAATTTTGTTCGACGCGTCGCTCACAGGTTGGGGAGCTTCCTATGAAAGTGTTAGTACCCACGGATTCTGGAAAGAATCGAAAAAATCGTCATATATAAACTATTTGGAATTAATAGCCTTTTTGGCATTACAATGTTTCACGGCATATTTGTATGAATGTGAGGTCTTATTAAGAGTTGACAATACTACTGCTGTGGCTTATATAAATAAGATGGGAGGTATGGTACCCAGATCTTAATAGATTAGCAAGACAATTGTGGCAGTGGTGTGAAGAAAGAAAAATTTGGATCTGTGCATCTTATGTAGCTTCTAAAGACAACCTAGAAGTGGATTTAAAATCACGGAGAATTCATGACACAGAGTGGTAATTTGACTATGCGTTCAAAAAAATAGTGAGAAGGTAAGAAATGCCTCGAATAGATCTGTTTGCTACTAGAAAAAACACAAAATCAAAAAGATTCTGTTCATGGAAGATTGATCCAGAAGCTATGGACGCGTTCGTTATTCCATGGAAATCCTGGGACTGCTGTGCATTGCCCTTTTTCTCTAATATTAAGATGTCTAAAGAAAATTAAACAGGATCGAGCCACGGGTGTTTTGGTTGTACCATTATGGAAAGCACAGCAGTGGTTTCCTGTTTTTCAATCAATGTTAATTGATAAGGTCATTATTTTTGAACCGTCTTCAACTTTACTTTTGTGTTCTTGTAGGTCCCGACACCACCCGTTATCAGACAAGCTTACATTGATTGCCGGGAAGCTATTAGGCTTGTATACAGGAGAAGGCAGTTCAACAACTCTACAAATAACAAGTAACAAATAACAAATAACGAGGTTATAAGTCGTTTTTTAAAAGGCATTTCTAAATTAAGATCTAATAAACCTAAATGTGATCAAACTTGCCAAACTTGCAATTCTCTTAGCAATTGCAACTGCTCATAGGGTACAATCCCTTTCGATAATTGATATTGATAATATACAAATCTCATCTTCCGGTGTTGATATACGAATTTCGGGATTGATTAAAACTTTCAGAATAGGCTCTGCTCAACCACAATTTTGATATTAGGATTTTTGTATCAAGATATTGTTTCTTACGGTAAAAAAGCCGCACAAAGCAGCTTCTTCACAGATAATTAGTAGATGGCTAAGAGCAAGCTTCAAAGACTTTTGCCAAATGTTATAATCGGCCAATAATTGCCAATAAGGGAAGCTTTGCCAAAACCGTTTTGGGTTGATTATCGTTTATAATCAGGTCTTCGTTGTTAACACGAAAACAATATATAAACAAGAAAGGTTTAGACCTTATTTTTTTTGCATAAACACTTAATATCACCAGTTTTTCTTATTCTAAAAATGTTTATTTATTTAGAATATTAAACTTTAAACTATATGAAGTGCGGTAAGAGCAGGTTAGGCAACTTTAGGAAAATTTTATTTTCCGCCTAGACTATCTAAAATGTGGCGCCATTCGGTTTAAGGTAATGCTACTTTCCTTCTGGATCTCAGACCAGAAGGGTCCTTTTCTAATCACGCAGTGTTAAAATCATTCTAATTTGAAATTTTGAACCTGTTTTTGGGAAAATTATTAAGATAAAAAAGTTTTTTAATTTGTGTCAGTGTTGTTATATTACATGTGATAACTTAGCGAGTCCAAACTAAGCCTAAATTCGCGCAGTTGTAACAAGAATAATATATGGAAGAGAAGGAGAAGAGAAAATATGACTGAGGATAAGTTTAAAATTTCGTTTTTTGGTTCACTAATCAACTCAGTAAAATAGTCATAATTTCTTTTCAACTAGGTAATTGATGATCATTTAATTTAAGTTCTGGCCCCTATCCGTGGCCCGAATAACAGTTTAAAATATTTTTGTTGTGTTTTTTGAAAAACAAATTCAAAATTTGTATCAATTATATTAAGTTTCAACCCCTATCCATGGTTGAAATGCACTATATTATTGAATGCAAAATTGATCAAATTTACAAACTTTTAAAGGAAACATTTTTTTGTTTGAAAAATATACATTATAATGAATTTAGATCATTCAAAATGGATAAGCTAGGACTGATTCACACAGCCTTACTGATGAGTCCAGTTAGTCAGTTCGGGATGAAACATAAAAAATCTAACTTTAATTTACTTAAAAATAGATATTTGTTTTAAATTAATTGTTGAGCACAAAGCAAATAAACATTATCGATCCTAATGCCAATGAAAAAATCTTCTTTACACTGAGCAGAACTACATTTGTAATCATATCGAATGAGGTTTTACATATAATTTCGATAGAACTTCACTTCAGGTAAGTTCATTTAATCGATTAATTATTTTATAAATTACAATGAACAGACTTTAGTATCGTGAATAATGATTTAGAATATTTCATAAAGATTTCAAAAGATTCCACAAATATTCTACAGATTTCATGAACATTTCATTAAGATTTAAAAAGAATACAAGAATTTTAATGATTCCAAAACATTTAACAAATTTGAAACGATTTCAGAAGGTTTCAAAACATTTCAGACGATTCAAAAAGATTTCACAAATATTTCAAATATTTTGAAGATTTCAAATTAATACAAAAGATTTTACAAATATTTCAATGATTTCACAAATATTTCAAATTATTCATAAGGATTTCAAAGGTTTCAAAATGGGTACAGTACACCAGACTTAAAAAATTTCAAAATATTTGACGCGATTTCAAAAGGTTTCAAACCATTTTAGAAGATTTCAAAAGATTTCACTCTTTTTCGTTGAAAATTTAACTATTTTAATAAAGAATGCACATTTTTTTGGTTGAAAATGCAACTGTTTGGTTGAAAATTAATCCCTTTCGGTTCATTATTAAACTATTTTTAGTTGATATAGGAACTATTATATTTTCCGTTAAGAATTCATCTCTTCAGTAAAAATTAATCTGCTTTTGTTAAACATTTTTTTGCTGTTGAAAATTAATTTTTCGAACTGAAAATTTCAATCATTCAATAGAATATTCAATCATTTGAGTTGAAAATTCATCTCTTTGGTTGAAAATTAATTGTTTTTTTCAGATAAAAATTTAGCCATTCAATTTTTGGTCGAAAATGCATTTTTTTGTTGTTAAAAATTCATGTTGGTTGAAAATTAAACTATTTTGTTGAAAAGTTTTTTTTTCTGCAAATTAATTTTTTCCTTTTTATTTAACTATTTCAGTTGAAAATTAAACTATTTAGTTGAAAATTCGTAATTTTGTAGTGGAAAATTAATTTTATGGACTGAAAATTGAACTAATTCAGTTAAATATTCCATCATTTTAGTTGAAAATTATTCTATTTGGTAGAAAAATCAACTATTGTAGTTAAAGATTCATCATTTTAGGTGAAAATTTATCATTTTGATTTAAAATTTAAGCATTTTATTGAAAATTAATTTTTTTTTGTTCAAATTTAATTTTCTCAGAAAATCTTTCTATTCTACTTCAAAAGTAAACTATTTTGTTGAAATATTTTTGTTTGAAAAACTGTTTTTTGTTGGTTAAATTAATTTGATATTGATTTAAAATTGAAATATTTTTTGGTTAAAATGTCAACTATTACTTTTTTGGTAGAAAAATCAACTATCCTAGTTAAAGATTCATTTTAGGTAAAAATCCATCTTCTTGGTTTAAACTTTAAACATTTCATTGAAAATTAATTTCTTTTCAAATTTAATTTTTTCCAGAAAATTTTACTTTTCAGCTTGAAAAGTTAACTATTTTGTTGAAATACATATTTTTTAAACCATCGTTTTTGGTTGAACTACTTTGATTTTGATTTAAAATTCAAATATTTTTTGGTTAAAATGTCAACTATTACTTTTTTGGTAGAAAAATTAACTATTCTATTTAAAGATTCATCATTTTAGCTGAAAATTCATCTTTTTGGTTTAAACTTTAAACATTATATTGAAAATTAATTTTTTTTTTCAAATTTAATTTTTTCCAGAAAATTTTACTATTCCACTTGAATAGTCAACCATTTCGCTGAAATATTTTTGTTTTGAAAAACCGTCTTTTTTGGTTGGACCAATTTGATATTGATTTAAAATTAAAATATTTTTTGGTTAAAATGCGAAATAGTACATTTTTTGTTGAGAATTCATTTTTTTCTGAAAATTCAATTACTTAGTTAGAAGTTAAAATTTTTTATTAAAAATTATTTTTTTTTTAGTTAAGATTCATCAGTTTAATTGAAAATTCATTTATTTGGTTTAAAAATGAACAATTTTGTTAAAATTTTTTGTTGTTAAAAATTAGTTTTTTTTGTTGAATTTAACTGATTTTGATTTAAAATTAAAATCTTTTTTTGTTGTTGAAATATCAACTATTACATTTTTAGTTGAGAATTCATATTTTTTGTTGAAAATTCAACTAATTGGTTAGAAGTTAAACTTTTTTGTTAAAAATTAATTTTTCTCGGTAAAGATTCATCAGTTCAATTGAAAATTCATTTCTTCGGTTCAAAAATGAACTATTTTGTTGAAAATTCGTTTTTTTTGTTGTTGGAAATTTATTTTTTTCTGAAAGTTTAACTATTCTAGATGAAAATTAAATGATTTTATTTGAAATTTGTTGTTTTTTCGTTGAAAATTAATTTTTTAAATTTAAAATTGAGCTAATCCAGTCGAATATTCCATAATTTTGTTTGAAAATTCATCTCTGTGTTTGAAAGTTAATTTTTTTTAACTCAAAATTTATCAATAAAATCTATTAGAATTATAATTACTTTTTCTTAACCGAAAATTTAACTTTTCCATTTTTGGTGGAAAATTTATCTTTTTTTGTTGAATATTCATGCGTTTTGTTTAAAATTCGGCTTTTTTGAAAAACAAAACAACTATTATTAGTTAAAAATTCGTTATTTTACATAGTTGAAAATTCATATTCTTTGTTTAAACTTTAAATATTTTGTTTTGAAGATTCTTTTTTATTTTCAGTTGAAAATTAATCTTTTTCAATAAAATTAAAACCGTTCATTTTTGGTTAAAAATGTATTTTTTTTTAGTTGAAAATTCATTTATTTTGTTAAAAAATCGTATTTTTCTGTAGAAAATTAATTTTTTCATTTGAAAATTCATTTATCTTGTTGAAAATGCAATATTTTAATTTAAAATCTCAGGAACTTGCAGCGTTCTTAATTGAATTTGATATAGTATTTAAATTAAATTTAGTGTAAAGAATTAATTTCCCTATTTTTGTGAAAAATTACCTAATATCCCCCTTTTTTAAAGGGTTTTTACTGACTAATTTAAGAATATCTTGTAACATAATTTGTCAAAGCTTTCGAAATTAAACTAAAAAATAAAGATTTATAATAAACATTAAATTATTATATTAAATATTAAATTTATATTAAAATTATATTTATATTAAATTTATATTTTTTATTTATATTTATATTAAAATTTATTTATATTTATTTATTTTATTCATATTTATTCACATTAAAAATTAAATTTAAATTAAATTCAATCCCTAGAAACTTGTAGCATTAAGAAATTACTCAGGGGAAACCTCCCTACAGTGGATAATGGAGACCACAGTGGATGAATCATTAATTAAGAGTACAAATAAAAGATAAATAATCAATTTTAATTTCCTAAGACGTATAGTATCTTAACTATTTATCAAATTGAATTAATTATTTCACATACATTAATATTTTTAGATGATTATCCACTTTGGACTGCATTATCCACTGTAGAAGGGTCTCCCCTATCCTTTAATAAAGTTACTTTCACAAAAAGAAAAAAAAACTAATGGTATTTTACACATTTAAATATTTAGAAGAACTGTAAAAAATTATTTATAATAAATTTGCGAACCTATATACATATTTCGAGTCGATTGTTTAAAAAAATGCAATATACTTGCATGGATTTTACTATAAACAATTATATCTGGAATAATCTTTGGATGACTGAAAAAG
Organism: Andricus grossulariae; assembly: GCA_011634705.1. Classification (NCBI taxonomy): domain Eukaryota; kingdom Metazoa; phylum Arthropoda; class Insecta; order Hymenoptera; family Cynipidae; genus Andricus; species Andricus grossulariae. The sequence continues at coordinate 82,914,307 of JAABKJ010007545.1, read as the reverse complement.
ACCTGGAATTGACAGGAAATTTTTTTCTAGGATTTGAATAGACACCCTGAGTTATTTTTTTACGCATGAAAGACAAAGGGGTAAAATATTCATTGAATTTCAATAAAAGGTTGGCATGCTTTTAGAGTTTCAATCAATTTATCTCTCGGTCTGCACGTTCATTAATTCAAGCTCTGTAATTAATTTCGTTCAACAAGCTCCTCATTTAAATTGAATGCTGACTGAACATATTTTAAAATGGAAATATCTTCAGATTGAAGGGGCATTTCGTGTAGATTGTAGGATAAAAAATATTAAATTTTTTTAAAGTTTAGGACTTTTTCTCATTTTTGAAAGAATAATTGATAATTTCGAATTAAAAGCGCTTGAATAAATAGTTGCATTTTCAAGCCAAAAGATGCATTTTATTTCAAAAAAGACTATTTTTCAAAAAAAAAAAAATAATAATACATGAATTTTTCAATAGAAAAGGTAATTTTTAACCGAAAATAGAATAGTTAATTTTTCATTCAGAAAAATCAATTTCAAACAAAAACTAATATTCAAACAGAGAAATGATTTTTTAACCAGAAGTAGAACAGTTAAAATTTTAATAAAGAAAGGAATTTTCGACGAAATGAAATAAATGTTCAAAAAAGTAGTTAAATTTTTAACCAAACATCTATCAAAAAAGATAAATTTTCCACAAAAAATGGGACAGTTCAATTTTCATTTGAAGAAATTTAACTGAAAACTTTTAAAAAATTGAACTAAATAGCTGAATGTTTAACCCAAAAATAGAACAGTTAAATTTTCAGTAAAAGTAACTTAAAAAAAAAAGAATTTTAGACAAAATTATTATTTTCTAAAAAAAAAATTCAATTTTTCTAACCTGACATTTGAAAAGTATTAAGAATGAACTTCAATATTTATTGGAACTAACTTTTTCCCGTTTTTCCAGAACTGACAATTATAATTGAAAATTATTTTTTTTTTTCTCAAAAAGTATAGTTTTAAATTTCAAGTTAGGAATTCTTTTTTTTTTTTTGGTTAAAAATGGTATTATTTAGTTCAAAATTTAATTACTTTGTTGAAAATTCATCTTTTTAGTTAAGAATTCAAGTGTATTGTTAAGAATTACCTTTTTTGTTAAAAATTTACATTTCCGGGCTGATTTTTTTTCAGATGAAAATTTAACTGTTTGTTTGAAAATGCATGTATATTGTTAAAAATTCGTATTTATTGGCAGGAAAATATTACTTAGTTAAAAATTCAACTGTTTGGTTGAAAATTCAACTTTTTTGTAGAAAATTCGTCTGTTTGTCTAAAAAATTCAACTCTTTTGTAGAAAATTATTTTTTTTTTAAATTATTTTATTTTCTAAAATACGATTTGACTACTTCATTTTTTGTTAATAATTGATACATTTTAGTTTTAAAATTCAACCATTTGGTTGAAAATTTAAGTGTTTAAAAAAAATTTAAAATATTTTGTAGAAATTTTTTTTTTTTTTGTCAAAAATTAATTTTAATCTAAAAAAAAATTTAACCATACCACTTTTAATTAATAATCGATCTTTTTTAGATTCAGAATTCAACTATTTTTTCAAAATTGATATCATTTATAGAAAATTCGTCTTTTCTGGTCGCAAGTTAATCTACTGAGTTGAACATTCATCTAATTGGTTAGAAATTAATTTTTTTGTTTGTTAAAAATGCGTCTTTTTTAGTAGAAAATTAATCACCTTAGTTGAAAATTTATTTTTTTGTTTGAAAATCATTTTATTTTCTAAAATACGATTTGACTATTTCGTTTTTGGTTAATAATAATCGATCAATTTTAGTTTAAAAATTCAACTATTTGGTTGAAAATTGAACTGCTTTGATAAAGAAAATTTTGTTTTGTTAAACATTAATTTTTTCAAGTGAAAATTAAAATACTTGGTTAAAAATGCAACTTTCTGATTGAAATTTTAACTTTTTTTTTAGAAAATTCGTCTGTTTCTCTTGAAAATTCAACAATTAGGTAGAAAATTCAAGTGTTTAAAAAAAAATTAAATTGTTTTGTAGAAATTTTTTTTTTCCATTCAAAATTATTTTTATTTTAAAAGAAAATTTAACCATAACATTTGTGGTTAATAATTGATCTTTTTCAGTTTGAGAATTCAACTATTTTGTTAAAAATAAATATAATTTATGGAAAATTCGTCTTTTCTGGTCGCAAGTTAATCTGCTGAGTTGAAAATTCATCTAATTGGTTAAAAATATATGTCTTTTGTTAAAAATGCGTCTTTTTTAGTAGAAAATTAATCCTTTTAGTTGAAAATTTATTTTTTTGTTTGAAAATGTAATTGTTTGTTTGAAAATTCAACATGTTTGTTAAAAATTCAATTGTTTGGTAAAAAAGAAAACATTTTTAATTAAAAATTATTAGCTTCTAAAAAAAACTTTCACCATAACATTTTTGGTTATTTATTGACTTTTTTTGATTTCAAAATTCAACTATTTGATTGAAAATTGATGCCATTTATCGAAAATTCGTTTTTTTTTTGTAGAAAATTAATCTCCTTGTTTGAAAGTTCAACTAATTCGTTGAAAATTTATGTCTTTTATTGAAAATGCTTTTTTTTTTTAGAAAATTAATTTTTGCGGTTGCAAACGTAATTTTTTATTTAAAAATTAAAGTGTTTTGTAGAAAGTTATTTTTTTTTTCATTAAAAATTTTTTTGATTTTAAAAGAAAATTTAACCATGCCACTTTTAATTAATAATTGATCTTTTTTAGTTTTAGAAATCAACTTTTTTTTAAAATTCAATATCATTTATGGACAATTCGTCTTTTCTGGTCACAAGTTAATCTGCTGAGTTGAAAATTCATCTAATTGGTTAACAATTTATGTCTTTTGTTAAAAATGCGTCTTTTTTAGTAGAAAATTAATAACCTTAGTTGAAACTTTATTTTTTTGTTTGAAACTGCAGCAGTTATGTAAAAAATTCAATTATTTTGTAAAAAAAATGTGTTTAAAAATTATTAGTTTCTAAAAAAACTTTGACCATAACATTTTTGGCTATTTATTGCTTTTTTCTTTAGTTTCAAAATCAAACTATTTGGTTGAAAATTGATGTGATTTATCGAAAATTCGTTTTTTGTTGTAGAAAATTAATCTCCTTGGCTGAAATTTCAACTAATTGGTTAAAAACTTATGTCTTTTGTTGAAAATGCGTTTTTTTTTAGAAGAAAATTAATTTTCTCAGATGAAAATTAATTTTTTCGATCGAAAACGTAATTGTTTATTGAAAATTCAAATGTTTTGTTGAAATATCTTTTTTTTTTTCATGAAAATTCCACGGTTTTCTCCTTAAAATTAAAATCTCTCCTGAGTTGAAATATCAAATATCAATTTTTTCTTGAGAATTCATCTTTTTAGGTTGAAAATTCAAGTATTTGGTCGAAAATTGAATTTCTTTGATAGGAATTGTTTTGGGTAAATTTTGTTTTTGTTTTTTGGGTGAAAATTTGTTTACTTGATCAAAAATTCAACTGTTTTATATAAAACTAGTTTTTTTATTGCAAATTACTTTTTTCTAACAGAAAATTTAACTATTCCATTTTTGGTCAATAATTGATCTTTTTTATTTTCAAAATCCAACTATTTGGTTGAAAATTCTGCTTTTGGTAGAAAATTCGTCTTTTGGTAGAAAAGTAATCTTTTGTGTCGAAAAGTCGTTTCTTTTTTGGTTAGAAAATAATTTTTTTGAACTAAAATTTAACTGTTATGTTTAAAATTCCCTTTTTGGTTGAAAATTCATATTCTGGGGCTGAAAATTAAACTGGTTTGTGGAAAATTCGTCTTTTTCTCTTGAAAATTCAACATTTTGGTAGGATTTCAACTATTTGATACAAAATTAAACAGTTTTTTTAGAAAATTCATCTTTGTATTGAAAATTAATTTTTTCTTCGTTGAAAATTCAACAATTTGGTAAAAAACTTATGAAGCTTGTTAAAAATTCGTCTTTTTGGTAGAAAATTATTCTTCTGTTTTGAAAATTCGTTTTATTTTTGATCAAAATCAATTTTTTTTTCATAATGAAAATTTAAATATTTTGTTGAAAATTCAACTAATTGTTTGAAAATTAACTTTTTTTGAATTCATATGCTAAGGTTGGAAATTCAACTGGTTTGTAGAAAATTCGTCATTTTTTTTACTTGAAAATTCAACACTTTGGTAGAAAATTAAACAATTTGATATAAGATTAAACTGTTTTATAGAAAATATGTTTTTCTATTAAAAATTATTTCTTTTAAATGAAAATTGAACTATGCCATTTTCGGTTGAAAATTTATTTTTAGTTTAAAAATTCCACTATTTCGTTAAAATTTTTTAGAAACTAGTAACACATCCACTGTTTGAACTATTTAGTTGTAAATTTATGTAATTTGTTGAAAATTCGTCTTATTGGTAGAAAAGTAATCTTCTTGCTTGAAAGTTCAAATATTTGTTAAAAAAATTTATTTATTTAATTGAAAATTCGTCTTCTTGGTAGAAAATCAATCTTTTGTATTGAAAATTCGTTCTATTTTTGATAAAAATTAATTTTTTCAACTGAAAATTTAACTAGTTTGTTGAAAATTCAACTGATTGGTTGAAAATAAACTTATTTTTTGTTAAAAATTCATATTCTGTGATTGAAAATTCAACTGGTTTGTAGAAAATTCGTTGTTTTTGCTTAAAAATGCAACACTTTAATAGAATAATCAACTATTATATAAAATTATACTATCTTGCAGAAGATTCGTCTTTTTATTTAAAATTAATTCTCTAAAATAAAAATTTAACTATACCATTTTTGGTTGAAAGTTTGTCATTTTTATTTTAAAAATTTCATTATTTAGTTAAAAATGTTTAGAAACTAGCATCACATCCATTGTTCAAACTATTTAGTTAAATATTTATTTAATTTGTTGAAAAGTTGCCTTTTTGGTAATCTTATTAGTTGAAGATTCATAATTTTATTAATTTATGTTGTAGTTTTCTGACCAGCCAAATGTAGTAAATAATATGATGTTAACTTTTTTCTAAATGGTCTAAAATCAATTTTTTTTGTTAATATCGAATAATAATTTTATAAATAGTGAAAAAAATCTCTCTAGATCCGCTGGGATCCGAACCCAGGTCTTTCAGATTCCCGGTCTGATGCTCTTACCCTTCTGGATTAAAACATCAACATCATATTATTTATTCATAATTTTTGTTACATTTTTGTTTTGTTCAAAAATACATTTTTTTAACCAGAAATTTAACTCATGCATAATATTTTTTAAGCTTGAGGAAACTTTTTAGGAGAGAATAGCATATTTTTTTTGCAAGCATGTTTTGAATTTCAATTCGTGGGATCGAGCACACTTGTCATATAAATCTTTAGGATCAAGGTAAAGTGCTATATGGATATCAGATATCCGTAATGAATAAATAAGTCTATATTCGTATGATCGTTCGTGCGAAGTAATTGTTTACAGCCTTATAAGTTAAATAATAATGCTGTGTACGAAAAAAATTGCATATGAGAAGTCCAAGGTTTCAACGCTGCAAAAATAAAATAATGTTCATTCTTGCTGATAATAAAAGTCATCGTCACTGCGATTAATAGAACACCAAATCTCAGATTTCAGTTCATAACTTTTTTGGCCAAGTACTGAAATTGTATTTTTTAACTTTAATTTATATATATATATATATACAAATGATGTACATAAACGTACTTTACTGTCGGCTCTTGCATTTCTCAAAGTTTGAAGCCGATATTTCACTTATAAAGAAAGTTCTCAGGTTACAAGTTACAAGTTTTGTTGCGACAGCGTAGAGTATCTTAACGTTGTACATTACGATACAGCGAAGTTTAATGTGAAGAGTGATCATCCGCCGTATCGTAATGTACAACATTACGATACTCCACGCTGTCGTATAAAAACTCGTTAATGCACCGGAGTCTCATAAAGTATAAAACCTTCATTTTAAATATAATGATGAAGTTAAAGATAGGCATGACAAATTAAAGAGAACTTATACAATTCAAAACACGTTTACTCTCTATTTATTAAAACATTTCATACTGAAATGATATTTTGATTAACACTAAACTTTGTTTTTTGCGCATAGATATTTATTGGTTTGACATGTTTTTTGCGGGAACTTTAAAAAAAAGCTTATACAAAAAGATTCGTAGGAGGCGATTTTTTAAAAATTATTTTAACCAATTTTTATTTGACAACCATGTTGATTTCTTTGAACATGGAGCTTCAAATAGGTATAGATCTGTTTTTGAAAAAATGGGAAAAAGGAGTACGTTATATTACCTTTTTGCGAATCAAAGACAAAAATTTCTTAAGGAATGTTCAGGGAATAATTTTCATTTGATAACTTTTAATTTTAACGTTCCCAACCCCCTTCTATTATGCCCGGAAATGCCCCACAAGATGCAAAATCTCAGTTATATGTAAAAAATTTTGATTACCTTAAAGAGTAGTATTTATTAATTAAAATATTTGCAATGAAAAGGAGAAGCAAGTGATATTAATTGCTCAAATAGTTGCTGTCTTCCACAAACAATAGTATTATGAAAATTCATTATCTGTGAAATTAATTCAAGGAAAAAACAACTTTTCACAATTTGCAGGATAAACAATTATTTAAGTAAATTAAAATTGTTTGAAAAATTGCAATATATTATAAACAAAAAATATCACTTTTATCATTCATTAATTGTGTCATTAACTCCAGACAGAAAACATTATACGATTTTCAAGAGAATAGTTGTTTAAACAAATAAAAATTATATAAACTATTGCTTAATGTGTTGAGTCAGAAATATTGTTCTCGAAATTCAACAACTGTATCGTTTATCCCGAAGGCCTCGGTGGCTCAGACGATAGCGCGTCTGGCTTCCGTGCAGTAGGACTGGGTTTCGATCCCTGAGCCAATGACCTACATTTCCCGATCGCAATTTAGGTTGGGGGCATCAAAAGTAAAAGTTATCGGGTCAAAATTATTCCCTAAACATTCCTTAAGAGGTGACTATACTTTAATTTACAATTATTTTTTAAGAAGTACTTATTTTTTTTATTTTTTCGAAAACCGAACTTTTCCCATTTAAAACTCATACTAATTTCAAAAGCTCGAGAGCACAGATTAATGTTAACCAATGTGAGTACAGAAAGACTCTCTTATAACAAAAAATTGGGACTGGCGGTACCTGCTTATAAGGAGGAAGAGAGAGAGTCCCACTTACTGCGCTAGAAACAGTAGTGGGACATCACGTCTTTCGCGCTTTTACGTCTCCTACCCCCTCCCTCTACAGTTGTCGTTTGCTTCCATCCGTTTTCTTCTGCCCGTACTGTCTCAGAACCCAGTTACACTATGGAGCGTAAATTAAGCATGCCTAAAGTAAGCTAGCTGAAATACGGGAGTGACTTGGTTTCGCGTCGGCGCAAAAGCGTTTTCGGCAATCGCTCTTTTTCGCACACTTGGAATCCTTGAGCTTATGCGCCGACGCGAATCTGGGCTCTTTAATTCAAGCTAACTTATAGTAAGCCGGCCTACTGTAGACTCGCTGGTGTAACTCGGTGCTCATACTGTTATCCACTAACACGTGTCCTTTAAGTTTAAGCGAAGTAGACAGTTATTTGAAGCTAAGTGATGTAAAAAAAGAATCGATTCACCACTATGAAATCGAAAATTCTGAAGGTAAGTTTATTGACGACTCATGCTTAAAAACCTAATCACTGAACCTCAAATTTATGACAGAAAAACAGTAGAATCTTCATTAGTAGAATTTTATCGAGCTAAAATATCTATCCGCAATTACTTTCAATCGAGTTCCAGTCTGATAAAAATATAAAAATTACAGATAAAATTTTAATCTTTGAATCATAGTAACATGTATGTCAAATTTGTGTTACTCATGGTAAAAGGGAAAGTATAAAGTGTTTGTCTAGGAAAAATATATCATCTTTACTATACCACTGAGTTCATGAAATTTGCTATTTTGCTAACAAATTAAATTATGTTTATAATTTTCATACTTATTTCACTTACTTCTTTTCTCATTTTTATACTTTGTTTTCAATTTTGAAAGAAATTTGATTTCCAATATAGTTTTTTGTCGGCTTTTGATTACATTTTATTTCGAATGAAATTAATGGTAAAGTTTGAATAAATTTCAATTTTCAATAAAACTCATCATGTATTTACTTAGTATACAATTTTATGGAAATTTTTTAAAGTATTCATTTTTTCTATAAAATTGATTATAAATATTGATTATTATTTATTATAAATTTCGAATAAAGTTCAATTTATAAAATAATTTATCCTGAACTTCGAATAATTTTTTTATTATTTCTACAATATATGTACCACAAACTATATCTATGACCTATATATATCATAAAATTAGTAATTTTTCACTTATTACAATTATTTACTTTTTTCCTTTCATATTTTCGTGAATAATGATTAAAAAGTTCGTTTTTTTGTTCAAATTGAATTTATTGAAACATAAAATAAAGGTGTTATATTATTTTTCAATTTAATGAGTATATGCAGCTTGGTGTACTTTTCCTCTCTATTATCACTCCTAAAAAGTTTTCGGGTTCTCCCAAATGTTTCATTTTGAAAACGCTACTCAAATGAGATTTTATATGATTCAGTATCATTTAATTGTTACTTGCAATCAACATATCGGCAACATAGAGTAAAATGATAAGTCATTCTCAAGACCTAATTTACGTGCTTCCTCTGAAAATCTCTTGTTCCATTTCTTTGGCACCCTCTTAGTTCATACAATGCCTTTTTTAATTTCAACATTTTCGTCCGTCTATTGTGTGCTATTGTACCACACCCTTGCCTATTCGCTCTCAGCAGTTGACCCCAGACCTTTCGATGAAGCCCACTCTGTCGTGAGGTTATACCCCATTTTGTTCATTTGATAATTTATGTAGTTGTGTCCAGTAAGGATCCGTACCACTGTCTTTATATCTTTCTTGGGTAAACACAAGATATCCCTGGTTCTGTCGATCCTAGAGGTATAGTCCAGGATGGATTTCACCGGACGGCAACCCTGGATTTGTTCCCAGTATTCTCGGTGTTTTGTTCTGATCCAGCTTTTAATGACCATCCCGACACAGTAAGGCGCTATTCCCAGTACCGTTTTCGGTCCTATGAATTCACTCGCTGCGGAATATTTTGCCAACTGGTCCGCCATTTTGTTGGCCTTGATCCCCGTGTGACAAGGGAACCCTATGAAGGCACATTTTTCTTTTTTAAAATTTGATTTAATGCCTTTCTGCATTCCCAAAACCAGTCCGGATGTTATGTCTGGTTTCCCTATTGCAGTTAGTGCTGCTTGGCAATCCGAGCAGATCGTAATCTGTCTGCCAGCAGCGTTTTCTTCTATTAGTGTTTCGAAACAGAAAAGGACGGCCAGGACCTCCACCTGAAAGACAGTAGCATGTCGCCCAAGCGGGATCCCTATCCCCCTCCCTATCTTTCTGTATTAAATTCCTGCTCCTGACCCTCCCTCTCCCCTGGGGCCATCCGTACACCAGATTTTCCCTTGGAGGAGCGGGTTACCAGTTGCTTTGCACAAACCCCTGCTTGGAATTTCGACGCGGAAAGCTATGTCAAAGTTGAAGCGTTTTGTTATTTTATCTTGCCTCATCTCTAGAATCGACAGTGCGCTGATACCAGACGGCCCATCTCGTGTGCCGCTGTAGCAGTTATCGCAACATGTAGGGGTTCATCATAGAGCATGAATCCTATCGCCGCTGTGGGCGTATTCCTCATTACTCCAGTCTAACCCCTAAATTCTAGCGTTTGTAATATTTCCAGCCTATCCTGCATTGTTTTAAGTTCTGCCCGTGGCTACCGGACCACGGCCTCATGTAGGAGCCTTGGTTTTAGGACAGCAGAGTAGAGCCCCCAGGTGCTTTGCCCAGTTCAGCTTGCTATCTAGGATTACTCCCAGATATTTAAGTCAATCTGAAAACTTCAGCTTCTCGCCACAGAATACAGCAACGTCCACTTTCGCCACTTTATAATTTCTCGTGAAAATTAACGAATGGTCTTTTCCGAATTTACCGAGAGCCCTGAGCTTTCGCGCAGCGCTGACCCCGTAGGACCCATCAACGTTTCCAGATAAGCCCCCCTGACTAGGATTAAAAAGTCATCCGCATAGCCCTGAGTATAATACCCTCTTTATGCAGGAGGTCGTCTACTACAATGCACCACAGGACGGGCGACAGGATACCCACCTGTGTGCAACCCCTTGGAGCTGTCCTCCTTACTAGGCCTTGACCCCATTTGGTTTTGAATCTCCTCCGTTGCAGCATGCTTTTTCAAGGTCTTCAGGATGAAATACGTTAGGCTGATTGGTCGGAAATCTTTTGCAGCAGTGTAACCCTCTCTCCCAGGTTTGGAAATGAAAACCAGTCGGCTATCCTTCCATGCCAAAGGCACGTTTAAGGGCTATACTTGCCCTAAATAATTTCGTCAGAGGAGGGACGACTATGGAACATTCCACCCTTCTATAATCCACGACCAAAACGGCAAAATTCAAGTCGGCCCTCTCCACCTCTTGGCACCAGCCATCCCCATGTTGGTCGGTTCGGATTTCCTGAAATCCCGGGAAGCGAACTTTCACCAGGTGATTCAGCGTCGCTTCTTCGTCTGCAGAAAACCCACCATTATCGAGCCTTATGAGCCCGAGGCGACCTTCGGATATTTCACCATGATCTTGTGGAGCCTCGCTGTTTGCGGAATTTCTTTTGATTGCTCGCAAAAGCCCTTCTAATCCTCTGTTTGTACTTTCTTATACTCTCATGGTATCCATACTAGGCCGTCTTATATATGTCCCAGTTTGAAGGCAATGTAGTTCTATTTGCCCTGTTGCACAACATTCTTGTCTTTCTACGGAGTTTCTCCAGGTGGGTATTCCACCATTCTGCTTCCTTTCTAGACCTAATTGTGCTGGTGGGGCAATTATTTTCATTGACAGGGCTGTTAATTTAGAGCCGCAAGGGCTCCAGAGGTTTGCACCGCTCGTGATCGACTGCCCCCTGAGGAGCCTTCCACTACTGGCAGTGAGTTAGAAGAGGGTCTCGGAATGGGCCCATCATTGTTTTTGTTTTGTTTTTCGTGTTTCATTCAATTGTTCCACGAGAAGCTAGGAAAATTAGAAACACCCCATGCAGAGCCCCACATGCAGGAGGCGCGTCTACATACCATGGAATTCGACCTGGTGTGCTAAAGTCCTCATTAAGGCACCTCTTTCGACACCCCGGTCTGTCCGCCTCTACTGAGGGGGCAGGCCAAGATGCTCAAGTATTTTTAAACTTCGGTACCATTCAGGAGAGTGTATCACTTTTAATTCAGATACATTTTTGTCTAGAAAGCCTCTGAAAGCAAGTCTCGCCTTGTTTTTATAGAGCCATCACTCTCTATTTTCTTTCTGAAACCCCCATTTAGAATCGGCTATGTTAGGTTTCTTTCCATTGAGTTTAGCCTCAGGTCTGTCAACTGACTTTCAGACATTATTCTCTTTCATAGAGTGCAGTTGTTCTTCAATTGCTTGTTTCCATAATTCTCTGATAGAAGAATTCATTGCCTCTTCATATGTGGTTGGATCGTTTTGCAAGAAGGCTAAGAGAAAATGTCCTTTAACGAAGTTTTTGGAAAATTCGAAAAGTTGTAAGGCAGCTTTCCGGGGTTTCGCCGAAGCCGTACCTAACCGCCGAACGTGAGGTAAGCACGGTCTATAAAAATGAATTGAGAACAGCCTTACCGTCTAGCCAGGAGGCAAGTCTCGGTTAAGGCAGCATAGCGGAACATTTTTTAGTATTCAGATTATATGATGAAACCTCGAAGCGCCAGATGACCCTCAATTAGACCAACATCTTTCATACATCTTTTATAATTCGTATATGTGGGGTCGGGGTCGAATCTGAGTAGCAAACTGACAGCCCGTAAACATCGAGCAGACGGAGACAGTCGACAACCTACCGGCCACCAAAGAAGCAGGACGGGAGGATGAAATGTAACCAACACGGTGCCGCAGTCCCGCACATACCACAGCGCCATTACCGGACGGCCATGCTTCACCGACCTAAGTGGGGGGAGGGGGTGCCACAACTAGCAGCCATGTTTCACTGTCGGCACCGTATCCCAGTGTGTATCTGGCCGCACAGTTGAATATTTTTGTCTGATATTTTGCATACCTTATCTAAATATTGGTCTCTTTAGTTGTGAAGTCTCGGTTTTTTGAAAGATGTTTATATTTGACGTTAGTCACAATTTTTATGAAACACGAACAATTGTAAACGTTGTAAACAATGTTTTATAATGATTTCGAATTTGTTTCTTCCTTATCTTAAATTATGTACACGGAGTGACTATGGCACGAGCGGTTAGTGTTCAAATAAAATTATATTTTAACACTAACCGCTCCTGCCAGAGTTTCATCGTGTAGATATTCGGCAAAATTACTTTAAAAATTATGTAATATTCGGAAAAAGACCAACAGAAGGAACAGTAAGCCCGGTGGCTCCAAGGATGTGGCTTCGTTTATAATCTTCGCAGTGCTCACAGTTTCGACACTCAACGCCCGCGCGGTCTGATTTTCGAGACCGCGTGTGTTTGAAATCAGTGCAGTGACGACCGTCCGAGACTCCCTCGGCACCCGGAAGTGAGGTACGCCCAAATTGAAGCCCGGTGTTAGTCAGTTGATTCGGGCGTCGCAAACTCGGTTTACTCCGGTATTGTGTCGCAGTTGATAGGTACGTAGCAGTCATTTTTGTACAGCCTGGTTTTCCATCCTGGCCCATCCCCAGCCAGGTCGTGGTTAACAGTTTTGTACACTGTGAAGTTGGAAAACTCGGTTATAGTCCTGATATGTCATCTGTATAGTCTCCAACTTCTGAACCACTTGTACAGCGAGCAAATCTTGTGCCACTTAATTTCTTGGCCGTAGTCCTGGTTACGGGGCCGGCAGGCAAACTTTTTTGAGTACTCTCATTATTCTCTTTTTCATTCACCAAATTCAATTTCTTAGGCCTTACTCTTCTTCTAGTTCTTTTCCTCCTCAAACAAAAATCAATACATTCCTTAGATTCATTATTCGTGTGAATTGGTTCGTTACCTCTATCGTTTTCTTATACAAATATTTATATACAAGTTTTTCTGTAAATCTTAAGTGTCTAGACTCCAAGAATCTTCTTGAGATAAGATGCAACAAGATATACCCAGTGGAAGTGTGTCCTACTAAAACTGTTTTTATTGCTGCATTTCTGAATTTAGATTCAGTTTTGAGAAGCAGAGCATATGCTATGCAGCCAAATCATTTCAAGTATTTCAGACTGCTTTTGGCATTGGTGAGAACTTCATGAGTGGAACTTCGTAGTCTACGGATTTATGAAGTGTGACGTTTCCGGGATGCACAGCCTATTCGGCCGCGAATTCCCACATACTGTCAGGTAAACCAGAATCACACATGTATGCACCGATGACATTTCTGATAGTTTTATTGAACCTTTCAGGAACTCTATTGAGTTCGGTAGTGTACACAAGATGATTGCTAGATCAATCTTTTCTCTTTTCAATATCTCTGAAATCTTTTCTCATGTGTATTCGGTACCTCGATCTGATATTAAATATGATACCTTTCTATTTTATCCTAAAACATTTCTGGATGTCATAAGATAGTCTTCCAGAGTTTGAGCAGATTCGTCTTTAAATTTGATACAGTAGAGTGTAGTAGATCTCGAATAACCGTCTAGAAACGATATTATTATTTATCTCTTCCGGCCAGGCCATGATGTATTTTTCATTGGACCCATCAAGTCTGAATGTATCGTATTGAGCTGGGTGTCTGATATTCTCTTTGTTTATCTGAATGGTAACTATTCTATTTTGGAGAGTATACAGACTTCGCATACCAAAATCGAATTACCAAACTTCACTTTTTGTACGCATTGCTCTGCTTCCTGTAAGTCAAGGATGAGTGACCGAGTCTGACACGTATAATTGTCATAATCATATATTATTTGACTCGCTTCGCTTAAAGACTTTTTACTTCGAATGTAACTACCCAATTTGGCTTTTCGTATATACCTTCGAATATAGTCTTATCGTTCTTTTTATTATAAACTCTAAATATTCTTTCATCTAGGTATATACCGAAACCTGCATCTGCCAGTTTTGGAAGTGATAACAGATTTTCTGAAATGTCTTTTGCAGCTACTACATTTACCAATTTAACTTGATTAATATCAGTGTAATCATTTTTAAGTAAGATATTCCCTCCATCATCAATGGTTGTAAACTCCACATGATGCCTAGTATTCACTGACTTACTAATTATCCCTTTAGCTTGTGTCTCGTCTGATTCGAATTTCTACTCTTCATCATAATCAGCTAGCCTGGTTTTGGCACCTGACTTAAAGCCACGACCCCGTCCTCTGGAGACATTACCTCTGCCGATGGGGCCTCTGGTGTTCTGGCTTCCTCGATTTTCGTGGTTGTTGCGACAATCATCTTCTTTGTGGTCGGTGACCCCATGACAATGGTAACAAGGCCACTGATTTGTAGGTTTCAGTGGGCACTCATATTGGCAGTGAACTGTCCTGTAACATTTGTAGAATCTCTGTGCCTTACCTCTGGAGTTTAACTTTTGTACCCTTGCAGCTTTAGGATTTTCAGTGTGCTTCGCCTCTGGATTAGCTGCAAGTGCTTCTCTGTCCGTTTCAATCTCTAGTATTGCAGTTCTTAATGCATTCATGTCCATTTCATTCTTGGATAAGTTCAAGACTGTGAACTTATTGAAGCGAATCTCTGGCACAGCTCCGATGATAGTTTCATGAAAAGCTGATATTATTTCGCCATCACTGAGTTTGATCTCTGTTTATGTAGTCAAACCTCTCGAAAATGTGTTGTGCTTTTCGCCCTTATTAATTTTGACCCAGTGTGGTCAGGGCCAAACGACTTTTTTCCCACGGATGGTTTTACAAGTTGGAACCTGTCGGCATCTCGTACAGGTGAAACGACAACACTGAGCTCACAATCTGCAGACTCCGTGGATCGTAGCTACGCTCTGCTACCATGTAGGACTAAATCTGTATTTTGCGTTCTATGTCTGAGAGCAGCAGTTTGTAGGGTACGAAGATGTCTTAATTTTCTAATAAGTATACCACAGCACTCACTAGTAGACTCTGAACACTTTATTCATTGCAAACAGCAGGTAAAACTCGCTGAATACAAAACACTCAATATACGAGAATCATGTTCAATACGTTCGCTGCTGTGGTTGAACACCAACTGAACTCACGATCGCGTTCGCTCACGCGGGCCTTATCAACCATAATTGAAAGAGGAAGATTCTAGGTGGCAATATATACTGATGACATTGTCAACGCTTTCTGCCGAAAAACTAATTTTCGATCAGAAATAAACATTATAGGTTATGTTAAAAAATCTGCAATCATGTGCATACGACTTATTAGTCGCTGTCTTTTTTCCACTTGAAGCTGCAATTAAATCACTGGAGGGAGTAGTGGGCGTGGCCTCCGCTCGTTACAAGGTAGCCATTTTTCATCATTATAAGGAAGAAAACGTTATAAGGTGGTCCTACTGTAAAATAAGGAGTTTCTCTTTCCAGGAATTGAATACATAGAGAGGGGAGAGAATCGATCACAAAAATTCGAAGGTCTAATTTTTCAATGCGTTAAATTTAGAAAAATTATTGGAATAAATTTTAAGTTTTCGTATCCTATTTTCACTTTCGTCCCCTATTCTTTTTCTGCATTGGAATGATAAGTTCTACAATTTTAAAGCATCACGATTGGGAATTCTTGACTTCAGAAAATATAGAGTTGCAATAAATTAAATTTACAACAAAAATTAGAATTGTTGATGAAATGACCGATCCAATATGTCAGACATCAATTACTACAAGCGTTTGGACCTTGATACAATTGATGATACTTAGGTTTTTGGGGTCGCTGATTTCAAATCAGATGATGGACTTCAAAAATTCAAAACAGCGTAAATAAGAACAATCTGATCAAGTTCTAAACATTTTTGTACATCCCCCCCCCCCCCATATTGGATCCGCGATTGTGAAGTTTGAACACCAATCGCCAGATTTCGATTCGGCGACCTCAAAAACCTAAGAACCCCCAATTTTATTAAAATCTATACAGTTTTGATATTTCGTGTCCGTCATATTAGATCCTTTACTTTAAATTTTGAAGATTCAACATCATATTTTATATAAGCGATCCCTAAAACCTAACTACCATCAATTTTATCACGTAAAGGTATAAATTCGACCACACTATTCTTATGCACTGATTCAAGACTTTTTTCATACATCTGAACATACTAAAAAATTACAATTCTGAAAATTTAACAAAAAAATCGACTGTATTGTCAACTAATTTATGGTTTCAATTTTTTTTTAATCTCCGGTCACAAATCTCTTAAAAATTAAAAAATCTTTTATTTTGAAAAAACGTCAAAGTCAGACGAAAATTGTAAATTAGGAATTGATGATATTATTCAATATTTTTGACCGGAAGAAAGACCTTTAAAATGTAACTGCAAAACAAAGTGCCAGACTAACAAGTATTTATGCGTAAAAAACAAAGTTCAGTGTCAACCAAAATCTCATTCCAGTATGCCATGTTGTCATAAAGGGTAAGTGGAAGTGTGTTGAATTCGGTAGGTGCTCATCAATTCATCATGCCTTTCTTTGACTGCATCATTATATTAAAAATTAAGATTATATACTTTGTTCAATACCCGCTTCGAAACTTGTGACCTACACGCTCGTTCAGAATAACCTAAGTAGGTTTTTTCTCGATTGCTCATGTCACAGCAACGTAATGTGGCATTTAGTCCTCTAGATAATGAAGGCCCCTTTTCAGTATTTTTTAGTGCCGATGATGTTGTAAATTTTACAAGTCCTTTTCCTGCGTATGTTATGAGAGAGGTTTTGGAGTCACTGATTTCAAATTTTTGGGGTTCGTTGAAACAATACTTCAATAAAAATCCCTATATTGTATGTTACAGATGGACATCCTGGAATGGCACATCCACATCAAATGGGAACATGGCCCGAAACTCAGAACGTTGGTCAAAGTTCTGGAATTGCACGTTAGTATATTATAATTTTTCAAACTACCCAAAAATGTTTGGGACTGAGCCAAAGTCTACATTTTATTTCCTACCCACCAATAAATTGTTCTCGATGAACGGCGTTGGCCCCTGGATACCTTTGAAACAAGTTTTGAATTTCCAATTGTAAAGTTCATATTCTTATAGAAAAACTAATTGCGCATTTTTTTCTCTGGACGAAAATGTAGCAGCTTTCCCCGTTTTGAAAATAAATCAGAACAACTTGTTTCTTAATAAGCAAGTTTGTTTTTGGAAATTTATGGAATTTGTGAAAAATCGGAATTTGTAAAATTTGCAGAAATTTATTGGAATTTGTGAAATTCGTCGAAATTTATGACAATTTATAGAAATTTGTGGAAATCTATGGGAATATTTGCTCGTTTACGGACATTTATGGAAATGTGTAGTAATTCACCAATACCTTTTAATAAAAGTTCTGCTGGTCGCACACGCTGTAGCTCCGGCTATGATTTTTAAAATTTATAGATATTTCTATATAAAATTCGCAGAAATTTGTTGGCCCTCCAGCGATGCAACTTTCTGCAGGGTTGTTTTACAGTGCATATACACAATTTCTTATCGGCACTTATTATGCGTAGATTTAGAAGCCACTCAAAAATATTTTTTTAAATAATACTGCATTCCATCGAAACGTTTCTTTATAAGGCCAGAACATCTGACTTGAGCACTGCTAGCGATTGCAAACTGTGCCGAAATCCAATAAATGTGGGCATAACTCGATTGGCTCTCACAGCTGCATAAAACTTGATACCAGGGGAGTATTCAGAGTCGCTGATTTCAAATGTAAATTTAAAGGTTTCAAATTCAAATGGTGAATCCAATATAACGACAAAAATGTTAAATATGCACACATTTGTCTGAAACTTGCATGAAGAAAGAGGATCCGTATTATTTACAACACGATTATTACAAATTCAGACAATGTGACTTTCCAGTAAATTTTGCAAGAACTTCAGTTAAATCCTCTGATTTTGTATGCATTTTACATGGCCGCCAGAAAATCTAGTGAAGTCGGCGTTTTACATTCACTTGTACATATTACTGGAAGTTAGATAAAATCTACAGAAAATCAGATCATTCAACTGAACTTCTTTTAAAATATTCTTAAATGTCTTGTTTTCAATATTTGCACCAATCATGTTGTAACTTTGACAAATCCTTTTTCTGCGTGTGTTATGAGGGGAGTTTAAGAGTTGCTGATTTCACATTTTTGGCGATCGTTGACAAAAGTCTTTAATAAAAATCCCTATATTATATCTTACAGAGGGAGCTGGTGGGTTTCCACAATTATCTCCAATAGCAATACGGTCCGAAGAAATCGATGACACTGGTCCAAGTTCTGGAGGAATTCGTTAGTATATTATAATTTTTTCAATCTAACAAAAAATTTTTGGGTCTCAGAAAAAAATCTTAATTTCACATCTTTACCGCCCATTAATTGTTCTTGCTGAACCACGTTGGCCCCTGAATACCTTTTAAACAAGTGCCGAATTTTGAATTGAGAAGTACATATTCTTGTAGAAAAATTAGTTGCATATTTTTTTTCTCTGGACAAAAATTTTGTCGCTTTCCCCGTTTTTAAAATAAATCCGAAAAACTCCTTTCTTAACAAATAAGTTTGTTTTTAGAAATTTCTGAAATTTGTGAAAAATCAGAATTTCTTAAATTTGCGAAAATTTATTGAAATTTATACAATTTATCAAAGTTTATCATAATTTATAGAACTTTGTTGAAATCTATGGGAATATGTGTTCACTCGAAAATAATGTTCAAGAAAATACTGCATCCATCGCTAAGTATCTTCAAAGCCATAAACCCCAACTGAAGCTCTGCTAGCAGCCACACACTGGACCATAATCCAATAAAAGTGGCAAACAATGCATTTCTTGTCGAATATATATAAAATTTGGTAAAAAGGGGTTCTTAAATTGAAATAAGTTTGTCTGAAACTTGTAATGAGGGGAGTTTTGGTATCACAGAATTTACAAAATTAACATGAAATGTTACAAATTTAGAATGTTGGATCCAATATGGCGGTAGAACTTATAAGATTTTTATATATTTTCCTGAGACTTGGTATAAAGGGGTTTTTAGTGTCTCTGATTTCGAATTTAGCGTCGAAAGATACAAATTGAAAACGATGGATCCAATATAGTGGGTATTTGTTTTGAAAAATGCATTATAAATTTTGCTGCAAAATTTCGGGACAAAAAATTTGTTTTGAATAATTTATTTTCAATTCAGAAATTAATGTATTGCATGTGAAGTTATTGTTATGTATGAATAAAAATCTCTATATTATATCTTATAGGTATACGTACACCACGACCAGGATCTTCAGCCGACCCACACATGCAGATGCCAGCTGCAGGCCACCATACTCAAAATTATCATCATGAATGTAAGTATATAATAATTTTTTGAATTGAGAACAAATTTCGATGATCTAGAAAAAAAAGTACACCCGAAATCACCGTCTTTAGAGCAGAAAAAGTTATTTCTATAAATAGAAATTCATAAAAATTGACAAAATTTTTGGAAAGTTATTGGAATTTGTGGAAATCTATGGTAATTTATGGAAAAAGCGGTGATCGCCAGCTATCCTAGATTTTCTGTCTTGCCTTCGCTTTTTCGTATTTCATTGGAAAATGAAGAAAAATTATAAAAATATTCAATTTCATGATGACATGTAATTTGTAACAATCCAGCTTATAATATTGGTCTACTTAATCAGTCAGAGCTCTATGTGTATATGTTACGGGGAAAATATATATTTCACGCATTATTAACTTTTTACGAATTAAAGATAAAAATATGTTAAGAAATGTTCAGGCGATAATTTTCACCTGATAACTTTTAATGTTGACGTCTCCAACCCCCTTTTATTATTCCAGAAAATGTCCCACAAAATGCAAAGTATCAGTTTCATGTAAAAAAAATGTTGATAAATTTCAAGACTAATATTTCTAACTTAACGTATTTGGCAATGAAAACAAGCAGAAAGTGATATAAATTTCTTAAATAGTTGCGCGCGTCTGTTAGATCTCGCCCTTCGCGCTCGATTGTATAATTCTATCGCGCTTTGCGCTTGATAATGGATTTACCTCGTGCTACACGGAGGTAAATGGATAGTCAAAATTGGAGCGTCAAAATTTAGATGGTCAGTTTGATTTTCTGGATAGTACCAACTACCATCCACATTTTTTTCTTCATAGTCAGACACAGCATAATTTTATAGTCTGTTTAAACGTCGACGGGTGATTTAGACTCAGTATCAGTATAGTCAAATCGACACTCCAGAATGTCAAACAGAAGTGGCTGCGTCACGACGTCTATCTTGAGTGGTTTTCGTTCCGATTTTGAACGTCAAATTCGATACCTCCGAGGGATTAAGGACACAGGCGTTACTTATTAATCAGTGCTTATTCTCAACATTTTCGACTGGAAACGTGCTCAAAATTTCGTAAGTCGTTGATAAAGAAATAATACTTGCAAGATTTGTGACACGCATTTATATTGTTTTCTTAATTTTCAAGTGTAAAAAATGTTTTAATTCAGTGCAGTGACGCCGTTTCCTTAGCCTCTTGTGCTCAAACTAATCTTTTGTCAACATTTTTATGCATATGCAATCATGTCTTTGAATTTGAATTTCCGTCTCGTCTCTCTTACTCTCATGACTATATATGGTAATCAGATTTAAACTTCAGGATGGTCGACTTTACTCTCCTGGATAGTGAAGCTAACTGTCAAATTTCGACACTCCCCGGATGGTGCGCTACACCACCTAGGAGGCTGATTTTTTCCAAAGTCCGAGCTTTTTTACATTAAGTTCAACTCTATTACATCCAACTTCTGGATTATGTTCCTCCTGTCCCGGCCTTCCTAGAACTGCTGGCCAATGCAGTATCTCAGCGCGCAGGGCGAAAGACGGTGGCGAATCTTTTTGCTTTGGATCCCCGCGATTTGTGGTCAAGGCTATTTTCAGGCAACCCTCGAAACTAGACTGGAACCCAGGGTTCGGTGTATATGAAATGATTATCTAGAGATCGCAAAAAAACTTACAAATTGTATTTATCATGATGACCTTAATATTTGTTCCTTATTTTGCACTAATTTAGTCATCAGCTACCCTGGCAAATACATGATTTAAATGAATCTATATTATTACAATTCATAATATGCATTGATATTCAAACAGAAGTGTTTTCACTGTCTTGTTTTTCTAATGAAAACAGTGGGCATCCTATAGAAAAAAATCATATTAATTAACATTTAATTTCAATTTGTGTCGTTTTTCTAAAACATAATTTTTTTATTTTCATTTTATTTTTCACGACTTAACCAATAAAAGCATCGTGTGTAAATCTGTTTCATAACAAATTTTAGGACCATTCTTCAGTAAAATTCAAATTTTAGGCCAAACAACGCACCATATAAAAAGAAAGTCAAGAAAAGAAAAACCATGTGCCATTTCATGTTATGCCATGACAGGACATGACACAAAATGACACATGACACAAAATGATAGATGACGTGAAATAACATGACACATGACTTGCTATGACACATTAAATGACATGAAATGACACATGACATGTCACATAATATGACATGACATGACACGTTACACATGACATGACATTGCATAACAGGACACATAACACGTGAGACGACTGACATGCATGTAGCACACCCCATTTTCGAGTGACCGGAATCCGCTAGGAAATAAATCTTCAAAACCCAGAAATTATAATTGGAAATACAGCGAATTTAAACATTTCTGAATTTGCTGTATATAGAATTTAGTTACGTAATAGAATTATGGTCGACTTTTTACTAGTACATTTCTGTGCATAAAAATTTCACAAATGCTTGAAAAAATTAAAACAGCATAAGTGAAGATCTTTTTGATTGTTTTTTCCAACGTATTACCGTGCTGAGAACCCATACACATTTCGAAAGAATGTTTGAACTAGAATTTATACAGATAATTTTATTCAACACCAACAATTAAAGTTAGCTGTATTTCCAATTTCGATTCCTGGATTTTAGTGATCTTTTTGTCAGGTTTTCCGGTACTCGAAAAAATTCTTCTATTTACAAAGGTTCTAATCTTTCTTTCCGAGAAAAGGAATAAATTAAACATGAATTTTCTCTTAGTAAAGAATTGAGAAATATCTGCAAAAACTGGAGAGACTTTTTTCTTTCAGGTATCTAAAAAAATTGAAACCGGCATATCGCCCGAAAACTTGTTTACAACAAATAATAAATTCAAAGTGCACGACAATATTAAGAATTATTTATATTCATATATGTGATAGAAAAAGCATTCTTTTCTTTAACTGTAAAATCAATCATTTATTTTTAAGGGGTATAACCAAATGATTAATCTAACTTTCAGTTTATAGGTTTCTTTTTTGATAGAAGAATTATTTCAAATAAGTTGACAGTCATTTTATGTTATAAACAATTGACACATTTAATCATTTCAAATAAGCGCGCCAGCGGTAGCGAATCCGGTTTTTGATTCGACACGGACCGAAAACATCCGAACTTATCAGAATGTCGAGAACATTTTGGGTGCGACAAGCGAGTGCCAGTCAGTATCACGTTTTTGATGTTTTTAATTGAAACACATTTTTATGATTTGTTTAGACTACTTGTCAATATTTTGAATATGAATGGAGAGTGCCGTGCATCCAAGGGACATGGTAGATAGCGGTTTCAGTTTTTCTTTTCAATTTTCCACGTCAATATGCTTCTGTAGTTGACACTCGGTGATCAGTGTGTTTTCAACGGGACGCTCTTGCATAAAAACCAGAAAAGCGAGTTCCATTGAAAAATGATGAAGACAAAAATTCTAGATATTTCGAAGGGCTTCAATTTTTACAATTAAACTTTTTTTCAATTTAACGTGGCTCGAAAAAAGGTGTAGCAGGCTGTCGAGAGTACCTGCTAATTGACAGGTGTGTTTGTAAAGACGCTGCAGTCCATCAACGCAACCTTTCAATGGCCTGCATTGACTACCGGAGAGCTTTTGATTCAACCTCTCATAGACTTATCATCTGTCTGTTGGAAAGCTTAAAGGTACATCCACACATAGTGAGATGCATAGAGAATGGGATTTACCGCGGTCCTACTGGGAGCCGATCTCATTTTTTAGATGACAGTTGCTCCCAGTGGGACCCTGCGGTGGTTTGTTAACCTTTAGTTTCCAATTATATATATATATATACACGGAGACCAACCGCAAACAATCATCCAATAGAGAAAGAGCGATGCTTCAGGACCCGGAGAAACATCAACATTCAGTTTTCTCTCAAGCCCAAAGATCTGTTTGAATTGGATGATGTGCTTCGTGGAGATTTTTCCGAAGAGTTCGACCTCTGGACTATCAATTGTAGTGTGTATAATACAGCGTGAGCTTCGGCAGATGCATACCGTAAAACGAACCCGACGGTTGATCATAAGATCAAAAGACGATTGCACAAACTCAGCACAAAAATAGGCTGGGCAAGGTTTAATAGTTTGCGCGCTAACTGCGCATCGGTTATCACACACACAACAAGTCAAAGCTACTGACCATCAGGAAGCATATTGTTGACAAAATGCAGGTGCTATCTAACGATAGGAGCAGTCTAGAGCAAAGAGAGGGGTGGTTTAGAGAAAATCAGCAGTTTTTGTCTGACACTTCTCGACTCTTCCAAGACCCTCTAGTTCCTGTCGTCCACTCGCCCAGACCAGAGGAGGTCTAGGCATTTTGAAGATAAGTCTACGAAGTCCAGCATCCACTGAGAGGAAACTCAAAGAATAGAAATAGCTTTAAGGAGCTTCGCGGTGCCCTCATAACACCTCAGGAGGAATGCCCACCTATCACTACCGAGGAGGTGAAGAAAGTAATAAAAGGCATAAAGAACTATTCCTCTCTGGGACCAGATGGTATCAAGACCTTCTAGTGGAAGAAGCTTCCTTTAATTCACCAACATTTTGCTCGTACTTTCGCCTAATATCTAAAGTCGGAAGAGCCTATTCCGGAGTGTTTGGCGGAAAGGCGCACAGTGCTCTCTTCCGAAGACGGGCAACCGAGCCGACCCTAAGAATTCCTGGCCGATAACTTGTCTGAACACACTGTATAAGAAAGGCTCAAAGGAAGGCGTAGTAGGATGTCGGGAGGAGCTGCTCATAGGTAGATGTGTCTGCAAAGACGCAGTATCCTATCAGCGTTACCTATCGATGGCCTGGATTGATTAGCGGAAAACTTTCCATTCGACCTCTAATAGACTTATCATCTGCATGTTGGAAAGCTTAAATGTTCATCCACACATCGTCAGGTGCATGGAGAGATTTATGCCACTATCTCTTGCACTTTGTCATTCCGAAGGGTACCTCTGCGTCACTCACGTATTTTACGTGGATGATCTTAAGATCTATGCTAAAAATAAAGAGAAACTACATCTAGCTCTAGGCATTCTAAAAGAGTGTAATCAAGAGATTGGAATGAAGAACGGAATAGAAAAATGCGCTGAGGGTTATTTGAAGCAAGAAAAACTTAATGGCATCCTCGAGGACCCTAAGCTTCTCGACAGAATCGCTACACAAGTTATTCGCGCTGGAGAGACCTACACATACCTGGGCGTGCCACCGAGCCGTATTCAGGACGTATCATCTATGAAGGATACTCTCCGATGCAGATACAAACCTCTCATTCGACGAATTTGGTCTTTCGAACTGTTGGCGAGCAACAAAGTACCTGCGACGAACATGCTTACCTTCCCGGTAGTACTCTATTCATTCAGAGTGGTTCCATGGAAGAAGTAGGAGCTCAGGTCCTTTGATATCTTGTCCGAAAAGGTGATGCACATGAACAAAAGCATGTACCTTAAGTCATCTGTTCCGCGACTTTACATCTCATGCCGTCAGGGTATTCGCAGAATACTGAATCTTGAATGTCTTCATAACAGGGTTGTTCCAGATACAGCACATAAAGTCGCAAATAGACAAGACCGTCTTCATAAAATGGTCAGGTAACACGAAGTAGCGGGCAAAGGGGCGTTTCTGTACAAAGCAGCGGATGAGACTGCTGAAACCCTCAGCCTTGACTTCAATATCAGGGGTGAGAAAAATGCATCAGATCTTATCCATCTCGAGTACTCACTCCTGACGGCCCGGATTAAGAAGGCACAGGAGAACAACTTCCGCGAACAGCTCCTCGAGAAGAAAATGCACGGCATCATCCACAGAAATGTGGAGGATCTGTCGATGTCGTATGAGCTAACGTTTGCTTCCTTTAAATCACCCAGATTGAAGTCGGGCATGGAGGGTTTCATTTTGGCATGTCAAGACGGTGTCATTTCCATTCTAACATACCGTCGCCATGTCTGTCAATGTGTCCAGCATATACTGGAACTTCATTTTCTCGACGATTGTACCTGTTGCGCACTCAAGGCCTGACATAGTTCTTTTTAACTTCGAGAAATAAACTATTCACGTTATCGAATTGACGGCACCAGCTGAAACAAACGTCCAGAGATATCATGTTTTTGACCTCAGACCTTCAAATTACCTTGATCCTAACGTATAGGGGTCATATAGGTCACGGATTCGTGATCAGCGCATTCTAAAACCATGACCAGCAACTAGGTACAGAATCTGAGGTCCAAAAGATAATATCTCTCGAATTAACGAAGTTGACCTTCAAATGACCGTGATCCTGACGTGTAGGGGACATAGGGGTCACGGATTCGTGATCACTGTGCGAGCGTGAGATAGGTGGTTGCAGTCTGCGAAAAATTCCATACCATGATCCGGAAAAACTCTCGTGCACCCTGAGGAAACGGAGCGACCCAAGGACGACCGCCTTCTGCAACTACCCCGCAAGCGTCTTAGCATTTTTTTGACAAGCAGGGATGCTTTTCAGGCTATTGACCAGTGAAAACTTGGCAACGTTAAGAGCGCCGCTGTTCAGGAGGATTAGTTTAACATAACATTCCGGGTAAACCGTGGCAACACTCTCACAAGGTTATGATGTTTTTATCAGCTGGTGCCGAAAATTCGACAAAGAACATGGTTCGCTCCTCGGAGTCGAGGATAACGATGTCAGGCCTTGAGTGCGTCACAGAAACAATTTGTCGAGAATATGAAGTCCAAGTATATGCGGTACTTCTCATTTTCGACAATTAACTCTATTTCCCTAGAAGCGTTTAGCGGAGCCGTATTTGGGCTAATGCCGTAAGAGTAACAGAGGGCAATAAATCACTTTTAGTGCCTTGAAATGTGACGGCGGTATGTTAGAATGGAAATGACACCGTCTTGTCATGCCAAAATGTAACAATCCGTGCCCGACTTCAATCCGGGTGATTTAAGGAAAGCAAGCGTTAGCTCACACGACATCGACTGATTTTCCACATTTCTGTAGAAGATGCCGTGCATCCTCTTGTCAAAGCGCTCTTCACGGATGTTTTTCTCCTGTGCATTCTTCATTCGGGCCTCAAGAGGTGAGTACTCGAGATCGAGAAGATTTGATGCATGTTACTCACCCCTGCTCTTGAAGATAAGGCCGAGTGTTTCAGCAGCCTCCTCCGCTGCTTCATACAGAAACGCTCATTTGCCCACTTCTTCGTGCTTCCTGACCATTTTAAGAAGAGGGTCTCGTCCATTTGCGATTATATGTTACGAAACCAGAATAATCCTGTTGTAAAGTTACTCAATATTCAATAATCCGCAACGACCTTGACGGCGTGAGATTTAGAACTGCGGAACAGGAGACGTAAGTTGCATGCTTTTGTTCATGTGCATTACCTTTCGTGACCCGATATTTCTGGATCTGAGTTCGTCGTTTGTCCATGAAACCACACCAAATGAATAAAGAACTACCGGGGCGGCTAGCATGTTCGTTGCAGATACTTTGTTCCTCCCCGACAGTTCGGAAGACCAAATCTGCCGGATGACACTTCACTATCCGCTTCGGAGAGTATCCTTCATAGATTTCACGTCCTGAATGCGGCTCTGTAGCACGCCCAGTTATATATAAGTCTCTGCGGCGCTAAGGTGTCGTATAGCGCTTCTGTCGCCGAGCTCAGGGTCTATTGACGCTATTGATCCATTGATGCTATTGACTTTTCCTAGCTTTAAATAAACCTTGGTGCATTTTTCCAACCCGAACTCCACTCCAATCTCTTGAGTCTACTTTTTAACAATGTCTAGAGCTAGATGTAGATCCTTTCTATTTTTATCATAGATCTCAAGAACATCCACGTAAAATACATGAGTGACCTTCTGCTTTCGATTTACGCGTGTGACGCAAAAGTACCCTTCAGAATGGCGAAGTGCGAGAGAGTGACAATAATGTCAGACAAAAAGGAGAGGGCTCATGGTGTCGTCCTAAAAGATACCTCTCTGAATGGTGAGGTTGTTCATTGTCACTCGATATCTTCCAGATGAGAGAGTAAATCTGGTTTTCTAAAGCGACATCAATCTCTATGCACCTCACGATGTGTGGATGAACCTTTAAGCTTTCCAACAGACAGATGATAAGTCTATAGGAGGTTGAATCGAAAGCTTTCCACCAATCAATCCATTCAATCAATGGGAAGCGTTTGTAGGATGCTGCGTCTTTGCAGACACATCTATCGATGAGACGATTCTCCCGAAATCCTGCTACGCCTTTCTTTAAGCCGCATTGTTCGTACATTTCACGCCACACAGGTCTGATGTTCCGGACAATCCTATCATTTAGGAGTGTTGTCAAGATCTTGTGCAGTGTGTTCAGACAAATGGCTGGCCTGTAATTTTTCAGCTCAGCCAAGTTGCCAATCTTTGGAAGGAGTACTGTACGCCCTTCCACCAACCACTCCATAATGGGCTCTTCGGACTTTAGATATGAGGTGAAATTGCAAGGCAGATGCTGGTGGTTTGAAGGATATTTCTTTCACCAGATGGTCTTGATACCATCTGGTCCCGGAGCGGAATAGTTCTTCATACCTCTGAATACTTTTTTCACCTCCCCGGTAGTGATAGGTGGGTATTCTTCCTCAGCTGTTATAAGGGCATTGTACAGTTCCTTGAATCTGTTCGTCTTCTTTGAGCCTTTTTTAAGTGGATGCTAGACTTCATGGACTTCTCTCAAAAATTCTTCGACCTCTTCTGGTTTGGACGGATGGTCGACAGTGCCTGGAGGATACATAAGGGAGTTGCTAAGACACTTGCGAAGAAAATGCAGAAGGCGATCGTCCTTGGGTCGCTCCGTGTCCTCAGGGGGCACGAGACTCTTGCAAGACGAGTAAGTGCAATTGAGGCGCCAAATGCAAAAAGGAGATATAAAATTATTTTGCTGCAGTGGGAAGGCCCCTGGGCACTCGAGAATAAAGTTTTGATTTTTAATTTTTTAAATACGCAATTTTATTGAAAATTCAATTACGCATCTTTTTCTTCAAATAGAAAAAGTTGGAGTTTTTTTTAGTTTTTGAATTATTTGCAAAAAAACTGGTTTTTTTTCATCGGATTATATTATATTCGAATATATATTATATCAGATTATATTAATAATTTTTTGCCGGGGCGTTGCACAATTCGAGCACAAACAACTTTGATCGTTTCGGGAGCCGAGCGAATTTTGAGCAAGCAAACACTGTCAGTGAGAAAGTTGGTCAGGAAGGTTCAAACAAGTTTTCTGGAAATTTTCAGCTCAATTGAAATGATAGTTACCAAACTGTTGATGTTTTAATTTCCCGGCGCAAGCGATTATCTCCCGTGTGGGCTGCGCTCCGGCCAGTAAGCCGTTGTTGCCCCAGAGTTGAGTGAACTCTGCCTTAGAGCACGTAAGATATTTTAAATTCAAATGCAATAAAACATGAAAAATCGTGCTTTTTTATAATTTTTTTGTTTTCTTTCTGATTAAGATATCTAAAAGGTGCCACTTCTAGAGACATAAGCTTCATAAAATTCTTAAAAATAAAGAATCTGTACATGTTTCCTTTCTTATATCCCGCGTGTCCTCTGACTCACCCCTATTTGTAAACATAACTGCGTACTCTTTCTGATTTTTTAACACCAAAAATAATCGTTGAAATATCACATGATATTTTTTTTAAGCTATATCCAAATACGTATTATGAAAGCTGTCAAAAATTTCGTAATATAAAGGCAATGAGAATTTTTACCTGAAAAAAATCCGAGATCATTTTTAGTATAAATCTAATATTGTTTTAAAGTGACAATCATAAGCTTGATCTAAAAGTCTGGTTAAATTGACTAGTAAATTTGCCTAAAATTATTTTTTGAGTCAAAGTTAAAAATCTTGTATTTTATGTTTTTATTGAAATAATTAATATTCAACAATTAAAATCACGTTTAAATATAGTATTTCTACTTTAATTTTTCATTTTTATTTATCTTCTTGAGTTTATTTATTATATATTTTTATTTTATTACTACCAAAAATTGAACTCTGATGATTCTGAATTATTACTACCCATTTTATGTAACTTAGAGTAAGTCCTGATTTTTCGTATTTTCAATAACAATTATCTGTATCTGAACCGCTTTTGCGACGGAGTTCCACCTAACGTGTAGTAACGGCTTACCGGCCGGACCGCAGCCTAGACGGGAGATAATCGATCGCGCCGGAAAATTAAAACATCAACACTTTGTTAACTACTATTTCAATTGAACTCAAAATTTTCAGAAAACTTATTTGAACCTTCCTGACCAACTTCCTCACTGACAGTTTTTGCTTGCTCAAAATTCGTTCGACTCCCGAAACGATCAATGTTGTTTGTACACGAATTGTGCAATGCCTCGGCAAAAAACTATTAACTTTTCTTTAAATAAACATTTTCAACTTTAGCTGCTTCACCAGTCTCAGAAGGTGTCAATGCATACTTCTTATGAATTTCACTGAAAAATATTAAAAAGCTCCGAATTCGTCACGAGTTGAAGTGAAAAAAGGCGAAATATTTTAATCAGATAAGAAAACAGTTTTTTGCAAATGATTCAAAAACTAAAAAAGCTAAAACTTTTTCTACTCGCAGAAAAAGATGCGTAATTGAATTTTCAATGCAAATTCGTATTTGATAAATTGTAAATCGAAACTTCATTCTCAAGTGCCGAGGGGCCTCCCTACTGCAGCAAAAAAAAATTATATCTCCTTTTTGCATCCGGCGCCTCAATTTTGTAGAATGACACCCGCTCCCGGTGAAATCCTGCGATTGTGATTGTGACAAAGAAGGAGAACGTTTATTCTTATTTTAATTATTTTAATTGTTGAAACATGTTATTATCTTATAATATCGTGAATTAATGGTATTTTCTGAATGCTTTCACCTAATTCATAAATTTAACGAGTGAAGTTTTTTATTTAATTTGTCAATCTCTTGTTTAAACAATTAAACATTTTTCAAACGCAAGTTTCAACAGGCAATAGCTAGAGAAACGTTTTTCTTTACTTCTAATCAACACGCTCTATTACTTTCTCCTAATTCTTACAATTTTTAATCCACTGCAAATTGTTAAAACAGTTTTTGTTTGTTTAAACAAGTATTATCTCATAATATGGAAAATGAATGTATTTTTTCAATTGCATGTTCTAATCAATAAATATGATCACCTATTTCTCAACATATTCATAATTTTTTTTGTATTATTTATTTTAAAGATTGATTTTAAAGTAATCGTAATAACGAATCTATACAGAAATAGGTGTTTACACATATTGAGTAGGATACAGCATTCAGAAAATACTACTCATTTCAAAAATCATCATATATTAAATTGTTTAAACAAAGAAGGGAAGGATTTAGGTTAAGCTTTAGAAAATTGTTTTAAAAACCCAGCAATAAATTACGATTTTCTAGCTTTTGCATAAAAAACTTGTGTTTAAAAAAATAAATTTTCGAAATAATAAAAACACATTTGAAATAAAAATATACTCTCCCAAAGTTTATTAAATAGACCATACCATTCATTCTTGTCTGACCGGATCATAGGTTTTCTACTTAAAGTAGAAGTACACGCAGGAAAGTGTTGTTCAGACCTCCTACAGTCTATATATAAACGTCTTTCTCTACTTCATGTAAGAGACTTCACCAAAATGGTAATCAAAAGAATTAGTTAAAATACAAAATTTTAAGTTCTGATTTTTTTCTCTTAGAGAAATTAAATATTTTTTATTGCAGGGATGTTTTCTGCAGGCAACAATAAAATATTTTTAATACATATTTTAAATCATGTGAAAGAGGTTTTATAAAAATATATATTTTTTAAGTAGTACGTCATTATTATTCTTGATCCTTTAACATTGTAGTAGTACATCTGCAGCATATGAAAATGTACTTTAGGAAAAATAACCGTTTATGGGAGTCAATTTTGCAGGAACAAAGCAACACGCTTTTAATCCGATGAAAAGCTTTTATAGTAAAAGCATTTTACATTTTCATCAAGCTCATGGCTTTAATACAACATCAACGCTATTCGTTCAAAAGACCTTATCACAGTCAATTTATTTTAACATAAGGACTTTGTTTGCTTCTCTTTTGGTTTGAATACAAATTAAAACAAATCATATTTTTTTAAAGATGTTGCCTATTTTGAAATTTTCATTTTATAGTTGTATTGCGTGTACTGAAAAGCGTAATTTATTATTATATTCATTATACTTTTTATATTATAAGGACTTTACACATACGAGAATTATGAAAATTAAAAAAAATTATCTTCGAGGTATTATTATGCAAATTGAGAACTTAGTATACAAGATGCTGATCTTCAAAGCGCCATTTAAATGTTGCATTTGTGAACTCTTAACATAAAGAGGATTGATAGGGCTTCGAAGCTGAACGTATGTATAAATATATATTCGCTTACATTATATTAAAATGAAAAGTCTCTTTATATTCTAAAGAAAGAGTTACATATGTGTATTATGAAATAAAACTGCATAAGTTGTATTGAGTTAATCTAGTAACTAAAAGTCAATGTAAAATTAATAGGATTTTCTCTCCAACCATAATGTGAAAAGTTGAACGATAAATAATAAATTGTAACTTTATTCATAATTCAAATGCTTCTGAACATTTCATAGTTCTAAATATTGCAGAATCAACAGAACTGAATTTCTGGATTTGTCTTGGCTTAATACTAATATTAACTTCCAGCCCTCAAATTGAAAATTTATCATTTTTTAGACATTGTGAGCTATTGGTACTCTGCGTAATCCATTAACGTTAAACTAAGCTAACTCAACTTAGTGTATGAACTCAAACTAGCCCATACAACATGAAAATAAGGATCGCTTCTAACCTAACAATGATTAGCATAGTACGGACATTGAAAAGCTTAAGATATACTCCAAACTTATAAAAGCATGGACTGGAAGTGAACTGGCAAAAACTTGCAAAATTATGCGGAATATAAACTTAAACTCATGCAAGGAGTTTGGGTTCACTAAAAATTTTTAAAAAATTTAAAGAAGCTTTGCAAAATCAACCAAAAGAAGCTAATTCAAGCAATTTCTAAATAGATGAAGCTCCTTCTTGAACTTGAAAAACTTGTGCTAACACGAAATACAAGCTGGTTCTTAAGTTTGGAATAACTTTACCTACTTTGTGACGAAACTTGAGTTATTTCGTTTTATCTTTAAATTTCTTGAGCTGCATTCGTCAAGCAAATCTATCCAGGGAAACTACACACATTGAAATTTTATTTAAATTTATGCTCCTTCCAGTAATAGGTCATTACCAATTCTCCAGAAATTGGACTTCTAAAAACTCCACGCATGTTCAATGGACCGCGATTCTTTCAACTCCAGACATGATTCGAATTCCTGCTGCTCACATTTTTTGCCGATTTGTTTTTCATTACATTTTTATATTGCAACTAACTGTTGAATTCATTAAGATTGAGCGCAAACATTAATTTTTAGAAATTACATTCATATACAAAAATTTTTATTTCAAACTTTAACACTCTCACTCAAAGAAAACATTTTTATACAGAAAATTCTCATTCTTCTCCATTCAATTAAACATTTATATTTTGATTATTGTTATTTTTCTATGAGAGATAAAAAAAATAAAATTATTATAATGAAAGATAAATATTAAGGAATAGTACACTGAAATAATATAAAAATAGAATAAGAGGTTGATTGCCAAAAAGTTGACAATTTTAAGCAATTATATTTTCAAAAATAAAAGAATGCAAAAACAGCCAGAAATATTTTTTTTTCATCAATTTTTAGTCAAAAGAACAGATCAAGAAATGTATTTGTATGGAGATGAATTTTACACGTTGCTCAAAGTCGCGTAACAAGACATGAGACTAGTCTAAATAAGAAAATGTGATCTTTTCAAAATAAATGATAAACAGATAAAAATATTGAAGAACATGAAAAAATGATTATTTTTGCGATTTATAGTAGGTTAAATAATTCTAGCGCCTGACTGGACATTTTATAAAAAAATTACAAAAAATAGTGATCATTAAGTGTTATTTGAAATCGACGTTGTTAAATTGATTTTTCACTATAATAAAATCTTTTGAAGTATGAAATTAGGCATTTTAGCTCGACTTATGAATATTTACATTTTTATTTTCAATTTTTATCATAAAATAGCAATGCAGCATGACCAGACAAAAATTTTTTGGGACAGACTTCGAAGTCACTTTTAAAATCCTTAGCTCTAAAATATTAAACTATGCTATTTATTTTTATTTTTCTCAGACCAATATAAGTGACATATGTGAATTAAAAATATGAAAAAAATGTTTTTAACATTATTTATAAATTTGTTATTTTAGATTTATAGGTTGGGATGGATGCGTGAGACGCACATTTTGAGTACTTTTTAATTAATAATTTCTAGACCAAATGGTCTAATATTTTGAAAATCCACTCAATTGTGCTTGCACATAAGTACTTTACTGAGATAATTACAGAAAAAATTGATTATTTAAAGAAAAAGTGGGAAATGACTGCGACTTAAAGTAGTCAACCTATGATATACCTTAGAATATACATATCTCAAAATAAGAGAAATGTGTGATGTTTTTTAACCAAAAATTGCATCAGGAATCAGAATTTGTAATGGATGTCGCGACATTGATTTACAGTTGAAATATGTACTTCAGAAGTTATAAAAGTTGAAAAGACCAGATTTGTCATAGAAAAATGGTTAAAGAAGAATATTTTAGCTAGATTAAAATCAAACTAAAAGCCTGTTTCAATTTAAAATAATTTTAATACAAGTAAAATGTTACCTTGTTAAAAACTCGAAGCGCTACCTCCTGATCTAACCGGGAGTTAAAAGAGTCTCGCATTGCGGTCCATGTAACGTGCTTTGATTTTTTAAAGCCGTTTCTCTCGAGAATGGATAAAAATCGCATCATATTAATTTAGCATATTGAAGGTTTGGTAATCAGCTATTACTGGGAGTAGTATGAGTCGAAACGAAATTCCGAATAGTGTGGGTTCCCTTTGTAAAAGCTTAAACTAAATCAAGTTTGTCGGACACTTAGCTCATCTTATACCGATTTGTGTAATTTGATTTGTGAGGTGATTTTTTTTTACTAAAAGTCATTTAGTTTATCAATGAGAAATAGTATATTATTGCTTTAGTGATTATCCAAATCAACAAGTATTGCTAAGGAAGTGGATAGGTCAGCTTAATAACTCGACATAGTAAAAAGCCTGCGCAAACTTATAGCCTCAGAGACACAATTTCTCCCTCCCTCTTGTCTTTCTCCACTCCTCCTTTGACTCCTTCACTCATTTTCTCTCTCTGCCTTTTCTCTGTGTTCCCTCTTCTTCTCTCTCGTATCCACAGGAAGAATTGCAGTGGCATGGGGATTGGGAATTGAGGGTTGGTTACCGAGCAGTAGGGCGGTATAGCTCTCACTCTACTGTCTCTATCCATCTCTCTCTCTCTCTCTCTCTCTCTGTCTCACCCTCTCTATAGCTTTCCCTCAGACCAGCTTCAGTATTCGCACTCTGGAATCGCGACCAGACTGCCAGTCGCTCGGCGTTCGTTCACCAACGAACCCCTAGTCGCGGCGGCGACGTAACCATGAGGACGGCTCTCGTCGACATCCCGATAGTTTCACGGATTTTAACGCACGACTAAATTAAATGAAAATAAAAAAAACCTACATCAATTGACGAAATTGATTAAAAAATTTAATCTTAACTAGCCAATAATAAAATATATAACTTAACAAATTACTTTATCAGGCCAATATTTGTTTTTCGTTGAGTGAAATTAAGATTGCAAATAGTTTTCACATCTTTGTAGTGCATTTCCTCAGATTGAAATAGAATTCTAATATTGCAGGTTTAGAACAAGTGAAAGAAAAGTAAACAACATTTTTAAAAAGTTTGGATTGTATAAAGGAATGTGATAATTTAGCACTGGGATCTGAATAGACGAAGATTGGAGGGCGTAGTGACACTTGGTGTTAATTTTCGCGCCGTAGTTGCAGAGTGGTATGTGGAAAGTTGGACTTGAAAAGGTCGACAATCGTCTTGGAACTGACGCTCGAGAAAATGAGATTTGCTTTATATCTATTTTGCGGAGTACTTTTGTAGCTAAATCCCAGGCGATAGCCCAGAGATAGAATCCCCAAAGAGAATCCCTTGATTTCCCAGAGTACGAACGTCCGAGGATAAGCCAGGTCTATGAAGAGTAGAACTGAATCGAAGGAGTCGAAGGAGAAATAAAAATAATAAATATCTGATCCTGTGAGAAGGAAGTACTCGCTGAAAAGCATATTTGAAAATATCTCTGACTTCCAAACCGGTAGAGGATTTTCATCTTTGGGGAAAATATTGCCTCAAGTTTCCTCCATGAATGGCTGGGATTTAAGAAGTTTCTACTGTCGGTGACTTTTCATTCGGCTCTTATGACTGAAGAGCGAAAGATATCGATTATAGAAGGCAGACAGATCGAGAAAATCGGCCAACCGGTTAATCTTTATACCTCTCAGAGATTCGCTCCATACAATGGTTGGATGGGAATGACAGCATGAGTGAGTCCGGGTATGCCGAGGGTCTCGAGTCAACTGGAAGCACATGCGAAGAGACGTGCTAAAAGGATTGAGAAATTCGCAGCCTAGAGGTGTTATACCTTGACCTGCGTGCGATCGAATTTTAATGCTTTGATGCATCGATCGAGCCATCGAGCAAGAGTGGAAATTATAGGAGCACGCGATAATTAAGAAAGAGAGTGGGAATGGAATCTTCTATCGCGAATGGAATTTCATTTCAAACAATATCGCCGGTGAGTTGGAATTCATCCTCGTATTTCTAAATCAATTTGTAGATCCGCAGCTCAAATTTATAATTGTATTCTCCATACTGATACTTAAGGATTTTAAATGTGGCAAACCTCTATGGATTTGTAATTATTTTTCGTTCGTAAATTTTACCGAGAGACAGCGCTTTTATTGCCACTAAAATTGCTGGGCTTCTATTGCTTTTTTTTAATACGACTGTCCTCCACACGATAATTTATAGTAATATCTTTCCCTAAAGGGCTTTATTAAAACTTTTATTAATTTGAACTATAAAAACCATTGGTTAATTTTAAAGACGATTAAATATGAGATCATTTTTAACGATAAAAAAATCCCTTTAAGTTGATAGCGCTTATAAAAATATACCATTTAGAGGGTGATATATTTTCACAACTTCCCAAGTCAATAAATTGGGAATGTTGGTTTACTTTTTCAAAAAAACGTCTTTGTTTGTACGCACGATCCATCAGAATTGCTTGTGCGTAAAGAATCTCTATTATGGGGCATCGCAATATTCCTCACTTGCCCATTCCCATGTGCGAAAGTTATGAGTTTATATATAGTTGACAAGACAAAGATATTTTTCGTTTGCTTAATGAATTTTTCGG
This sequence comes from Andricus grossulariae, assembly GCA_011634705.1. Classification (NCBI taxonomy): domain Eukaryota; kingdom Metazoa; phylum Arthropoda; class Insecta; order Hymenoptera; family Cynipidae; genus Andricus; species Andricus grossulariae. Next base: position 82,877,192 of record JAABKJ010007545.1, on the reverse strand, counting down.
TATAAAACAAATAAAAAATATCAGTGCTTTGTCCACTATATATAAACTATATATGAGTTTCTAGCCTGGATATTCACCATTAAAAACTGTTTTAAAAAATTTTTATCGTTAGAATAATTTTAGGAAAGAAAGAGTTGACTGTTATAACATTATTGTAAATTATGGATTGAAAATGTACTCTCACATATTTTAATAATATAAAATTTAATGTTTCTACTTATGTAGTCTGACTGTTGCCGTGTTTATCTACTGAATCTCGAAATTGCTGAAATAAAATGGATTAATTTAGCTTGAAAATAAAAAATAGAGTTCTTAGGTATCCGTCATTGTACATAAAATAGTATGCTATATAAAAAAGTTATAAAAATATGATTCGGCGCAACACTGCGTGAATATCATTTTAAGTGGCTAATTTTATTTTGTTTATCAATGAGCAAACATTAAGAATTTTCTGCACCATCAATATTTGGATAAAAATTTCCAAATAAGTAATCTTATTACATGATAAAATTGCTTTCCACATTTTTTAAACAGTATTTATTGATGAAACAGAAAATTTTAATTGTAAATGATTTTTTAATATTGGGAAATAATGCTGATCTAAACATTTTACTATCACATTATAATTTTTAAACCTCATTACGCTTTCATAGAGATAAGAGAAATAAAATTACGGACAAAAACTTAGAACATCTTAATTAACGAAATGTATAAAATGTCGGTACCGGTAAAACTAAATTGTCGATAACGACAATGAGATTTATGGGACAATTTTAAATGATTCACAAGCTTTAGAAACAACGACAAAATTCAAAAATGATTTAAATCTTGCAAATATTGTTAAATATGTTAAAATATGTGAAAAAAATGTATACTTTTCAATATTTTGAAAAAATAAGCTTTTTACGAATTTTTCAAAGGTTTCAAGAGAATCACGAAAATTCGTAATGACTTTTCATTTGAAACAATTGATTTTAAAAGGAAATTTCAGAAGATGTCTGAACTTGTTAAAGATAATCTGAAGGATTTGAGGGCAATTATTTCTTTTTGATTTAAATATCAACTACCACATTCTTCGTTGATATTCATATTTTTCTGTTGAAAATTTGGTTCCGGATCATGCTAATCCCTGGCAAATCACATTTGTGGCAAGCCACATTTGCGGCAACTCACATTTGCGGCAAGTCACATTGCGGTAAGTCACATTGCGGCATCTCTCAATCGCAAACAATCTGTAGTGTACTAAGAATTATCAAAGAGTAGTAGGTCTCTTCCAGCCCTCCCCCCAAACGAGGGAACGTTGGAAAGGGTTAGGGTGTAAGATAGAATTTTTTCTAATTTTTACTGGACTTTAAATTTTGTCGAATGAGATGCCACAATGATACTTGCCGCGAATGTGACTAGACGCATATATGACTCGCCGCATATGTGATTTACCGCATTTTAGCCAATTTTTCAAATTGAGAATTGCTCCAATATGAATTGTCGAAAATGTGACTTGTAACAAATGTTACTTGTCACAAATATGACTTGCCGCTATGTGACTTATTGCAAATGTAACTTATCGCAATCTACCTTGTCGGGGGTTGGCATGACTCAACACCGAAAATTCAATTGTTTGGTCAACAATGAACATTTTTTTCGTTTTCATTTTTTCGTTTGAAGATTGATCATTCTAGTTAAAAATTCATCTCTTTCGTTCAAAATGTAACTATTTTGTGGAAAATTCGTCTCTTTTGGTAAAAATGTAATGTTTTTGTTAAAAATGCAACCGCTTGGTTGAAAGTTAATCTGTTTGGCATTAATTTTTTAAGCGACTTTTGAATATTAAAAAGTATTTATATATGGCCGATGCAGAATAGAAAATATGTGATGTATTTTTCCAATAAGAATAATCATAAGAAATCTTATATGATAAGAGCATAACAGAAATAAAGTATGTTAGGAAATATGTTAATAGAATAATAATTAACATTTAGAAATATGTTGCATGGTAATGGGTTTACATAAAGCGATTTTCGTGTACAAAGGGGTGACAACTATTGTATAGATTATACGTACCCGACGAAAATTGCATTCAATGACAGCTTGACCTCGTAGCATGCACCCCCTAGATATGATTAGAGTCAAGGGTATCGCCTGCCGGGAATCTAGGACTCGAGTTGCAACTCAAGCATACCACTCCTAATTAAAGGGTGATTGAACTTACATAGTAAGTAGAAATCGGCAATTACAGGACTGAAAAGGTAACATATCCAATTAAAAGCAATGTATTCGAATATTTGCTAATTTAATATGGAGGATACTAGAAAAGGTTTTTATCTCGTCAAGCGCTGAGTCTCACAGAAAATAAAATGGGATAGAGGATCTTTGCTTTAAATTTAATTTGAAAGTTTAGTTTAGGAAAATGAAGATAGGGTGGTTATTTTTGTGATAATTGTTGTCTCAAATCATTGAAAAAAATATTTTTCATAAGAATACAAAAGTCTTATATAAAAATAGAAATAGCCAGAAAAATAGGATTCTATTTCAACAAATATAAGTGCGGTAGAAAACATGATAGTTTAAGCGGAATCAACAAAAAGAAAAAAAATGGACACTTGCAATATTTTCCAAGCTTATGCCTCCATTATGAGAGCATCGAAAGGTAAATCAATGTGTTCCGTTATAACGACCAACATTTTAACTTACCGGTTTGATATATTGCTGATAACAAAAATTTCCTCATATAAGCAATGCAACTTTTTTTTAATTTTATAAGTTTCTGTTGATTTATCATGAAATGTCATCGAAGGTTCGCCGATAGGCCAATCAACGCGCCTGAAGACGCAAACAATTATATCGTGTTTAGTATTGTAGTATTCCTAATATTAAGACATTTTTTCTCTTAGAAACTGAATAAACCATTTTTTCGTACTTAGATACGTTAAAATACGTTAGATATAGTATTGTAGGATTTCGAATATCAAAGAAGATTCCTCACATGACATGGTAATTTTTTTGCAAATTTCTAAACGCGAAAAAAAACTGGCTCAAAACCCTATAAGACCTGAACATCAATTGGGGCACGTCCAAATTTTATGATCATTGTTTTTTCACTTTCCGGGATATGGTATACAAAAAAAAGTTACGGACCCACATACAGATACGGGTGTAAAAAAAATGATTTTCGACTTCCTGAGATCAAATATATCAAAATATGTTCAAAAAGAAAATTTGAAAGTTTAGGTCATTGCAAACCTGCCTCGATGAGGAAGCAATAAAATTGAATTTATGTGTGATTGCTGAAAAGTTGACCAAATTACCTCTCAGTAATTTTTCACTTTTCCTTAGAATAATTAATTTTTTCCTTAATCATTTTAGTGAAGTACTTATACCAAAGCACAGTTAAGTGAAGCTTTAAAACTTTAGACGACATAGCTTAGAAATTAGAAAGAATATCGTACGCAAAATGTCAACTGCAACTGTCTTAACCTTTAAATTTGAATTACAAATTTCTCAATAATATCAATACCATTTTTCAAATGATTTAGATTTCTAGATATCACCAATGATTAACTAAAAAATATGAAAATTAGGAGTAGAGTTCAATATTTTAGAGTTCATGATCTTAAAAATCACTTCATCTTACAAGTTCTTTGTCTCTTGACCCTGCATTGCTATTTTAGGGTGAAACTCGGGAAAATATTTGGACTATATATAATTTAGGCTTAAGTTGTTAATGTCATCTAAAAAATGACATCGGCTCCCAGCAGGACCGCGGTAAATCCTATTCATGGCCACGTCTCACAACCGCGAGATGAGTGGTCACAGGACACGACGAAATCACAACGACAGGTCGGCGAAACTTTCGTGAAAAGGCAGGAGATTTCCTACTGGGATACTATTTTATATTCAACATGATCTCCTTCTTCCTGAAAAAAAAATGAAAATAGATATAAATAACCAAGAGATTTTTTTCGCAAGTAAAGAAAAAGAAACTAGGTTTCGTAAAAAGGCAGGCAATTTCCTACTGGGATAATACATAATTATTTATATTTAACATGGTTTTCTTCCTCCCGAGTAGAGAAAAAATGTTGGAAACATATATAAATAACGAAGAGATTTTTGTGACAAGAAAGGGAAAAGAAGCTAGGTTCCGTGAAAAGACAGGTAATTTCCTATTGGGATACTAAACATTTATATTTAACATCGTTTACTTCCTCCTGATTGAGAGGAACAAAAATGAAAAAATAATATAAATAACGAACAGATTTTTGTGATAAGAAAGTTGAAAAAACTAGGTTTCGTGAAAAGGCAGGAGATTTCCTACTGGGATACTATTTTATATTCAACATGATCTCCTTCTTCCTGAAAAAAAATGAAAATTGATATAAATAACCAAGAGATTTTTTTCGCAAGTGAAGAAAAACAAACTAGGTTTTTTAAAAAGGCAGGCAATTTCCTACTGGGATAATAAATAATTATTTATATTTAACATGGTTTTTTTCCTCCCGAGTAGAGAAAAAATGTTGGAAACATATATAAATAACGAAGTGATTTTTGTGACAAGAAAGGGAAAAGAAACTAGGTTTCGTGAAAAGGCAGGAAATTTCCCTATTGGTATACTAAACGTTTATATTTAACATGGCTTACTTCCTCCAGATTAAGAGGAACAAAAATGAAAAAATAATATAAATAACGAACAGATTTTTGTGATAAGAAAGTTGGAAAAACTAGGTTCCGTGAAAAGGCAGGAGATTTCCTACTGGGATACTATTTTATATTCAACATGATCTCCTTCTTCTTGAAAAAAAAATTAAAATAGATATAAATTACCAAGAGATTTTTCTCGCAAGTAAAGAAAAAGAAACTAGGTTTCGTGAAAAGGCAGGCAATTTCCTACTGGGATTTCGTGAAAAGGCAAGAAATTTCCTACTGGGATACCATTTTATATTTAACATGATCTTGTTCCTGAAAAAAAAAATGAAAATAGGTATAAATTACCAAGAGATTTTTTTCACAAGAAAAGGAAGAGAAACTAGGTTTCGTAAAAAGGCAGGCAATTTCCTACTGGGTTATTGCATAATTATTTATACTTAAAATGGGTTTCTTCCTCCTGAGTAGGAAAAAAATATTGGAAAAATATAAAAATGACAAAGAGATTTTTGTGACAAGAAAGGGAAAAGAAACAAGGTCTCGTGAAAAGGCAGGAAATTTACTATTCGGATGCTATTTTATGTTTAACATGATCTTCTTTTACCTGAAAAAGAAAAAAAATGAAAATAGATATAAATAACCAAGAGATTTTATTCACAAGGAAAGAAAAAGAAACTACGTTTCGTAAAAAGGCAGGCAATTTCCTACTGAGATAATAAATAATTATTTATATTAAACATGATTTTCTTCCTCCTTAAAGCAAAAAATTGAAAAAATATAAATAACGAAGAGATTTTTGTGACAAGAAGGGGAAAATAAACGAGGTTTCATGATTTGGGATAGTGGGATTCGGTAGTAATGATGGAGACGTGGCTAGATGAAAAGGGATGGGGAAGAGTACGGGAAAGATTACTAAAAGTTTACAAATGGCAGGCTTAAAATGCAAAGAGAAAAAATGCAAAGGGCAGAGGAATGGGAGAAATTGTGATGGGAGTGAGGAACGAATGTATAACGGGGAAGGATGAGAAAGAGATGAAATAACAAAAAGAAGAATTAATAGTAGAAGAGGTAAAGATGGGTTGAGAAAGGTTGAAGATAGTGGGGTACATGTGAATGGTAATAGAAATCAGCAGAGATAAAAGAACTGATTGAAGAAAATAAAGAAGAGGATAATAAATGAGAATGATTATAAAATAAAGAAGGCTTATAATGGGAAGAGATCTTAGTGCGAGAACAGGAGATTGATGAAGAAGGGAATGGGGAGGAGAGAGAGGAAGGTGGAAAGAAAACGGTAATTGATTATGCGATAGTGGAGGACGAGGTAAGATAGAAGGTTAAGAAACTAGAGGTTGGGGATTATATGGATTTGGATCACGTTCCCATAATAATGATATTAGAGGAAGAAAAGGCAATAACAATGTGGCTAAAAAGAAAGTAAAGGTAAAAAGAGCAGAAAGAGAGGATTGGTCGATAGAGGGAAAAGAACGGTTTAAGGCAAAGGTCAAGAATTTAAAAATACGAAAGGCAAATGTAAGCGAGGAGATGAAGAAGTGGATTGGATGAGGAATATGAAGAGGATAAGGAAGTGAGAAATGAATTAGGAAAATGGAGAAAGGAGAAAAGCAGTGGAGAAGATTATAGGAGAAAAAAGAAGAAGTATTCTGAGTTTTGTGATAAACAAAAAGGAGGAAATACAAAGTTTGAAGAAGAGGCGAAGGAGGTAAGGAAAGAAAAGGTTTTGAATGTAGTAGGAAACAAAAATAAAAATAGATATGAATAATAAAAATATTTCTTGTCACAAGGAGAGGGAAAGAAATTAGGTTTTGGGTGAACATGAATAAGCATCAGCAGTAAAAGAAGCAAATACAGCAGTAAAATTAAAAAATCGATTAATTTTAAAATTATTGATTTATATTTATTTAAATAAAGTAAATACAGTGAATGCAGTAGTAAAAATAAAAAATCGATGAATGTTGGTGTAAGAAAGGTCTGTGATGCCTGATTTTTTATGTCTAATTGAAAAAAAAAACATTTTTGTCCTAATATATCAACATCCACGCTCTTGCATCATTTAGCTTTGAATACATAACTTACTAGAAATTACGAAAAAATAAGTTTATAAGATTCTTTAAAGGTTTCAAGAAAATTAAAAAAAATTGTTAAGATTCCTACAAAAATTTGAAACGATTCTTCATCTGGAAAAATGAAATTCGAGAGGAAATTTAAAAACATTTCAAAACATTTCAAAGCATTTCAAATGTCTTAATTTTGATCTCCTGAAATCAAAAATATAAACAATTTAAAAATATATTGTCAACCAAATTTTTAAATATGCAGTTTATCACAATTGTTTGAACAATAATATTAATAAGTGATAATTTCGAATTGAAAGCTTTTGAAATTAAAAAAAAAATAAATTGAACAATTTCGAATTGAAAACGTTTCAAATCAAAAAAATGTTAGAATAGGCAGCATTTTGAAAAAAGGATAACATTTCAAAAATTACAAAATTTAAGACCAAAGTTTTGAAAATGGGACAACTTAATTTGAAAGGAGTGGAAATTGTATCATTTATGATATAAAGAGTCCAAAGTTTACCAATTTTATTTTGAATTAAAATTGTATTATCTCTAATTAAAAGCATTCAAAAGTCGATAATTTGAAATTAAGAACTTTTGAATTTAAATAATTTTCAATTCAAAGCGATTACAAATTGTTGAATTTTTTGCAGTAAAATCTTTTAATGTTCTCAAATTTGCAATTGTCATTACATAAAAAGATAATAATTGAATATTAAAATTTATTACACTAATTTTTCCAATATTAAACATTTAATTTACCGTCATTTTCATCGTTTAAGATGGAAAATATTCAATCATAAGTCTTCAAAATTTAATCATTAAAAAAATGTTTAAATTGAAATAATTTTGAACGGAAAACATTAAAAATAATAAAATTTCTAATATGGAACGTTAAAAATTAAACTAATTCAAACTTCATTTGAAATTTAAAAAAATTTAATCCTTGAGAATTGTGATATTAAAAAAATTATTGCTAATTGATATTGCACAAAGAAACTTATAATTTAATATTAACATCGATTAGATAATTTTCTTTTATATTAAAAAATAAATTCACCGTTTTAAATGGAAATTTTTTTTATTATCATCCTAAAAAAACGTTCTGGATGAAAAGTAATTTTACATGGTAAATATTGAAAATGAAAAATTTTTACTATGCGTAACGTTAAAAATTAAACAAATGCGGACTTGATTCAAAACTGAAAAATATTTTAGATACCAAGAATTGTGTTTTTCAAAGTTTTTCATTCTTAAACCCAATAAAACTTCAATTATTTAAAGTAAATTTAAATCGTTTAAATATTTGAAAATTTCAAATTGTTAACTATTTTTTTTTATTTGACCATAATTATTTTAATTGCAAAACTAGAGCTTACGAAAGGTGAAAATAAAAATTTTAGTGTTTGACCTGAAAATTCAGTGTTCTAAAATTGTAACCTTTCAAAATTAAAAAATGGTTTTACTTGTTCTATTTTGATTTAGAACAAGAGAATTTTTTACTTTTTAATTTCAAATCGTGTAATTTTTAACACATTATTTAGAATTATTACTCATTCTTGAAACTTTTCAAACAAAATTTTTCAATTTTAAATATTCGATTTTTTTTTTTAATTTTCAATTAGAAATCGGACAATTAAAGATAATGCATTGAAAATTTAAAATTGAAAAAAAATTAAACAAGATCATTATGATTCCAATTTTTGAAATGGATTTTTCTTCTTAGGGTGAGTTTGAAATGTTTAATATTTTAGAATATTTCCAAATAAAAAATATTTTAATTATTTATGCTTAGTTCCAAAATATTTTTATTTACAAGGCTGGAATTTAAAAAATTGTTGTCCTTTTTTTTATTGTTTTAAATTTATTCTGGAGGCGTTTCATTCAAAATTCTTTGTTCAAAAAGCCATTAAATAAAAAATTTATTCAACTATCAAGTGTTTCATTTTGATATTTTATGATTTCGATTTTTTTCAAATCAGACAATTTTGTACGTTTAAAATCGAAACCAAGCAATATAGAATATTTAAATATGATATTATTAAATTTAAAACTGACTAAAATTCAACCTGAACAATTAAACGTTAAATTTTGAAAAATTTATTAGTGAAATTGTCCAGAAATTTTAAATTTTCAAATTTAAAATACACCATTGTGAATAATAATAATTAATAATAAATTATAATTTAATCTTTTAAAGCAAAGGAACGTCAGTCTCAAAGCTCTTTTAGGATTTAAAAACTATTTTAGAATTGTGCATTTAAAATTACAATTTTAGATTAAAATTATAGAAACTTTGATGATGATCAAAAAATTATTATTAATAAATATATATCTAGTATCAACTGACATTTCAAGTGATTGGATAGATTTATTTTACTAAAAAACGTGATTTCTGTCCAAAAAACTGGCATTCTCATCATGAAAAATTAAAGAATTGTTAATATTTTATACAGAATAATAATTAAGTAGACTGATGTTAACCTCAGAACCTAAAAATTTAATTTCGTAAGCCGCTAATGGCACATTCCCTGCATACTTTGACTACGGAATGTGCAAACATGTAGATAAACTTCACTCGTTTTAATCTAACACCACATTTTTTTTCAAAAAGAATTATTTTCCAAGGGGTGTAAATTTTTTTCTATTGAATTCCTGTGCTACAGTTTTACCACCAGAAATAGATGAAATGCTTAACGATAAAAGAATGGGAACGGCTTTCATATGCAGTATCGAGTTATCGATAAAACTTTATGTGCTTGTACGAGTTATGCAATAAAAAAAAGGGGGAAATAATTAGATTTGGAACCTAAATGTTTGCAATAATCTTTATTCAGAAATTTTAAAACGTTTTATAGAAGCAATTTTTTGGTAATGAGGATCTAAGATAAAGAATTTTTATATTTTGCTACTATTTTGAAAAATGACGCTGATGCTACTATTTTCTTAAACTCCCTGATGGAACTATTTTTTCACACTGCCTTTAAAAATATTTTCAAACTTGTTCGATTTATTAGGAAAGATTTTAAAGATTTCACAAATTTTCAAAACATTTAAAGATATTTTTACAAATTTTACGACATTTTAAAGATTTTAACAGATTGTAAAGGGTTTTGAAGTATTTTAATTTCTTTTCAGGAATTTAAACAGATTTTATGGAGTTTCAAAGCATTTAGAGTATTTCAGAAGATTCAAAGGATTTCAGTGAAATTCTAATATTTCCGAGAATTTTAAGAGACTTTAAGAAGTTTAATCTGATTTCAGAAAATTTCTAAGTTTTCAAAATTTTTGAATAAATTTTAGGAGATCTTATAAATTTCAAGATAACTGATGGGATTTAAAAATATTGTAAGAGATTTTACGAGACCTATGCGATTTTATAAGATCTCCCAACTTCAATGATTAAAAATTTTTTTATGATTTTAAAGGATTTGGAATCTTATGGCTGAAATTTGAAGGGACTTTCAGGGATTTCAAAAGATTTCTACGGATTTTACAAGATTTACGCAGTTTTAAATTTTTTTGAAAGATTATGAACAATATAGTGTATTTTAAAATATTTCAAGAAATTTCATGGGATTTAATAGAATTTTGTAGAATTAAAAAAAATATCAAGACATTTAAAAATTATTAAGGATTTCAAAATGATTCCGTAAGATTTCCGAAGATTTGTAGTATTTAAAAGATCTGAAGAATCTGTAAAATTTTAAAGGTAATAAAGGGTATTTATAAAATTTCAGAAGATATTTCATTGAATTTTGTAACATTTGAGGGATTCATAGGATTTCGAAAAAAAATTCAATAAGATCATAAGGAATTTCAATGGATTTCATGAAATTAAGAAAAAACTAGTTTTTCGGGGATTTCAAAGGATTTCATCAGAAGTAAAGGTTTCTTAATAAATGTTAGTGGATTTTAACGGATTTTATATATTTTTTAGTATTTTAAAAATTTCCAATAGAGTTAAAAGACTTTATCAGATGTTATGAGATTTTACAGGATTTCATGGGATTTGAAGGGACATCAGAGGATTTCAAAGATTTCATCATTTTTTCAGGTATTTTGAAAGATATTACAGATATTAGGATATTTATAAAATTTCAACAGATATTTCAATGAATTTTACAATATTTGAGGGATTCATAGGATTTAGAAAAAAATTCAATGAAATCATGATGAATTTCTGTAGATTTCAAGAGATTTAAAAAAACTAGTTTTGCAGGGATTTCAAAGGATTTCATCAGAATTGAAGGTTTTTTAAATAGATTTCAATGGATTTTAACGAATATCTTAGATTTTTAATTATTTCAAAAGTTTTCAGTGGATTTAAAAGACTTTATCAGATATTATGAGATTTTACGGGATTTTGTAGGATTTGAAGGAATTTCAGAAGATTTCAAAGATTTCAGAATTTTTTCAGGTATTTTGAAAGATATTATAGATATTAGTATACTTATAGAATTTCAAAAGATATTTCAATGAATTTTATAATATTTGAGGGATTCATAGGATTTCTAAAAAAACAATTCAATAAGATCAAAAGGAATTTCAATGGATTTCAAGAAATTAAGGAGGAAAAAATTGTTTTCCAGGGATTTCAAAGCATTTCATCAGAATGAAAGGTTTCTTAATAGATTTTAATGGATTCGAAAAATTTCATAGATTTTGAAGTATTTTATCAGATATTATGAGATTTTACGGGATTTTACTGGATTTTGTGGGATTTGAAGGAATTTCAGAAGATTTTTAAAAATTTCAGAATTTTTTCAGGTATTTTGAAAGATATTGCAGATATTAGGGTATTTATGAAATTTCAAACAATATTTGAGGGATTCATAGGATTTTGAAAACTGAAATTCTATCAGATCATAAGGAATTTCAATGGATTTCAAGAAATTTAAAAAAACTAGCTTTTCAGGGATTTCAAAGGATTTCATCAGTATAAAAAGCTTTCTTGATAGATTTTAATGAATTTCAACCAATTTCATAGATTTTTGAGTATTTTAAAAGTTTTCAATGGATTTAAAAGACTTTATCAGATATTAGAGGATTTTATGGGATTTAATGGGATTTCAAGGGATTTCAGATGATTTCAAAGATTTCATCATTTTTTCAGGGATTTTGAAAGATATTACAAATATTAGGGTATTCATAAAATTTCAAAAGATATTTCAATGAATTTTACAATATTTGAGGGATTCATAGGATTTCGAAAACAAAATTCTGTAAGATCATAAGGAATTTCTATAGAATTCAAGAGATTTAAAAAGAATTAGTTTTTCTGGAATCTCAAAGAATTTCATCAGAATTGAAGGTTTCTTGATAGGTTCTTGTGAATTTAACGGATTTTATAGATTTTTGAGTATTTTGAATTTTATATGGATTTCAAGAGGCTTTATGAGATATTATGGGATTTGAAGGGATTTCAGAAGATTTCATAATTTTTGCAGGTATTTTGAAAGATATTACAGATATTAGGGTATTTATAAAATTTAAAAAGATATTTTAATTAATTTTACAATAATGGAGGGATTCATAGGATTTCGAAAAAAAATTCTGTAAGATCATAAGGAATTTCTATAGACTTCAAGAGATTTAAAAAAAAAACAAGTTTTTCAGGGATCTCAGAGGATTTCATCAGAATTAAAGGTTTCTTAATAGATTTTAGTGGATTTTAACGAATTTGATAAAGTTTTAAGTATTTCAAAAGTTTTCAATGGATTTCAAGAGGCTTTATCAGATATTATGGGATTGTATGGGATTTCAGAGGATTTCAAAGATTTAATATTTCGTGAAGGTATTTTGAAAGATATTACAAATATTAGGGTATTTATAAAATATCAAAAGATATTTCAATGAATTTGATAATATTCGAGGGATTCATGGGATTTAAAAAAAATCTATAAGATCATAAGGAATTTGTATAGACTTTAAGAGATTTTTGAAAAATCGAGTTTTTCAGGGATCTCAAAGGCTTTCATCAGTATTAGATGTTTCTTAATAGATTTGTGGGATTACTTGTAATGTTATTAATTTCAAGTGGTTTCGGGTGATTTAAAAGTGTTCAGGGTATTTGAAAGTTTTAAAGAATTTTAACGATGTTTCAAAATCTTTAAGGAATTTCAATGAATTTCGTGACCTTTAGTGATTTCCGAGGATTTCAATGGATTTCAGGGATTTAGGACGTTTAAAAAAATTATACAGTATTCAAAGGATTCACATGATTTAAAAAAAACTTGTAACATATTAAGGTATTCCAAAGATTTCAAGGAATTCAAAAGGATTGACGAGTTCTCCATGAATTTCAGAGGATCTCAACAGATCCAGGGTGTATGTAGAGGATTCCAACAGATTACAAAGTTTTAGGGTATTTTGAAGGATTTCAAGAAAGTTAACAAGATTTCAAAATTTTCAAGGAATTTTAATGAATTTCATAGAATTTTAGAAAATTGCAAAGGATTCGAAAGATGTCATGATGTCAGTGCTATTTGAAAGATTTGGGATTCTAAAGGATTTCTTCAAAACCTTAAGGACTAAGTGAATCGAAATCAAATTTCCAAAGGTCTCTTAATGATTTCTGAGGATTTCTACGGATTTCAGGGATTTGAGAGGTTTCAAGGAATTTTACAGTATTTAAGGGATTCACATGATTTTGAAAAAAACGTATAACATTTTAAGTGATTCCAAATATTTAAAGGGATTTAAAAAGAGTGACGAGTTCTCCATGAATTTCAGAGGATTTCAACAGATCCATGGTGTTTTTGAAGGATTCCAACAGATTACAAAGTTTTAGGGTATTTTGAAGGATTTCAAGAAATTTAACGAGATTTCAAAATTTTAAAGGAATTTTAATGAATTTAGTAGGATTTCAGAAAATTTCAAAGGATTCGAAAGATGTCATGATGTCAGTGCTATTTGAAAGATTTGGGATTCTGAAGGATTTCTTCAGAACCTTAAGGAATAAATGAATCGAAATCAAATTTCCAAGAGTCTTTTAATGATTCATCAGGATTTCTACGTATTTCAGGGATTTGAGAGGTTTCAAGGAGTTTAACCGTATTTAAAGGATTCACATAAGTTTGAAAGAAATCATAAAATTTTAAGGTATCCCATAGATTTCAAGGAATTTGAAAAGATTGACGAGTTCTCTATGAATTTCAGAGGATCTCAACAGATCCAGGGTGTTTTTATAGAATTTCATCAGATTACAAAGCTTTTAAGATATTTTAAGAATCCCGTAAAATTCTATTAGTTTGGATATAGCACCTTGAAAACTTTCAAAATACTCAAAAAGCTTTGAAATCCTTTGAAATCTGGAATCCTTTGAATAACCGTAAAATCCCATAAAATGTGATGTCTTAAAATCCCTTCGAAGTCCCTTGAAATCCCTTGAAAACTCTTAAATACCCTTAAGGCTTTGAAATCCGTTAAGATCCACTGAAATATATTGAAAACATTTCAATTCTGTTGGAATCCTTTGAAATCCGTTGAAATCCACTGAAATCTATCAAAAACCTTTCAATTATATTAAAATCCTTTGAAATCACTGAGAATCTCTTGATCTTTTTTTAAATCACTTGAAATATATATAGAAATTTCTTATAATTTTATAGAATCTTTTAATTCCTTTTGAAATCCTCTGGAATCCCGTAAAATCCCATAAAATCTGATAAAGCCCCTTGAAATCCCTTAAAAACATTTAAAACACTATAAAAACGCTTGAGTTCGTTGAAATACGCTCAAATCTATTGAGAAACCTTTTTTCTGAAAAAATCCTTCGAGATATCTGAAAGACTCTCAATTTCTTTTAAATCTGTTGAAATCTATATAAATTCCTTAGGATCTTATAGAATCCACTAATTTCTTATGAAATCCTATGAATCCCTCAAATATTGTCAAATCGACTGCAATATATTTTGAAATTTTATAAATACCTTAATATCTGTCAAATCTTTCAAAATACCTTAAAAATTATGAAATCCTTGACATGCCCTGAAACTTTCAAAATGCTCAACAATCTATGAAATCAGTTAAATTGAGATATCATTTTAATCCTTTGGAATCCCTTCAAATCCCATTATATCCCATTATATCTGATGAAAACCCTTGAAATCCACTGAAAAGATTCAAAATATTAAAAAATCTATCAAAATCCGTTAAAATCCACTGAAATCTATTGATAAACCTTTGATTCTAATGAAATCCTTCGAGAATCCTAAACAACTAGATTTTTTTTAATCTCTTGAAATCTATAAAAATTCCCTATGACTTTATAGAATTTTTTGTTTAGAAATCCTATGAATGCTTCAAATATCGTAAAATTCATTGAAATATCTTTTCAAATTTTAAAAATACCTTAATATCTGTAATATCCTTCAAATTCCCTGAAGAAATTATTAAATATTTGAACTCCTCTGAAATCTCTTCAAATCCCATAAAATCTGATAAAGCCCCTTAAAATCTATTTAAAACTTTTAAAATATTCAAAAATCAGTGAAATCCGTTAAAATCCACTAAAATCTATTAAGAAACCTTTAATTCTGATGAAATCCTTTGAGATCCTCAAAAAACTACATTTTTTTAATCTCTGGAAATCTATAAAAATTTCTAACAATCTTATAGAATTTTTTTTGTTGAAATCCTATGAATCCCTTAAATATTGCAAAATTATTTGAAATATCTTTCAAACTTTTATAAATAACCTGATATCTGTAATATCTTTCAAAATACCTGAAAAAATGATCTAATCTTCTGAAATCCATTCAAATCCCATGAAATCGGATGAAGCCTCTTGAAATCCATTCTAAAACTTTTAGTATATTAAAAAATCTATGAAATACGTTAAAATCCACTAACATTTATCAAGAAACCTTTAATTCTGATGAAAGCCTCTGAGATCCCTGACAAACCAAATTTTTGAGAAATCTCTTGAAATCTATAAAAATTCCTTGTGATCTTATTGATTTTTTCTTGCGAAATCCTATGAATCCCTCATATATTGTAAAATCTATTAAAATACCTTTTGAAATCTTATAAATACCCTAATATCTGTAATATCTCTCGAAATACCTGAAAAAATTATGAAATCTTTGAAATTCTCTGAAATCCCTTCAAATCCCATAAAATCCCATAAAATCTGATAAAGCCCCTTGAAATCCATTGAAAACTTTTTAAATACTTTAAAATCTATGGAATCCGTTAACATCCACTCAAATCTCTTTAAAAGCCTTTATTTCTGATGAAGTCCTTTGAGATTCCTAAAAAACTATTTTTTTCTAAATCTATTGAAATCTATTGGAATGCCTTATGATCTTGAAGAATTTTAGATTTTAAAATTCTAGGAATCCCTCAAATATTGTAAAATTCATTGAAATATCTTTTGAAATCCCATGAATACCCTAATATCTGTAATATCTTTCAACATAGCTTAAAAAATTATGAAATCTTTCAAATCTTTAGAAACTTTGAAAATACTCAACAATCTATGAAATCCGTTAAAATCCACTGAAATCTATTAAGAAATATTTATTTCTGATGAAAGCCTTTGAGATTCCTGAAGACCTCGATTTCTCTAAATCTCTTTAAGTCTATAAAAATTCCTTATGATCTTATAGATTTTTTTAAACCCTATGGATCCCTCAAATAATATAAAATCCATTAAAATATCTTTTTAAATTTCATTAATGTCTTCATATCTGTAATATCTTTGAAAATACCATCAAAAATTATGAAATCTTTCAAATCCTCTGAAATCCCTTGAAATCCCATAAAATCCCATAATATCTGATAAAGCCTCTTGAAATTCATTCAAAAGCATTTAAAATACTTGAAAATCTGTGATATCCCTTAAAATCCACTAAAATCTATTAAAAAACATTTTATTCTGATGAAATCCTTTGAGATCCCTGACGAACTAGATTTTGTTAAATCTCTTGAAATCTATAGACATTCCTTATGATTTTATTGAATTTATTTTTCTAAACCCTATGAATCCCTCATATATTTTAAAATTTATTGAAATACCTTTGAAATCTTATAAATACCCTGATATCTCCAATATCTTTCAAAATACCTGAAAAATTATGAGATATTTGAAATCCTCTGAAATCCCTTTAAATCCGATAAAATCTGATGAAGCCCCTGGAAATCCATTCAAAACTTTTAAAATATTCAAAAATCTATGTAATCCGTGAAAATTCACTGAAATCTATTAAAAACCCTCTAGTTCTGATGAAATCCTTTAAAAACCCTAAAAAAATAGATTTGTTTTAATCTCTTGAAATCTATAGAAATTCCTTATGACCTTATAGATTTTTTTTTCGAAATCCTATGAATGCCTCAAATATTGACAATTTCATTGAAATATCTTTTGAAATTTAAAAAATACCCTAATATCTGCAATATCTTTCAAAATACGTTCAAAAATTCTGAAATATTTGAAATCCTCTGAAATCCCTTCAACTCCCATAAAATCCAATAATAACTATTAAAGCCTATTGAAATCCATTGAAAACTTTTAAAATATTTCAAAATCTATGAAATTCATTGAAATCCACTCAAAGCTGTCAGAAAACCTTGAATTCTGAGGAAATCCTTTGAAATCCCTGAAAAACTCGATTTTTTAAATCTCTTTGAGTCTATAAAAATTCCTTATGGTCTTATGATCTTATAGAATTTTTTTTTATGAATACCTATGAATCCCTTAAATATTGTAAAATTCCTTAAAATATCCTTTCAAATTTTATAGATTCCTTGAAATCTTCGAAATATTACAAATCTTCGGAAGTCTTACGAGATCTTTAGAAAATCCTTATTAATTTTTAAATGTTAAAATTTTTTCGCAATTATAGAAAATTCTGTTAAATTCCGTGAAATTTTCGAAGTATTTCAAAATAAACTATATTCTTCAAAATCCTTCGAAATTTTTAATACTCTGTGAATCTTATAAAATCCGTAGAAATATGTTGAAATCACTAAAAGCCCCTTCAAATTTCATTTATATTTCGTTTACTTCCTAAAATTCTCTGGAAATTTCCTGAATGTCTCTGCAATCCCTTAAAATGTTTGAAATCCTTTGATATATTTGATACCCTTTTCAAATCCCAAAAAACTTTTTTAATTTCTTGAAATTTGTTGGAATCTTGCAAAATACCCTAAAAGGGTAAAAGATTTCAAATCCTTGAAAATCATAGAAATTCATTAAATCTTTGAAGTTGGGAGAACTTATAAAATCGCATAGTTCTCGTAAAATGTCTTGAAATATTTTGAAATCCCATCAATTATCTTCAAATTTATAATATCTCCTATAATTTATTCAAAAAGTTTGAAAACTTAGACATTTTTTCAAATCAGATTAAACTTGATAAATTTAAATTTTAAAGCTTCATAATGAGATCATAATGAATCATCGTGAAAGTATTAAATCTATTATCAGATTAAACTTCTCAAAGTCTCTTAAAATTCCCGGAAATATTAGAATTTCACTGAAATTCATTGGAATCTTCTAAACTATTCTAAATGCTTTGAAACTCTATCAAATCTGTTTAAATTCCTGAAATAAATCGAACAAGTTTGAAAATATTTTAAAACTCAATGTGAAAAAATAGTTGCGATTTCATGAAACATGAATATTACGGTGTGTCAAAAATCAAAATATGCTTCGGAAAATTCGTTTTGCATCACAACCGAAAAAAGCAGTCTACAGCCTTCCAGTTTCAGTAAACACTGTCGACAGCTGTCATTGGGGAACATCAAGTGAAGCATAAACTCGAAAACCAGGAGGTAACATATAAGCGTGAAAAACATGCGTTAAAAACATAATCGATTCACCGGAAGCGAAGTTAATTCACGCGAATAAACGGTTCGTATCCGGCAGTTCATCCGCGAAAGCTGTGATGCGAATCAATTGGACGATGCGATGATAGCACTTATGGATTTTCCATCGGACCAATTTGCATGCAGAAGGACGTTGGTTTCCTCTCTGACTTGGTGGAAACCCACACCGATAATTTTGTCAGGTTGTGAGATAGCACCATCCGTTGCAGATGATACCTACCTACCTACCTTTATAGGTCGTACCAAGCACAAAGTACCTTTTGAATTAGATTCATCATGAACCCGAAACCAATTTGTAAAGCGGTCAAAGCTCATACAAAGTCGAATAGCTATTGGCTGATGTGGTCACGATCTAGCCATTCGCTTACGAATGAGAAATGTGTTTGGTACAGTACAGAGAAGATGCCACTTGATTGCGAGTGTTTAGGTTATCAAACCGAAATACCAATAGTAAACCACATGTATCTCGAGGAGGTATGATCATTTCGCTCAAGCATCTGAAACATTCGCAAGGTCTGGAACTTCCTGCTGAAAGCTTCCTATCGGAATCTGGAGAATCTACCATTGAGGAATAAAGTTACTGTAACTAAATAATTTTGATGAGCATTTTGTGTTCTACAAAAATTTAGTTGTGATTATCAACAATTTAGCTATGATTACTAAAAATGTGGTTGATGTAACGAAACAATTTATATGGATCAAACAACATTTTTTGTTATGTATCGCTTGTTACTTGTACCAAAGTTTTCAATATGGTTGATGTCAATTGATATGTCAGAGAAAGCAACGTATTATCGTTTTGATCTGTGAGATTTTTTAAGTGGTTTCGGAAAAAAAAAGTTTTGTGGTGTATAAACAGTGTCAGATAATTTTCTGATTTGACTTTCCAATTTAGGATTATGATCTAAGCTTCTTTATTTTGTTTTACGAAATAAAACAAAATGTTTCTTGTTCAAAGAGAAAGCTAGAAGAGAATAAAATGCTTTGATTCTATCCCTTCTTTCGGTTAATCACGATTTCGTTTATCATCGTGGATTCTCCTGATGAAGTTTAATTGGGATTATTTAAATAAATTCTTTGAAAATTACATACATTTTATTGAATCAATCCATTTTTCTCGCTTTAGTCATTTCTCGCATAAATAAGGTATTTTATTTATATATAAAGAATACCGTTTTCATGAAAATGAACAAATAAATTCTTTTGAATAAAATTAGTTTATATATTTTCCATATTGAATTCAATATAAATCATTTTAGATTTCCACTAAGAAAGATTAATTTTCTACCATAGGAGTTACATTTCTAACAAAAGAGGAGTTTTCAAGCTAAAAAGTCGAATATTTCAGAAAAAGGTTTATTTTTAAACGCGAAAAACTGAATTTTCAACAAAGTTTACTTTTAGCAAGAGAAAATAATATTTCAACACAAAGTTTACTTTCAGCAAGAAAAAAAAATGTTCAACAAAACAGTTGGATTTGAAAAAAATTAATTTTACATCATAAATTAGCATTTACAACCAAATAGTTGAAATTTTAAGCACAAGGGAAAAATTTTCAACAAAATAGCTAAATTTTTACCCGAATAGTTGAATTTTATACGAATAAAAATAAATTTTCAACCAAATGGTAGTACTTTCAGAAAAAAAAGATTGATTTTCAATTCAAAAAAAGGAATTTTCTATCCAGAAAGATGAATTTTTGAGAAATCAGTTGTATTTTTGACCAAACAAGCTAACTTTTTGAGAAAATAGTTAAATTTTAATGCTGATAATTAAATTTATCAAGAACTTTTTTACAAATAAATATGAATTTTTAATACAAGATGATGAGTTATGAACAAATCTGTTAAATTTTTGAGCAAGCAAGATGACTTGTTAACAAAATATTTTAACTTTCAACCGAATAGTTAAATTTTCAACAAAAATGTTGATTTTTTAACCAATCAGTTGGATTTACTACCAAATACAATCAAAAAGAGGAATTTTTAATAAAAAAGTTAAATTTTTGACTAAAAAGATGGATTTGTGAGAAAATAGTTAAATATGTAACAAAGTGATCACATTTTCATCAAAAAAATATTAATTTTTTACAAAATAATTGAGTTTTCGAATAAGAAAATTAAATTTTTATTCAAAAAGATATTTGAATCAAAAAAACGAATATTTAATAAAATAATTAAATTTTTAACCAAAGAGATGAATTTTTTCTAAAATGATGAATCTTAAACAAGCAAAAATTAATCAATGAAAAAATATGAATTCTGAAGGCAAAATTTAACATTTCCTTTTTTAACGAAAAAAGATTTTAATTTTGTATAAAAAACAGTTTAATTTACCCAAAAAACACCAATTTTCAACAAAATAGTTCAATCCTCAACCAAATTAGATATATTTTTATTTTTATCTGAAAAAGTCAAAATTTCCATCAAAGGAGATTAATTTTCAAACCTAAGGGACGAATTTTCAATAAAAGATTTGAACAATCAACAAAAAAAATTTCTTAGTCAAGAGGGCAAAAAAGGCAATCAAATTTTTGAATATTCAAGCCAGAAAGACGAATTTTCTACAAAGCAATTAAAATTTCAATAAAAACGTCAAATGTCAACCAAATAGTTTGAAGATTTGATTTTTCTATATTTCATTTTTCAACTAAAAATGTATGTACTTTGTTGAAAATTCGTTTTTTTTTGGTTGGTTACAAATTAATTTTTTTAACCGATAATTTAAGCAATCCAGTTGAATATTCTACAATTTTGGTTAAAAATTTATTCATCTCTTCCGCAGTTGAAAATTCAACTATTCTATTTGAAGATTCACAATTTTAGTTTAAAATTCATCACTTTGGTTAAAAATTCAACTGCTTTGATAAAAATTCGTTTTTTGTTGTGAAATTAATTTTTTAAACTGGAGATTTAACTGTTCTTTCTTGATTTAAAATGAAAATTGAAAACATCAAAGGAATGGTAGAATATTAAAAGACAATAATGAATAATCGTTATTAAAGAAAAAAAAAAAAAACCTTACGTTTGAAGTTTTTTTCGATTATATATAGCAATCGATTGTACAGTTAAAATAATTAAGAAAATAGAAATCCACGCTTCTAAACAATTTTAGGCAAGAAAAATTAATTTATACATTAAAAGTCGTTTTGAAATCTTTAAAAATATTCTCTTAAAAATTAAAAAAAAATCATTAAGAAAATTTTCAGGAATTTAATAATAATTTTATTATCTTCAAACTAGAATTTTTCTCAAAATTTTTTGAAAATCCTGGAAAAGTAAAAAAGTAAGTAGTAAGTAAGTAATTTCACAAAATTATTGATGGTTTTCCTAGGAATTTTGATAAAAATTTTTTATTCATTTAAAAATTTGCAAAATGTTTAAAAAGCTTATAAATTTGGTGTACGAAATCTTCAAAAATCTACATTGTCTTTTAAATGGTTTGAAATCTTTTCACGTTTTAAATTATATTGGAATCTTTTCGAAACATCTAAATATATTTTAAACTTACTCGATTATTTTCCAAATTAATAATTGTTCTATTGTCATTTATTATTCAACATTTGTTTGAAAAATATTTTAAAATATTTTCCTAAAATTAATTTTTCAAAATAAAAAATCATTTTAAATTTTCCCAGCATACATAAGAAATTCTTTTTATTTTCTTAAATTCTCTAAAGATCTTTAAAAAGCTTCAACATTTTATTTCGAAATATTCAAAAATCTAAACTTAGTTTTTTATTTTTCGAAATCTTTTACAGTTTTAAATTAGGTTTGAATCTTCTCAAAACTTGTAAATATCTAAAACTAAGTCAAATTTTTTCCAAATTGATAATTGTTCAATTGTTATTTATGCGTCAAAATTCAATAATTTCACTTACATTTACAAAATTTATTAAATAGAACAATTAAAATTGTAACGTTCAAAGTTTCAATTTAGAACTCTAAAATATTAACGATTCAAGGCTATCTATTTCAAATAATTCAGTTTAAAATTGTATAGGTTTTAATATTTGATTTATAATTTATAATTTTAAATGAAAAAATAAAATATTGCTAAATATTCAAAAAATGCCTTCCTCAATTAAAAAATTTCAAATTAAATTGGTTAAAAATAGAATATTTTAGATCGAAACAATATCTGAATAGGATTTGGAATCGAATAAGAACGTTTAGTTTTTCAAATTATTTTTAAATTAAGAATAGTTTATAGTTTATATCGAGCATTTACATTTGTTTAACTACTGAGGCTTTCAAATTGAAAAATGTCGTTTTCAACGTTAAAATCTCTAACTTGCTTAATTTTGAACAGATTCAGAATCGTCCTGCAAAGTCTATATTGTTCAATATTCAATAATCGAACTACAGTTCAATGTGATTTTGTACATTTTTTTTACAAATAAGTACATGTTTCAACAAAAACCTATAGTTTTAGAAAAGTTGTACTTTCTTGTAAAAATTTTTTTCCACCAGGGAGGTTAATTTTGACATCAGATGATTGAAGTCTTACCAACAAACTTGACTTTCCAAACTCGATGAGGCAAGAACAGAACCTCCTGAGTAAGTAGGGACATCTTCCCCACCATCTGACCAAAAACGGACTTGATTCCATCAGGTCCAGCCAATCCTCCCTTGCTCCTCGATCTCTTGACCTGAATCCTATTCAATTCAATCACAGGACCATGCTGTCGATCCCTCACCATCGTTGCCTGTACCACTTTCCTAAAGGTCGCCTCTTTGATACTATAAACCAACATAGAAGCCAACTTGTTCAGTCCCAGATGACCGGAAGTGCTGAACATCGCAAGACTCGGGCAGAGCAACTCTGAAAAGTGATGCAGGAGAACAAGTCTGTTGTGCAAAGCAGAGAAGGGAAGATCTTTCACAAGATCATATTCCATTGGAGTTGAAGCAGGTAATCTGCTATGCGTCGTCTTGGTGGTGCTCCAGGCTAAGGTATGAGCACTACCACAGGCGACCCTGGTTATCTTCTTTCCTTGAAGAGCATGAACGATTCTCGGACTCTGCAAGGCGCTGGTGGTACCATCTCCCAATTGTCCTTCATCATTGTCTCCCCAGGTGAAAACCTCTCCCTTATCTGAACAGGCAACGCAGTGCAAGGAACCAGTCGCTATCGAGATAATTTTTTTCCCCTGGAGAGCCGCCACTTTTCGAGGTCTTCGAAAATGATCGTCTGTTCCATGACCTAGACGATGATAATCGCCCTTTCCCCAGGTGTAAACGGCTCCAGATCTTGTTAAAGCAACCGAAAATTGACTCCCACATTCGACCTTTACGACTCCAAGACCAGCCAAGGATTCTATCTTCATCGGAATCTTGCAACCGTCGCTTCCCCCTCTTCCAAGTTTCCCGTAATCCCCGTCTCCCCAACTCCAGACGTTGTCATCGTCAGTTACACACAAGGTTTGAGCATCTCCACTTCCACAGGCGACGTCAACAACCTTGTAGCCTTGGAGAGCTGCAACCACTTTTGGTTTTAGTTGGTCATCACTGTCCCCGTGACCTAGGCGACCGTACCGACCTTTGCCCCAGGTGTAAAGCCAGCCGGCGCTCGTGATCGCTGCACTGTGATGACCCCCACAGGCAATGTCTACTATCTCAGTTCCTAGTAAAGCGTCAATCAGTTTGGGTCTGTCATAGGACAGTCTGTTTCCATGACCGAGTTTCCCGTCGTCACCTTCACCCCAAGAGTAGACATGACCCTCGGAGCTTTGAGCGAGACAGTGTTTCCCTCCGGAATTGACGGCGACTTTCTTTATAAAAACATGTTCGATTGATTCCAATAAGGTTGGAATTGTCACTGAATCCGTCCCTCCTATCCCGAGACGTCCTACTGCTCCATATCCTGTTGAATAAACCTTTCCATCCGCTGTGACTGCGAAAAGAGTTTGTTCTCCTCCTGCGAGTTGAACGGGTCTCAAAGCTGATAGACTTTCGCAAGGCGATGGTAATTTGACCTTCGCGCCTTCTAATCCACCCAATTGCCCTCTGTGATTATGTCCCCAGCCGTAAATCGCCCCAGAACCATCCCAGGATAAAGTCCAATCCTCGGGTCTTCTATTCAACCACTGAAGAAGCTGTTCGTCGTGTTCCTGCTTAAAAATACTATGATTCTCGTGATCTTTTAAATTTCCGTCTCCGTCTGTAATCATCTCATTGATTCGCTTCGTTACCTCTACGCAGAAACCTTTTGGTAGAACGGTTCGGTTGATGAGCGACTTTGCAACTCTGGCCGCGAGGCAATATCGTCTAAACCAGGACCATTTGTGGATCTCTGAACAGCAAGGCATTGTTTCCAGTTCTAAATCACAAGCGAGGGCGACTAGAGTTTTGAAGAAGTCACTGTGCATTAGCTGTTTCCCACCCCTCACGATTGGATCTTCATATTCATACTGTCTTAATAAAGCCTGAGGCAAGGAACCCAAGAGGCTGGAAAGTGCTGCATCTGGTCGAATACTAGGTCCACTTAAATAAACAGCTTGAAGTTTCTTTAGAGCCCACATCCTTTGCTGGGCTGATAAATTACTGAGTTGACTACACTGGGCAAGGGTAGCTGCGAGTCTGGTTACAATGTTTTTATCTGAATTGATCAGACTGTTGTCCAGAAGACATTCCACCAAGGCGATGGACGGTTGGGATAAAACTGCTCGATCTGATCCAAGTTCGTGAGGCGCTAGGGTTGCGAGGATGGGATGAACAGTAAAGCGCCAACCCCAGCCGTTGACGGATCCATCTGAAGAGAATCGCCATCTGAGTTCGTCTCCCTGAATCCTGATTTCTGTTGCCCACTCGCTCCATTCCCTTCCAGATTTAATAGCAATAACCCTTCCGGTTCCATCCATTAGAGTCAAGGGATCATGTCTCCTTTCAGTGGAACAGAGGCGATCAAACTCTAGCCTAAGAGACTCGGCTCCAGGAATCTTGACGTGGCCAGTGAGAGTCGTGTCGTCGATATAAGGATGAGGCGTTTCCTGTAAAACAGATTGTGGAGTGTTGTTCATACAGTTGGAATTGGCTGCAGTGTCTTCTAGCTCAGTTACGCATAACTCCAAAAGCATATTTCCAATGTGAGGATTTACTTTTCCCAAAGCTATCAACACTGATGATATTATTTCCTTTGCCCCTTCGCCGACCCTCTGAGCTACCGCGAGCTTTAAAAGATCAACCAACATCCTTGCATCGTCTTCAGTTAAGGTTGAAGTAAACTCATCCAATCCGGAATCCGATCCAATTCCCTCACCAACGACCTGAGCATTAGATGTCAAAGTTGCAGCTATGACACTCATAGCACTCGCAGACATCCTTGATGCCCTCGATGATAAACTTGCTGAACTAGACATTGATGGGAAGATTGCTAGGGGATACTCCTCTGATTCTGGGGTTGCTCTAGGACTCGCAAGATTAATAGCCTCCGCTGCATTTGCTGGAGCTTCTCCCCCTCCTTGAGAAATTTCCCCCACATTTTGATAAACCGTGTGTCCTGTGCTAGAAGTCATGGCTCCCTCTGGTGGAGTATCAGGAGGTGCTGTCTTTCCACAGGAGGTAAGAGCTACATGACTCTGTAAAGCTGTTACTATCGCAGTCCTGGCTTGCATTATATGCAAAGCCTTTATCACATGCTGCAAAGCTTGCTGTTTAGCAATATTGCTTTCCAAAGATAGAATGATGTGAGACAAAGACGGCCTCACATTCTTAATTGTCGTGGTCACGTTTGATTCACTTGAATCCATAACTCCTAGAATCGCCTGACCAAGAGGATCCTTTGTAGTTGGGAATGTCACTGGCTCTTGATTACTAGTCGTTGGTTGATCAGTCAGGACCCAAGCGACACTGTGGCTAGATCCACAAGCTACTCTGTTAACCTTTGCGTCTTCTAACCCATGAACAAGAGATGGTTTTCTGTTTACTATGATGGATCCGTTTCCCTGTTGACCATGATCGTTATCTCCCCAAGCGTAAACTTGACCAGTATCAGTAACTGCCAAGCAATGCAAGGCGCCAACTGCCACGTGGACCACCTTCTTGCCTCGAAGTCCTTCAACAACTGTAGGTCTCCTAACATGGTGATCGTTCCCATGACCGAGGCGAAAGTAGTCACCCTTTCCCCAAGTCCAGACTTCTCCGTATTTGGTGAGAGCCAACGAAAATTGTGCTCCGCACTCGACTTGAACGACTCCTAGGCCGTTTAGTCTATCTACTATCAAGGGAGTGTAACATCCATCGCTTCCTCCCCTTCCTAATTTACCAAAGTCTCCATCTCCCCAGGAGTAGACAGATCCATCTTCAGTCAAGGCCATCGTCTGGGCGTCCCTGCTTCCACAAGCCACTTGAATAACTCTCTGCCCTACTAAAGCTTCTATTAATTTTGGTTTCAACTGTGTTGTGGTATCTCCATGACCTAATCTTCCATATTCTCCAAGACCCCATGTGTAGAGTTCTCCATTGCTAGCAATCGCTGCTGAATGACCCGATCCACAAGCTATGTCTCGGATCCTCTTTGATTTTAAAGCTTCTATCAGTCTTGGTTTATCCAGAGACAGTCGATTTCCATGACCCAGTTTTCCGTCTTCACCTTCTCCCCAGGAGAAGATTTTCCCATCCTGAGTCAGCGCCAAGGCATGCTTTCCTCCAGAATGCACTGCTACTTTCTTTATCACATACTGGCTCAGGAATGGAATTGGTTTTGGTTCATAGACATTGTTGTTGTCACCCAAGCCGAGTCGGCCGTTAGTTCCTTCGCCACAGGCGTAGAGTTTTCCTTCCTGGCTGACAATAAAGAGAGTTTTACTCCCTCCGGCGATATGGATTGGTTTCAACTTTGAAAGAACCTCGCTGTAGACCGGAAGCTTGATTTTGGAACCCTTGAGACCTCCCAGTTGATCTTTATCATTCAATCCCCAAACGTAGACAGCTGAATGTTGCTGGACATCACCTGCTCTTTGCGCGATCATCTGTTCTTGTACCACTTCCCAGTCGGAAGCAAGAAACGAGACAGAGGTAGCTAGTTGATTTTCGTAAATCTTTTTACGTCCAACGATCTGTAGAGCATGAATCTTGCAATCGATTCCTCCATTTCTACACTGCTTGATTGAGATTTCAATACAAGGGTAGTACTCTTTCATATCTTGTAGTAAAGTAATACTAGTATCTGTATTTCTAGGTGTTATCGTTGACAGTTCTAACAAACTGCTGAAAGACTCTCCAGCGTTGATTGCAATCAACGAAGGTGTATAACTACTATCCTGAGGACTGATGACTATTTTCAAAGATTGAACCAATATACCAGGCAGCATTTCTAAACGAATCCAATGTTTCCCCTGCGATCCAGAACTCTGCCAATATTTTCCGGATCCATCTACCAAACGAGTTGCCCAATTTTCTCTTGATGATACACTCAGAGTTCTAATACACTTGGCCCAATCTTCGATCAACGAAGATTCGGAAAAATCTTGTCTTTGATATCTTCCAGGCTTTCCGGCATAGACAGCAGCCGATCCCGGTTCTGCAATTCGATTAAACCCATGGCGATGGGATCTTTTGGTATAGAAACAGTTTTCGCAGAGGTTGAAATTTTCACAAGTTTTGCACTTGAACCTCGGTCCCGAGATGGGAGACAAGTGGCAAGAATTGCAGGAGACAGCATGATGACATGATGGAACTCTTTCCATCTCAGCTGCACATCCAGTCCAGCTACTTTGTTGAGCAAAGTCCACCGAAACATCCTTTCCATTGTTGAGAATCCCCGTAACGACTCCAACACTTGAGTGATTCACTGATCCCCACTTGTACTTTGGAACAGCTACTGAAGCCTTTACTCTGACTTTGTCACCTACTTTCAAGGCTGGTGGTCCTGGCAAAGTTGGTGGGTGACCCAGGAGTTCAATGTGGATGAACCGAACCCAGTAGGAATCGCCTTTGTGTTGCCAAGCGACCTGGACATTGAGGTCATGCAGACCTTCAGGGTCGATTTTAACAACCTGACCCACATCACCATACTCGACTTCTTCGTAGGTTTTGCAACAACGGACTAACATCCCAGCAGCCACATTATCACGAACATAGACAGCGTACTCATCCACTGATAGAAAGTCTGTTCTCTTCATATAAGTTGGCTGATTAATGGATCCAACATCGTGAGTAGATGGTGAATCATCTGCATCGTCACTCGATGATTCTTCAGACTCAGTCAGTCCATCAAGACTCGATAAAGTCTCTATGTCGCTCAAGACTGTATCCGCATTTTCGAGCAACCAACCGACAACAGTTTCAGGAGTAATGTTACTCTCAGCAACACTCAGACTTTTGATTGCAAACTCGACATTCTTTTTGTGGAATCCCATCTCTGTTAGTTGCATTACCAAAGGACTCATTGGTAAAACACTTTTCTTTCCGGATGCCTTACAGTGTCTCTTTTGACTAGAAGTTAGAGAAACCAAGGAACAATCAGATGCTGGAGTTCCTGGTTCTGACCCAACTCCTCGATGAATCGGAGTATGCCTTAATTCTGATGCTAGGTACTGAGAAACTGCTAAAGCAGCTGCTTCCAATTCTTCCTGCTTGAATATCGGCTTCAGAGGTTGTGGCTTCGTAGCCCTGGCTAACAATTCCTGAAGAAGAGTTGTTCTATCATCATCGTAGTCTGATGTGTAACATTTTAAAACTCGTCTTAATTTCTGTTGGTACTCAATCAGAGTCCTACCTGCATTCAAAGCTCCGAGTTGTTGCTGTTGCATTCTCAATATTGAGGTGTTTACTGCACCAGCAATAACTGGCATTCCTCCAGGTCGTTTGTCCATTCCGCAATGACCCAGAAGTAAATTTCCCCAGGTCGACTGAAGAGTTTCTGTCATTAGCATTCTATCAAGATGGAACTTTTCAGTAATAGGGTTAATCCCGACAAAGGCTACTTTTCTCCTAGCTCCAGTTTCGTGTATTTGAACAACCAATTTGGAATGTTGAGTGAGTTTACAAATGGTCCCAGCCTGTCCATCAACTTGCACTAATCCTCCGATCCTTGGTCTGCTATCCAGACCTCCAACAACAATAAGAGCTGCCATCACAGTTTGTTGAATACTCGAGCTGTTTTCGCCTCCGTTTTCATTCATTTGAATATGAAAGAGTGGTCCATCGCTTAGGAGGTCTGATGCCAAGGATAATTTTGCAGTCAGGAAAGTATTCAGTGCCGCATTCCATCCAGGAAGAGAGTGCAGAGATCGGATGAGCATAATGAGCTCTTCTGCTAGGGTAGAACTTCTAGAAGCTGTCAATGAAACTCGACACTTGTTGGCATGGAGTTCCGAGTTGACTTCAGCCTCGCACATCAGAGCCATCTGACCTAGTAATTTGAAAGTCTTGTTCAAGAACGGTGTCATCTCCGAACTCTCAACAGACCAAGAAGGCAGGACGATACTTAGGAGTCTAATCGCCATTATCTGTTTATGAAGATTAGGATCATTCTCATCTACAACCATGCTTAGAAGGAAATCTACCCACGCCGAAGTGCTCAGAGCTCTGCAAAGGCTCGTCGAATTAGCAATCGCTTTTAAAACACCTAAAGTTGCCCAGGTTTCATGATGATCTTTAGCCAATTGTGTCTGCATACTCGAATCTGCTTTGCTCGCTGTTGACATTATCCCTCGAAGGACAGAGGCAAGGATCTTAATAGCCGAAGGTTGAACCCTCTTGGCTTCAATGCCACAGGAAAGAAGAATCACCCTAAGAAGGGAGATGGAAGCGTTTTTAAGATAGGTTGTAGGATGCAATTCTC
This sequence comes from Andricus grossulariae, assembly GCA_011634705.1. NCBI lineage: Eukaryota > Metazoa > Arthropoda > Insecta > Hymenoptera > Cynipidae > Andricus > Andricus grossulariae. The sequence goes on along the minus strand of JAABKJ010007545.1, from coordinate 82,846,854 downwards.
TAATACTACCCTTGTCCATCTTATTAGTATCGACGGGAGAATCGCTGTCTGAATCACTTTCAGGAGGAGTTGGAGGTTCCGCCAACTTTAAATCATATTTCCCCTCCTTTCCCATTCGATAGGAATTTGTAGTTCCGTTGTCCCACTTTACTCTAATCCATCCGTCTTCTCCAAGTTCTCCAATAACGGTTCCCTCTCCAGGAGGTGGACCATCTTGATCACCCCATTTCCAATCAACGCCTCGAATTACTCTCGTGTTGATTTTCATTAAAGCAGCCAACTCAATCCCACTGAGTTGAACAGCCAGAGGTTTACTTTTGTGAATAATGTCTTCATAGATTGCCAAATGTTCCTTTGGCTTAGAAAGATCGTTCTGCGGTGAAGGTCCAATCTGCCTCAATAATGTCAGAATACTCGAGAGAACGCCAGAGTTGATTAAGAGACCAATTTCGTTTGAATGCTGGTAGTTGGTCAGCATTCCCAGAATAGTCAATATGAACCTCGCTCTTGGCAATTTCCTCAACCAAGTGTAGGTACCTTGATTTAAACTGCTTTTCCCACTAGCTTTAGGCTTGCTAGATAATTCTGCTTGGATCACGTAGACTCTCAATGCTTGCACAGCCCACAGAGTAACTTTCGCTTCAGCTAAAATCACCTTCAGTCTTAGATAGGGAGTTACCAACTGGATATTCTTTAAGCAGTGGGTTATTCCGTTTGAAAGTAACTTATTCTCGTGGGTCAGACCTAGCCATCCATTTAACAAAGAATATTTAACAGATGTAATCAAGTAGTCCTTCTTCAGGAGCTCCTGCATTATATTGAGACCTTCCTCTCGCATTTTCGCCCGTTGTATTTGACAGTACATCGCTCTCCGAAGTGTCTCCACATCTCCACTTTCTTCAGAAACAACAAAGTTGATTATATTTGTGGTCAACTCGCTAGGATCCATCACCAAAGGCTTGCGCTTTACTTTATCAGTCAGTTGTCTAATGACATTTGTTATACTGGAAATGTCTTCTAATTTTGGTGGCAATGTTGAAGAGGGCGTTTCGTCCTTTGGAACTTTGTCCTCTTCAGATTTGCTCTTCACCTTTGCATTCTGGATAGAAGCGTTGACTATATCTTCCGGCTTTGCTGGAGAATCCCTTGTTTTTCTGATATCAGCAATGACTGTCTGCACAGCCTTTTTGAATTTCGGGACAGTAAACAAAAGCTTTAGATCCCTCAGTCCTTTGATTTCATCACTAGTCGCTGGTCTGACTTCGTAGAGCAAAAATCTACATTTCTCCTGAGCTGGAGCACAAACTTCCTTGTAACTTCTATTCTGCTGTTGCCTCGTTCGTATTAAATTCCACTTGGTTTGATGGATCGTTCTAACCATATCAGCTAGAGGCTTCGTAAGCTTCACATTTCCTTCCGCGAGTTCTTGATCAACCAAAGCAACTGTTTGATAGCCGAGGGTAAGATGCTTGATAACCGCGGCCATCAGCAGACGACCAATTTCCTCAACTGGATGATCGCAGCAAAAGTCAACGTGAGAAAGGAGATTATTTGTTTTGCAAAATCTATCAATGATAGTCAAGAACGATTGAACGTAGGTATCCGTCTTATGGTTTTCTGCTAATGCTTGGATGAAAGCCGTGACTCTATCATCTGTCAGCTTCTGTGAATCATCTTTTGTACAAATGGGAAGAGCTGGCTCTGTGGGAGAATTAGCTGCAGTAGAATTGGTGCTTCTGGCTTCGCCCTTCTCTTCCTCGTAGGGATTCGGAGGCTGGAGGATCTGCAAACCACCTCTGAGGAAATTTGCTTCAAGCCAGGCACCAGCCTCTTCTTCTGCCGGTTGTAGAGCTAAACTCTGTCGCATCCTGTAAGCATGGAGACCTAGGACAAAACTCGTTGCTCTTTCCATATCTAATAGAGAAAGACAAATGTCTGTGACTTCGATGGTAAACTGGGTGTTTTCTGGTTCAGGTTGGCAATACTGTCCCACGAAGCAGGAATCCATCATCCCCTGCGAAGTCTGCAAGTTAGAGATGTTTATCCTCGTCGAAGTCGCGTCTCTGTTCACTAGCCTATTAAACATTTCCATGGTGCAGGATCCCTCGTATCTGAAATCTTGAACATCGTAGACATTGTTGTTAATAACAACCCACAGACCACCATCGCGATTATGGTTCTCCAAATCCGCCCAACGAATCAGGGAAGGTTCGTCCTGGGCGGACGTTTTGCTTCCATGCTGAGGAGCGATGATTCCCGGCCAGGATAAATCATCAGCGTCATCTTTTTCGATCGTTGGAGCGAGTCTATTAAACTGATCCAAAACATCCAAGACCGGGGCAAGGACTTCCATCCAGTTCATGTTCAGCAGTAACATCGGGTAGTCTATTTGAAGTAGAATTAAGCAAACTATCAATTCCGGCAAGAGGACATTTATAATATCACCCTTCAGAGTGGCCACAACCAATACAAAATACTTGCTGTTCGTTCCTGCGAGTTCAGTAGCTAGAGGAAGAATCTCCTTGACGTGGTTGCAAATCTGACAGATGTACTTCTTCAGCAGAGATTCGACTCCCAGCATTTCCTGATCGTTGGGATCTTCAGTTGTAGATTTATTGATACAGTGGAGCATCTGTGCGATCAGTAAACGTTGAAATCTTAGCAAGAGGTTCAAACTAGGAGAGTTATCTAATTTCGGAAATTCCTCGTTCCGATTCGCCTGCTGCAAAGCTTGGAACCTAGACTGGGTGATACAAGTTCCGTTCCTTATCAACTGCTTGACGAGTTGGAAGAGCGAAATCGTCATGCTGTACTTCTCCATATTGAACTCTTTCGCTTGTTTCACCTCTCCAGCTTTCGTGGATGCCAACATCGAGTCTTTATTATCCGAAGTTTCGGTGATTTCAGCCTTTATAGCGGCTCTGAGAGCCATTTCCAAACCTCCATCTGCCATCAGACTAGAAACTAATAAATCCGCCATAAACTGCTGACCCTTGTTGGTATTCGACTGTTCCAAATTGTTAGAGTTTGGCAGAAAACCAGAGAGAGTTTTCGCTCTTTCGTTAGCAGTCGGGAGCAAAATACTCCAGCCAGTTTGCAAAACAGCCTGCGCAGCTGATTGAATCGTTGCTAAAATTCCTGGACTGCTTGCTAGATTAACACATCGTTGCTTAAGAGAATTTAACAAAGGAGTAGATCCCAAACCTATCAACTTTACGTCAAAGTTGTGCGTTATCATCGCGTGAAGTTGAAGTCTAAGCAAGTTCAGCGCCGAAACAATCAAGCATTCGTGATCCTGAGTCGGTGGTCTTGACCCTGGAAGACCTTCGCACGATTTGGCTAAAAGCGAATCAAGATACTTAAACGTCTCTTCACAGATGTCAACCACAAAAGCGATTCTGTGCGCCACTGACCAGGTCGAAGTCGACCAAGCAAAACTCTGAGTTGGGCCACAAACTAAACCAATCACACTCTTACATGATAAACCCGGACACAATGTTGGTTCGGAAACCGTGGAGTTCAACGAGGGATCAATCTGTCCGTAGTCATTCCTTCCCCATCCGTAAATCAACTGATCTTCCGTTAGAACCAAGATATGTCCACTTCCAACAGAAAGATCCCTTATCTTCTTCAACTTCAATGCCTCAACCAGTTTTGGATATCTTACATGATCCTCATTCCCGTGACCAAGTCGATATCCATCTCCTTTGCCCCAGGTATAAACTTGTCCATGAGCAGTCAACGCCGCAGAAAATTGCCCTCCACAAAAGACTTGTACTACATTCATGTCCAACAATTTGTCGACAATCTTTGGAATTTTTGAACCATCCGATCCACCTCTTCCCAGCTTGCCGTAATCACCGTCGCCCCAGGAAAATACATTTCCAGAAGCGGTGACGCATAGGGTCTGAGAATCTCCACTTCCACAAGCAACATGAGTCACCTTGTGGCCATTGAGGGCTGTGACTAGCGTTGGGACCATGATGTCGTCGCAAAATCCGTGCCCTAATCTTCCGTAACTTCCTCGACCCCAGGTGAACAATTCACCGTTTGCGGTAATCGCTGCGGAATATGTGCTTCCGCAGGCGATAAAGGTGACGCCTTTATCAGACAAAGCTTCGATCGCAGAGGGTTCGTCGCAGGAAATGCTGTCCCCGTGACCAAGTCTTCCACCATCTCCGTTTCCCCAGGAATAAACAATACCGTCTTCCGTCAAGGCGAGATAGTGTTTCCCATCAGAATGTGACGCAATCATCGTCACGACTTTATCCGTGAAGCCGTAAACTTTTTGAGGATACTGGGTTTCCGATCCGTAATACATCATAAAGACTTTTCCGTTCAACGAGAGAATCATCAAGGCTCTTTCCGTGCAGCAGAGTTGCTTCACTCCCAATTCTGCGATGGCGTCGCAGTAGAAAGGACAAGTTCCACTGCCGAATTTTATTCCCCCCCAGGCTAAAACTTCCTGAAAGTTTGCCGTCTGATTCTTAGGGAAACCGTCGGGAATAACTGGGGGAAGAAGTGGTGTTGCTAATCTACTGAGGTGACACATAATTACCACTGCGGCTTTTCGTAAATCGACGGCGACTGTATCATCTTCTGGGAGGCGGAGATATTTGAGGAGAACTTCACAAGGTCCAGGTGTCAGGGTGTCGTCCAAGCGACGAGATTTTGGTGCTGATATTGTGCTTAAGCGACGGAGGAGGGGAATCAAGGGGGCAGAACTTCCAGGGGGCATAACTCGGTTATCTTGGTTTTTCGATTTACCACTGAGGTGGAGAAGGAGAATTACGGAATCAAGGAGGCTTGAGAGTGTTCCTCTTTGGGTTGCGAGTTCGAGGAGTAAACAGAGGGCGGTATGCTGGTCTGTTACGGGGACTGGGCACCAGGATCTTCCCGTAACGACATCCCTGAAAATTTGAAAAATATCAACAGGGTCAATGACTTATTAAACAATCAGGGATCACAGCGGTTCAGTAGTGCAATTTTAGGTAGAAAAAGGGGGATTTTATTTATTATTAAAAACTTTTTGTATAATATCAGGCCTTGAACTCACCACAATATTAACACTATTGGCTACAAATTTTCTCAATGGCTGATTAGGGCCGTCCAAAATGATGAATTTTCAAGTGAAAAAGACGTGTTTTTAACAAAACAGCTGAATTTGCAACCAAATAGTTAAATTTTCAACCAACAAGATGAATTCTCAACAAATTACATACATTTTCGACAAAACAGTTGAATTTTCTCCAGATTGTTGAATTTGCAAGCCAAACAGACGAATTCTCTACAAAAGAGTTAAATTCTCTACAAAACAGTTGGATTTTCACCAAAAAAATGTAATAGTTGATACTTAAGCCAAGAAATATTTAAATTTTAAATAAAAAACAGTTGAATACAACAAAAAAAGACGAATTTCCCAGAAACTATTTGAATCCTCAACTAAAACAAATTAATTTTCAACCGTACAGTTACATTTTCAAACAAAAAAATTAAGTTTCTACCAAAAAATACTAATTATTAACAAAATACATATAGTTAAATTTTAATTCAAGAGGATTATTTGTGTACTAAAACCACGAATTTTCGACAAAATACGTGAATTTTCAACCAGATAGTTGAATCTTCTACTAAAGCAAATAAATTTTCAACAAAAAATGGAATAGTTACATTTTTAGTTGAAACCATTAATTTTAAAAAACAAAAGGAGAATTTTCAACAAAATAAAATACATTACTTTTTAACCATACATTGCATTTTTAACAAAAAAAAATTATTTTCAACCAAAAAATACAAATTTTCAACAAATTACGAAAATTTTTAACTAAACATTTTGAACAGTGAATGTGATGTTAGTCCAAATTTTATTTTGTTAATTTTTAGTCTGTATTTTTTCGTTTCTAACAATTTTGAACTAAATAGTTGAATTTCCAAGCTAAAAAAGATACATTTTTAACTAAAAATGATGTAGTGTACTTTTTATTCAGGAGAATTAATTTTCAATAAAAAAATGATATTTCTACAAAACTATTTAATTTTATACCAAGTAGTTCAATTTTATACCAAATAGTTGAATTTTATACCAAATTGTGAAATTTTCAAGCAACAAATACGATTTTTCAAAGAAAACAGTTTAACTTTTAACCCGAAAATATGAATTTTCAACAAGAAAGTTATTTTACAATCAATCGGTTGAATTTTCAACAAAATAATTAAATTTTCAGTTAAAAATAAAATCATTTTTAACCACAAAAAAAAACAAAGTTTTTAAAATAAAATTATAAATCTTCAACCCAAAAAAAAATAATTTTCAAGAAAGTAGTTCAACTTTCAACCAAGGAGTTGAATTTTTAATCTAAAAAGATGAATTTTCAACGAAAAATGTAATGGTTGATATTAAAAAAAAAGATATAATTTTAAAATAAAAAAACAGTTGGATTTAACCAACAAAGACAAATTTTAAACAAAATACTTGAATCCTCATCTTAAACAGATTATTTTCAAGTTAGCAATTTGTATTTTAACAAAAAAATTGATTTTCTTCCACAAAGTACGAATTTTCAACAAAATACATAAATTTTCAACCAAATAGTTCAATTTTCCAGCCGAAAATACGAATTTTTTACAAAGCAGTTAGATTTTCAACCCGAAAATGTGAATTTTTAAAGGTAATTGTCAACCGAAAGAGATCAATTTTTAACCTGACAGTTGCATTTTTAACCAGAAAAGATTAAATTTCTACAAAAAGAGATACTTTATCAAAAAAAAAAGAATGTTCAACAAAATAGTTTAATTTTCAATAAAATAGTAGTGTAATTTTCAATTAAAAAAAACTTATTCAAGAAAGAAAGACAATTTTAATCAAACTGTTGAATTTTCAAACAAGAAGTATGACTTCAGCAAAGTTGTTGAATTTTCAATAAAGTAATTCAATTTTGAATAAAATAATCAAATTTGTAAATAAAATATATGAATTCTTAACGAAAGATTTGATAGTAGACTTTTCAACCGAGAAAAATTAACTTTAAACCAAAAATAGTTGGATTATATTATTAGATTCTATTGATTAAGTTCACATTTAAGTGGACAAATAAAAAGTAGGGGGAAGACTGTGAAGTCTGCTATAAATAAATAGGAATTTGAATAATTTAAAGTGTAAAGAAAAACATTTTAAATAAACATTGAACTTCATTTTTAATACTCGAAAAATTTTATGACACTCTTTCGAAAATTTTGTTTTTTTAATTTTTGACACTATTTTTGATCTCTAAAGTGAGTCCGAGGTCTGCTTCCGCAATTGTTAAATTAAGATATAAAATGTTCGTCTTAACTTTAGAATTTATATACATAAAATATTTTTGTGCAATATATATATACAGAATCAAACCGTTGCATTTTTTTATAAAAATTACCAATTTCCGACAACAAATATTAACATAATCTATTATTGTTTAAATACTGTAAATATTCTTTAAAGCGTAATGTTTTTTTTCATCGCCAATTTCCCATGAAGAATGTTAACATAACCTAAAATTGTTAAAAGTTTGTAAATCTTCTTTAAAACATAATTTTTTTCATTGTAAATACCAATTTTCGATGAAAAACACTGTCATTTTCGGTATAAAATGCCAACGTTACCTAAAATTGTTCAGAAATTATTAATCTTTGAAATCTAGTGATTTTTTAATATTAATTTCAATTTCCGCCGAAAAACACTAACACTATCCGAAATGACTTAAGCTTGTAAGTTTCATTATATTGAAACAAAAATCATTTGATTTGAATCTAATGATGTTTTGTTTTTAAATACCAACTTTAGGCGAAACACACCAACATAACCTGAATTTGTCGCAAAATTGTGATTCTTCTTCGAAATACTCTTATTTTTATTTAATATAACCAATTTCAAGTGAAAAACGTTAATATATCCTGAAACTGTTCAAAAATTGCAAATCTTGTTGGAACTGTAATAATTTTTGCTTTTAAATACCAATTCATGATGTGAAACGCTAACATAACCTAAAACTGTGAAAATTTATTTACCTTCTTTGAAATGTTTTTTTATTATTATTAAAAATACCAATTTCCGAAGAAGAACTTCTTTAAACTAAATTAATTTTTGTTTCGAAATACCAATTTTTTGCGTCAAACACTAACATAACCTGGAACTGTTGAATGTATTAATCTTCTTCAAAATTTAATGTTTTTTATTGGAAATACCAATTTCTGACAAAAAAATCACTTAAACAATCCAAAAATTTAGTGAGGTTTTAAATCTTTCTGTTTAAATACCTATTTCAGGTATGAAACGCTCACCTAATCTAAAATTGTTAAAATTTGTGAATCTTCTTTAAAATCTAATTCTTTAAATTAAAAATACCCACTTCTAACGAAAAACACTAACAAAATTCAAAATTGTTAAAAGATTCTAAATCTTGTTCAAATTATAATGAATTTTGTTTTAAAAAAAAACGATTTTTTGTGAAAAACGTTAATAAAACCTGAAGTTGTTCGGAAATTGCAAATCTTGTTCAAACTGTAATGATTTTTGTTTTAAATTACCAATTTTTGGTGTAAAACGCTAACATAACCTAAAGTTGTTAAAAGTTGAGAATCTTTTTTAAAATTTCATTTTAAAAATAAACTTAAACACCTGTTTTCGACGAAAAACACTAACAAAATTTAAAATTTTTAAAAGATCAATTAAAAATGATCAATTTTCAACAAAATAGTTAAACTTTTAATCAAAGAGATGAATTTAAATTAAACCTTTTGATAGAAAATTAATTTTTTTGTTCAAAATTCAACTTTTTTGTAAAAAATTCCATTTTTTATTAAAAGTTGAGACTATTTACCTGGATATTTACCTTTTTTATTAGAAATTTAGCAATTTGGTTGGAAATTCACTTCTGTTCTGGATCGAAAATTCAAATTTAATGTAAAAAATTCGTATTTTTGGATTGAAGATTCATCTCTTTTAGTAAAAATTCTTCTTTTTTGGTAGAAAATTAATCTTCTCGGTTGAAGATTTACCTTTTTGTTTGACAATTGAAATATTTTAGTATAAAATTAAAATATTTGGTTTAAATTTAAACTATTTATTTGAAAATTGAAATTTTAGTATAGATTTTTTTTAAATTCAACTTTTTAGTAAAAAATTCCTCTTTTTTATTAAAATTTAAACTATTTACCTGAAAACTTAACTTTTCTTAATTAAAAATTCAGCAGCTTGGTTGAAAATTGAACTACTTTGTTAAAAATTAATGTTTTTTTAAGATTCACCTCTCGGGTTGGAAATTTAACTATTTTGTTGAAAATTCGCATCTTTTTTTTTAAATTCATCTTTTTATCTAAAAATTTAACTATTCCATTTTTGGTAGCAAATGCATTCTTTATAAGTTGAAATTTTTTTTGTTATTTTGTTTCAATAACTTTTTTGGTAAAAATATCCATTATGACATGTTTCGTTAAGAATTAATCTTGTTTATTGGCAAAATCAATTATTTGGTTGTAAATGAACTTCATTGTTGGAAATTCGTCGTTTGGTTAAAATTTAGGTATTTGCTTGAAAATTTACCTATTTGTATAAAAATTCAAATATTTTATTGAAAATTTAATAATTTTTTGTTAAACTGAACTATTTCTTTTAAATCACCTTTTGTGGTCGAAAATTCATTTCATCAATTTTTTTGATAATTCGTCCTCTCAGATTCGAAATTCACATTATAAAAAAATTGACTTTTTGACTTAACAATTTAACTATTTAGTTAACAGTTCAACTGTTTTATTAGAAAATTCAACTATATGGTTGAAAATTGTACTATTTATTCGAAAATTGAATGTTCAGTAAAAAATTAACTTTTTGTTTGAAAATTCATATTTTCGGGTTGAAAATTTAACGTTTTGTATACAAATTTTATCTGTTTTGGTAGAAAGTTAAGATTCTTGGTCAAAAATTCATATTTTCGAGTTAAAAATTCAACTGTTTTGCAGAAAATTCATATTTTGGCTTGAAAATTCTATAATTTGGTTGAAAATTAATGCACTTTTTTGAAAATTCATCTTTTTTGGTAGAAAATTCATATTTTTTATTTAAAATTGAACTGTTTGGTTGAAAATTCATCTTTTTATTTTAGAATTCAACTAATTGATTAAAAGATGATATACTTTGTTTAAAAACCTTTTTTTTTAAAGTTCCACCCCTGTAGCATGAAAATTGAACTATTTATTTATAAATTTCCCTATTATTCCCCAATTTTCGTAAAAAATGACTCTATTCTACGGCAGTTCAAATTCTGATCCTTGTAATTTAAATTAGTAACACTTACTACTGACTTTAATCAAAAATATATTTTGAAAAAACGAACAAATAATTCACTCAACTCCCGATATAAGAACCCCTGATTTACGATATTCCTAGAACGCCCTCTTAGCGTGTTAGTTTCATCAGGTTGCGTCATGCGTCCAAATCCAACAGAAATGATTCAAGCTGCGCTGCCTGTTTACGTTTAGATTCCTCCGATTCAGGGTCAAGGCCACTGCTAGCCATGCCCGAAACCGTTCTTATATCGGGAGTTGAGTGTACATAAGTCTGATCAAGTGTCATCAAGTTATCGCAGAAAATAGTATTAACCTTTGATCAAATGCACTTTTCACTTGAAATTTTTGAAAGATATGTTCAACCCCCCTCCCCCCTCTCTCATCGACATGAAATGCTCGAATTTCCAAAGCGTCTAAAATAATGAATAGACTACGTGCCCGAGCAGCCGAACTTATTGGCGCGGCTTTACGTGGAAAATGATAAATTGACAAAAATGCAGGAGAGGGCGAAAGAACGTGACAGATCCGTTCCTCCCTCTCCCAGACTCGCTTCTCTGAGCACACCCCCAACCCCTATTTTTTATAGCGGCCGGCTTCCTATTGATCGAATATTCAAAATTTCAGAAACGCAGTTACGAGAGGAATGGCGAACCAAAGAAGAGAGAGGTTAAAAAAGGAAGGAAGGAAGGAAGGAAGAAAAAGGAACAGAGAGAAAGGAAAAAGAAAGAGGAAACGCAGATGGAGAGGGCAGCCCTACAGTGGGGATTCCTACAGTGGGGGTGTCGCGATGATATTGGGGATGGGGGAGTATCGAATAGGGGAAAAGGTCTCTTTTTATTTCTCCGAAATGTTTTTTGTTCCCCTAGCGACCGACCCCCACTTTTTTCACCCTTCACCTGAAATATGAGTTCGTTATCACCCCCGGTCTCTTCGAACCACAATCTACCTTTGCTCGGCTCCTCGGGCTCGCCCATCATCCCTGCGAAATTTAATTGCTAGCTTTTTATTAAAAGTATCGACAGCCCCTCTTTGTTTACGACTTTACAAATTAATGCCGCGACCATTCCCTATTGGTCGTACGCGGCTGCTGGTTATCATCCCCTTTTTTCGTCTTTCCTGGCGAGGTAGGAAAGTAATTTTCCCAAGTAGGAAAAAACGGAATAGATTCTTTCTCGCGGTTAGGAAAATTGGTGGCAACGCGTGTTTCGGGAAGAGAACTAAAATTCCGCGGTCTCAATTTCGCTCTTTCGCTCGCAGTCTTCGCCTCGTTATTAACGCGGTTATTAAAAAGAACCTCCGCTTTTAATAACGAAAGAACTTTCCCGGAATCTCAAAACTAATGTATTCATTTTGCGTTTTTATAACAGATTTCTTCGCCGCAGTCCTGGTTTCTGATAGCTTGTTCAATATTGCGCGGAAAAAAGTCTTAGTTCATTTAAGTTGGAAGAATGCGAAGCATTTTTAGCTTGGAAACGAGGATATTGAAAAATCTTCTCTCGGGAAGGGAAACTAATGGATTATTTTATGATGATTAATGTTTAAGGAAAACTTTTAATGAGAGAAAATGATTTGATTAGAGGGACGTAGAGAGACTATTTGAAATATGTGAATTCAATGACAAATTTATGTAAGAACGAAACGTAAAAAGTTGCTGAAGATTGGAAAGCAATCCGCTTATCGGATGAGACTTCAGCAGTACGACCCGCATAAATATTGAAGCCCTGTTTAGAAAGGCTGTCACTATTTTCCAATATAGAAAATATGTATTTCATAACCAAAAGTTTTCTAAATAACTTAGCAAAAGACATTTGTAATATGAAAAAATAATTTTAAACTAAGTTCGATTCATAAATTCAATTGTAAAGTTCCTTTTTGATCATAAAATTAAAGCAAAACTCAAAATTGTAAATTTAATTTTTGAAGTCAATTTATCTTGATTTAAAATAACTGATTTCTGATGAAAAGTGCTAGCATAAACTTGAATTGTTCCCGAATTGTGAATCTTCTTTAAAAATCTAATGATTTCTGAATGAAAATTTCAATTTCCCATGAAAAACACTAAGATAATACAAATTTTTTCGAGCTTGTATATTTTATTATTTTTAATCAAAATCATTGGATTTTAATCTAATCATTTTTGATAAAATACCAATTTCAGGTAAAATACATCCACATATTTTTGAAATCTAATAATTTTTCATTAAAAATATCAATTTTCGAAGCAAAAAACTAACATGCAATAACAAAAAATTGTTTAGGATTGTAATTTTTGTTACATCGAACTTTTTTTGTTTAAAATAACTGATTTACAGGGAAAAACATCAACATAAACTTAAATTGTTCAAAAATTGTAAATCTCCTTTGAAATCTATATTATTATTTCCGTTCAAAACCGATAGCTGTTAATGAACCTAAAATTGCACAAATATAATTAATTTTCTTAAACCTAATGATTTTTCACTAAAACTACCAACTTCTGGTGTAAAATACTAACGTAACCAAAAAATGATACGAATTTGTAAATCTTCTTTAAAATATATATATTTTTTTATTATCAAAAATACCAATCTGAGGTGAAAAAAAATAACATAATTCAAAATTTTTCTTTGAAAAAACCGCCCTTTTCGACGTAAAACGTCAACTTAACCTAAAATTGTTTAAAATTATGAATCTCTTTTGAAATCTGATTATTTTTGTCTACAAATGTTAATTTCGAGTAAAAAACGCTAATAAAATCGAAAAACGTAACTTTTTGAAAGTTTTTAATTCTTGAGTTCTAAGCGTATTTTATTAAAAATTCCCATTTCCGGTTAAAAATGCTAACATAACATAAAATTGTTAAAAAATGCTAAACCTTCTTTAAAATATAATTTTTAAATTAAAAAAAAAACATCTCCGACAAAAAACACAACAACAAAATTGTTAAAAGATGATTAATTTTCCCCAAATTGTAATTATTGAATTTTCAATGTAAACCTAATAATTAAAATCTACTAATTTCTTTAATTAAAAATACCAATAAATTCTGTCGTAAAAAACTAACATAGCATAATATTGGTTGAAAAGTTAAATATTTTGTTAAAAATACGTTTTATTTTCAGTTGAAAATCAATTTTTTAATTGAAAACTTAACTATCCTATTTTTCATTGAAAATTTATCTTTTTTGGTTAAAAATTAGACTATTTGTTTCAAAATTCCTGTTTTTCTTAGATTCGTTTTTTTTTTCGGTGTTATATTTATCTTTTTGTTTAGAAAAAAAAGTGTTTTCGGTTAAAAATTTAACTCTTCAGATAAATATTGAACTCTTTTGTTGGCTTTTTTTTTAATCAATAATTTTAGTTGAAAACGAATTTCTCTACATGAATCTTCAATAACTTTGTATAAGATTTGTGTTTTGGTCGCGAAATTAATTTATTCTTTTTAGCTGAAAATGTAACTATTCCATTTTTCTCAAAATTGATATTTTTAATTGAACATTAAAATCTTCTAGATGAAAATTCATCTATTTGAAAAAAAATGTATGCATTTTCTTGAAAATTCGCCGTTTTTGGTAAAAAATTCAACTGCTTTGTTGAAAATTCGATTTTTTTATGTAAAATTAATCTTTCATGGTAGAAAAGTCATATTTCCTAAATAAAAATAAACTTGTTTGTTGAAAAATTCTACTTCAAGGGTAGAAAATTCAACTCTTTTCTTAAAAATTTGTCTCTTTGGCTTGAAAATTTAAATATTTTGTTAAAAGTTCGTTACATTTTCAGTTGAAAATCAATTTTTAATGGAAAACTCAACTATTCTTTTTTTTATTGAAATTTTTTTTTTGTTGTTAAAAATTCGACTTTTTGTTTCAAAATTCCTGTGTTTTTCTAAAATTCCATTTTTTCAGTGATGAATTTCTCTTTTTGTTAAAAAAAACAACATCTTTTGGTTAAAAATTCAACTCTTTAGTTGAATATTGAATTTTTTTGTTGACATTTTTTTTCAATTAATAATTTTTAGTTGAAAATAAATTTCTCTGGTTGAAAATTCAATAATTTTGTTTAAAAATTTGAGTGTTTTGGTCGCGAATTTAATTTTTTTAGCTGAAATTTTAACTATTCCACTTTGTTTCAAAATTTATTTTTTTAATTGAAAATTGAACTCTTCTAGTTGAAAATTCATCTATTTGGTGGCAAATTTATATATTTTTTTGAAAATTTGCCTTTTTTGGTAGAAAATTCAACTGCTTTGGTGAAAATTCGTTCTTTCGGATTAAAAATTCATCTTTTGTGGTAGAAAAGTCATATTTCTTAGATAAAAATAAACTTTTTTGTTGAAAAATTCTACTTTAAGGGTGGAAAATTCAACTCTTTTCTTAAAAATTCGTCTTTTTGGCTTGAAATATTTTGTTAAAAATTCTTTTCAACTATTCTATTTTTTATTGGAAGTTTTTTTTTGTTTTTTAAAAATTCGACTTTTCGTTTCAAAATTCCTGTGTTTTTCTAAAATTCCATTTTTTTCGGTGATGGATTTATCTTTTTGTTAAAAAAAAATATATTTTTTCGGCTGAAAATTCAACTCTTTTGTTGACATGTTTTTTAATAAATAATTTTAGTTGAAAATGAATTTCTCTAGTTGAAAATTAAATAATTTTGTTTAAAGATTGGAGTGTTTTGGTCGAGAATTAAATTAAATTTTTTCGGCTGAAAATCTGACTATTCCATTTTGCTTTAAATTTTATATTTTTAATTGAAAATTCATGTATTTTATGGAAAATTTATGTTTTCTTGAAAATTCACCTTTTTTGGTATAAAATTCAACTGCTTTGTTGAAAATTCGTTTTTTCGGATGTAAAATTTATCTTTTATGGTAGAAAAGTCATATTTCATAGATAAAAATAAACTTTTTTATTGAAAAATTCTACTACGAGGGTGGAAAATTCA
This sequence comes from Andricus grossulariae, assembly GCA_011634705.1. NCBI lineage: Eukaryota > Metazoa > Arthropoda > Insecta > Hymenoptera > Cynipidae > Andricus > Andricus grossulariae. Next base: position 82,831,614 of record JAABKJ010007545.1, on the reverse strand, counting down.
ACTCTTTTCTCAAAAATTCGTCTTTTTGGCTTGAAAATTTAAATATTTTGTTAAAAATTCGTTACATTTATGGTTGAAAATCAATTTTTTAATGGAAAACTTAACTATTCTTTTTTTTATTAAAAATTTCTCTTTTTAGGTTAAAAATTCGACTTTTTGTTGCAAACTTCCTGTTTTTTTCTAAAATTCCATTTTTTTCGGTGATTAATTTATATTTTTGTTAAAAAAAAAACAACATCTTTTCGGTTGGAAATTCAACTGTTTAGTTTAATATTGAACTCTTATGTTGGCATTTTTTTTTATTAATAATTTTAGTTGAAAATGAATTTCTCTAGATGATAATTCAATAATTTCGTTTAAAAATTTGAGTGTTTTGGTCGCGAATTTAATTAAATTTTTTTAGCTGAAAATCTGACTATTCGATTTTGTTTTAAATTTTATATTTTTAATTGAAAATTCATGTATTTGATGGAAAATTTATATATTTTCTTGAAAATTCGTCTTTTTTGGTAGAAAATTTAACGGTTTTGTTGAAAATTTGTTCTTTTGGATGTAAAATTAATCTTTTATGGTACAAAAGTAATATTTCTTAGATAAAAGAATACCTTTTTATTGAAAAATTCTACTTCAAGGGTGGAAAATTCAACTCTTTTCTGAAAATTTGGACTTCTTGGCTTGAAAACTCAGCAGATTGTATGAAAATGTAATTCTTTTGGTTGAAGTTCAATCCTTTTTCGTGGAAAGTTCCAGCATTTGATTGTAAAATAATCTTATTAGGTTGAAAATTAAACTATTTTATTAAAAGTATAATTATTTTGTTTAAAATTCCATCTCTTTGTTGAAGTCATTTTTGTTTTTTAAATTCAACTGTCTCCGAAAAATGAGTCTTTTTGGCTTGAAAATTAAACCATTTAGTTAAAATTACAACTAATTTTTGAAAATTTGTATCTTTTGCTTAAAAGTTGTAATGCTTGATTCTTAATGCAACTTAAATCACTAGAAAAGTGAAAAAACGCAGAATAAACGTAAAATCCGTGTTAACCAATCACAGAAAAAACTATAGGTACGAAATGTTACAGGTAATCTGTGAAGCAGCGTAAACGTGGGGTGAGCACTCCAAGCTGAGGTAAACTTTCCGCGGTGGAAAGTTTACCCCATTGAGGAGTAATCAGCTGAGGTTTAAAATTTTCATTTCTGAATTCTTTTCGCGAGAGATTGTTGTGTATTTTTCGCAAAGTTCAAGAATCGCTTTAAGATGGATATAAATATCTTTATTATTTCGCGTTGTTTGTCATATGCAAGAGTTCCCCCACGATGGAACTGAGATAAATAATGCATGTCCACTATTAATTTTCTCTGTTGTGACTGTGGCGCCCATTAATAAATAGTTAATTGCGACAATATCACTGTTTGCTCATTGATAGACATGGCTAATGAACCTCGCAATGTGCAGCACTAGCGGTAAACGAATTTTACAGTCCCTGCCGAGACGTGACTAGATTTCTGGTAGGGTTTCTGCTCTGACTGAATTTCTACTCGAAAGGTTATGTGGAAGCTGCGATAGTGATGCAAACTCATATGAATACACGTGCACATTTCTATCAACTAAACAAAGCCCTTTCTGAAATAGATGCAAAAATCGAGTCAACAACAGAAAAAAAAATTACTTATCTTACGAGCAAGTGATTCTTTTTTCATTTTAATTGCTAAGGATTAGATTTATTTTTATTTAACAGCTTTTGGAAATAAACATTCACAAACATTTTCCACAACCGTTGGAATTATAAAATTCCAACAACACTTAAATTTTTTTTCAACTAACTTAAACTGAACTGCAAATTAAAGCACTCACAGAGGAACGGTTTTGAATCTTAGACTTTTTTATTTTGAATTTTTTGTTGTTAAATTTTAAGAGAACATTTTTTTTTATTCTTAATATTTTTATTGAGTTGGAAATGAAGGAATTTTAATGACAAATTTTTACAGAGTTGAGAAAGGCCCTTTTTGGGTTTTAACATTTTTAAGGAGTTTAAGCGAAGAATTTTTTCTTTTAAATTTTTTCTGAATTTGGAAAGGGAAACTTTTTGTTTTCAACATTTTTATTGATTTAGAAGGGAGAAAAGTTTGATATTCAATTTTTCCTGAATTAGTGAGGAACTTTTTTATTTTTAACATTTTTATTGATTTAAAAAAGAGAGAATTTCAATTTTTAATTTTTTCTGAAGTTCTTTTGTTTTGAACATTTTTATTCAGTTAGAAGGGAGAACATTATAAATAATCATTGTTTTTCTCAATTATAGAAGGTCAAGTTTTTTTTTGATGAAAGATAGGAACTTTTCATTTCCAATTTTGTCGAATTTTGAAAGGTGTTGAACTATTCAATTTATAAAAGTTGAAAATAAAAATGTGTGCTGTGCAATGAAATTTAATTTAAAATTGTTCAATAGGAACGTGTTTTTTCGATTTTATACGTAAAAATTATTAAGCGCACACATGTTTTTTTTCGACTTTTATGAATTGAATATTTCAACCCCTCTCAAAATTCGACAGTATTGGAAATAAAAAGTTCCTACCTTTCATCCGAATTTAATCCGAAAAGAAACTTGGCCTTTTACAATTAAGAAAAACAATTATTATTTAAAATGTTCTCCCTTCTATCTGAATAAAAATGTTCAAAACAAAAGAACTTCCGAAAAAATTGAAATTCTCTCCTTTCCAGCTCAATAAAAAAGTTAAAAATAAAAAATGTACTTCTTCCAATTCAGATAAAGGCTTAAAATAAAAATGTCAGGCTTGAACTCAATAAAAATGTTAAAAAGAAAAAAAATGACCACATTAAATTCTATAAAAAACTAATAATAAAAATTTTGTTCCGGCCAACTCTAGACAAATCTTAAAAATACAAAAATTTTCCTCTTCCAATTCAGAAAAGATTTGAAAGAAAAAATAATTCGCTTAAATTTGATAAAAGTGTTAAACCCAAAAAGGGCCTTTCTCAATTCAGTACAAATTTGTCATTAAAATTCATTTATTTTCAACTCAATAAAAATGTGAAATATGAAAAAAGCGATTTTCCAATTTATATCAAATTTAAAAACCAATTCCGAAAAAATGAGAAATTGAAACTCTCTCTTTTTTCAATCAATAGAAATGTTAAAAATGAAAAAGTTCCCTCCTAATTCAGAAAAAATTGAAAATGAAACTTTCCCTTCTTCTAAATCAATGAAAATGTTAAAAATAGAAAAATCCTCTTTTTTAATTTGGAAAGAAATTTTCCCTTAAATTTAAAAAAATTGTTAGAAAGAAAAAAAGGCGTCTTCCATTTCGGAAAAAATTAAAAATTGAAATTCAAAATCTTTCAACTCAATAAAAATGCTAAAAATAAAAAATTACCCTTTTTACGATTCATAAAATATTGAAAACCAAAATATTTAACTTTACAACTCAATAAAAGTCTTAAAAAGAAAAAAGTTGGCTTTTTTACAATTTAGAAAAAAATCAATAGTAAAAATGTTCTCCCTTCTAACTGAATAAAAATGTTCAAAACAAAAGAACTTCCAAAATAATTAAAAATTGAAATTCTGTACTTTCCAGCCTAATAAAAAAGTTAAAAATAAAAAATTTACTTCTTTCGATTCAGATAAAGGTTTAAAATAAAAATGACAGGCTTGAGCTCAATAAAAATGTTGAAAAGAAAAAAAATGACCTCTTCAAATTTTATAAAAAACTAATAATAAAAATTTTGTTCCTGCCAACTCTAGACAAATCTTAAAAATACAAAAATTTTCCTCTTCCAATTCAGAAATTAACAACCAAACTTTTCTGCCTTCTACATCAATATAAATGTTGAAAATAAAAAGTTTCTCTTTTCCAATTTAGACAAAATTTAAAAGAAAAAATTCTTCGCTTAAAGTCTATAAAAATGTTAAAAATCAAAAAGGGCCTTTCTCAATTTGGTAAAAATTTTTTATTAAATTTCCTTTATTTTCAACTCAATAAAAATGTTAAAAATAAAAAAAATGCTCTTCAAATTAAAAAAAAAATTAAAATTAAAATGTTTTCCTCAAAAACAATAAAAATTTTGAAAGAAATGGGCTCTTCAAATCCAAAAAAACAATCATGAACCAAAATTTTCTCCCTTTCAACTCAATAAAAATGTTTAGAACAAAAGAAGTGATTCTTCCAATTATTAAAAATTGTTAAACTAATTCCGAAAAAATAAAAAATTGAAACTCTCTTTTTTTTAAATCAATAGAAATGTTAAGAGTAAAGAAGTTTCTTTCTAATTCAGAGAAAATTGAAAATCAAATTTTCTGCCTTCTAAATCAATAAAAATGTTGAAAATAAAAAGTTTCCCTTTTCCAATTCAGAAAAAATTTAAAAGAAAAAATTCTTTGTTTAAATTTTTCAAAAATGTTACAAACAAAAAAGGGCCTTTCTCAAATCGGTAAAACTTTGTTATTGAAAGTCCTTTATTTCCAACTCAATAAAAATGTTAAAAATAAAAAAACTTTTCTCCTCAAATTCAAATAAAAAAAAAAGGTTTTCTTCGAACCGAATAAAAATATAAAAAAGAAAAGAATGGGCTCTTCAAATCCAGAAAAACAAACATGAACCAAAATTGTTTCCCTTCCAACTCAATAAAAATGTTTGAAACAAAAGAAGTAATTCTCCCAATTTATAAAAATTTAAAAGCCAATTCCGAAAAAATGAAAAATTAAAATTCTCTCTTTTTTAAATCAATAGAAATGTTAAAAATAAAAAAGTTTCTTCCTAATTCAGAAAAATTTTAAAATCAAACCTTCCTTTCTTCTAAATCAATGAAAATGTTAGAAATAGAAAAATGCTCTTTTTTAAATTAGAAAACAAATTTTCCTTTGAATTAAAAAAAATTGCTAAAAAGAAAAAAGGCGTCTTTCATTTCGGAAAACATTAAAAATTGAAATTCCAGATCTTTTAACTCAATCAAAATGATAAGAATAAAGAATTACCCTTTTTTAATTAATAAAATATTGAAAACCAAAATTTTCAACTTTCCAACTCAATGAAAATCTTAAAAAGAAAAAACTTGACCTTTCCACAATTCAGAAAAACAATTAATAATAAAAATGTTCTCCCTTCTAACTGAATGAAAAAGTTGAAAACAAAAGAACTTCCGAAAAAATTGAAATTCTCTCCTTTCCAGCTCAATAAAAAAGTTAAAAATAAAAAATTTACTTCTTCCAATTCAGATAAAGATTTAAAATAAAAATATCAGGCTTGAACTTAATAAAAATGTTAAAAAGAAAAAAAATGACTTGTTCAAATTCAATAAAAGCTTATAATAAAAATTTTGTTCCTATCAACTCTATATAAATCTTAAAAATACAAAAGTTTCCCTCTTCCAATTCCGAAAGAATTGAAAACCAAACATTCCTCCCTTCTAAATCAATGAAAACGTTGAAAATAAAAAGTTTCCCTTTTCCAATTCAAAAAAAATTTAAAAGAAAAAATTCTTCGCTTAAATTTTATAAAAATGTTAAAAACCAAAAAGGGCCTCTTTCAGTTCGGTAAAAATTTGTCATTGAAATTAATTTATTTTCAACTCAATAAAAATGTTAAAAATAAAAAAAAATCTCTTTAAATTAAAAAAAAAAATAAATAAAAAATGTTTTCCTCAAACTGAATAAAAATATTGAAAAGTAAAAAATGGACTCTTCGAATCCAGAAAAACAGTCAGGAACCAAAATGTTCTCCCTTTCAACTCAATAAAAATGTTTAAAACAAAAGAAGTGATTCCTCTAATTTATATAAAATTTAAAAACCAATTTCGAAAAAGTGAAAAATTGAAATTCTCTCTTTTTTAAATCAACAGAAATGTTAAAAATAAAAAGGTTCCTTCCTAATTCAGAAAAAATCAGAAATCAAACTTTTCTTCCTTGTAAATCATTGAAAATGTTAGAAATAAAAAAATTACCTTTTTCAAGTTAGAAAAAAATCTTCCCTTATATTAAAAAAAAAAAGTTCAAAAGAAAAAAAGGCGTCTTCCAATTCGGAAAGAATTGAAAATTGAAACTCTAGATTCTTTTAAAAATCGAATTTTGGATTTTAAACGTTTTTTTTATACATGAATCTTTTTGAGTAGAATTCTTTTAATTTTTATTCATTTTGAATTATTAATTGTTCAATTGTTATTTATACATAAAAATTCAACATTTTCACTCAAAAAATTAAAATTTAAGAAATGGAATAATAAGAAAAATGTAATGGTCAATTATTCTTTTTGTTTAATTATAAAATTACAAATGAATTGGGTTAAAAATGAAATATTTTTTACTGAAACAATATTAAAATAGGATTTGAAATTAAATAAAAGCATTTAATTATGAATCAATGAGTTTGAAATTATTTGAAAATTGAAAGAGTTTATAAAGTTTCAATCGGACGTTTACATTTATTCAACTACTGTTTTCGAATGGAAACAGTTCAGTTCTTAGCGTACAAATCTGGAAATTGTTTAATTTATAACAAATTCAGCACCGTTTTGTGAAATCAATTATTGCTCAATTTCGAATACTCGAACTACTATTCAATTAAAAAATGTTGATTGATTTATATTTAAAGTTATTCAAACTAAAACTATTTTTATACAAAATTTAAAAATTTAATCGCATCGATATGAAATTTGTGTTATTTCAAGTGATTGAATAAATGAAAAATATTTCAATGAATACGAATCCTGTTCAAAAAGCAAGTCTTTAATACGTAAATTTAACAATGAGGTAAACCAAATAAGTAATCTCATTTTTTTAAGAATGCAGGCTCCAGAGAAGAATTATTTCAAAACTGAAAGTTTTTCTAATTAGCTGCTTTCAAATTTATACGATCTCAAGCTAAAATGTTCGAAAAATTAAATAATTATAACAATTCCTCTAGTTATGTAAAGTTTAGTCAAATCATAAATGGAGAAAAATTCTAAAAAACGTTCACCGAGCAGAGACGAAGTACTGAGGAAAATAAATGGAATGAAATTCTCGTCCAATTTCCTAAAATCGCATTTTGCTAAATAGGAGATGCAAAAGAGTGCTTCGCAGTCATTAAGTAAAACTGCGGAAGCTTTTACGTGTTGGTACGATGGCTACCCACGCGAATCGACTTTGGTCGTTTGCATAACGAGACAAGCTGGAAGAATCTAACGGTTAACGTATATATGCACTCTGGAAGAAAGTAAGAGTTTGGAAAATGCGACAATCGACAGTTTCCGTCGGGATTAGAAGAATACTAAACCATTTTTCTAAACGCCTGACGCTTCTTAGGCAGTTAGAAGAAACTAACCGTGGAGTATTAAAACACACATTAAATGCTTATTGAACATTTGATTAATTCCTGATGTTGGTTATTGCCGATTACTGGTCAAATAATTTTCTAGATGAACGAGAAAAAATGCCTCGGCCAGGGTTTGAACCGGGAACGCCACTACCTATGAGTGGAGCGTTAACCAATTATGCCACTGGGGCTTGAGCAGACAGTTTCTCGTTAAAAATAACATCAATTATTAAATTTTATTCAGTTATTCCTGTGAGGCAGGGCTGAGGCAGATTTTTTCTCGTTTCTCCAGAAAATTATTTGACCAGTAATCGGCAATATCAAACGTAAGAAATTAATTAATTAATTACCCTGGTCGACAAAATAACTTTGATAAAAAAATTAGAATAGTTATTTCATGTCATATATTTGAAAAGTCTAATTTTCAAACGACAGAGACGAATTTTCTACAAAAGAGAAGAATTTCCAACAAAAAGTTAAGTTTCAACCAATCAGTTGAATGTTCAAGCCAAAAAAAAAACGAATGTTTAGCCTAAAAATGTGAATTTTCTACAAAAAAGGTAATTTTCAACCAAAAAATCGATTTTCTACTAAGAAAGACGAATTTTCGATGAAATCCATATATTTTCAACCCAATAATTTAATTTTCTACCAAGTTGTTGAATTTTCAAGCCGAAAAAACGAATTTTCAGCCCGAAAATGTGAATTTTCTACAAAAAAATTAATTTTCAACCAAAAAATTGATTTCCTACGAAGAAAGATAAATTGTCAACAAAATCCATGAATGTTCAATCAAATGGTCAAATTTTCTATCAAATTGTTGAATTTTTAAGCTTAAAATAAAAGTGTTCTACAAAACACTTGAATTTTCAATTAAAAAGTTAATTTTTAACCAGAACAAATTAATTTTTATCCAGACAGTTGCATTTTTAATAAAAAAACTTAAATTTTTACTGAAGAAGATGAATTTCCAACAAAAAGTTAATTTTCAACTAATCAGTTGAATGTTCAAGTTGAAAAAAACTAATTTTAAGCCCAAAAATGTGAATTTTCTACAAAAAAGTTCATTTTCAAACAAAAAATTGATTTTCTACTCAGGAAGATGAATTTTCAACAAAATCCATAAATTTTCAACCAAGTGGTTAAATTTTCTACCAAATTATTGAATTTTCAAGCTTGAAATAAAAGTTTTCTACAAAACAGTTGAATTTTCAACTGAAAAGTTAATTTGCAACCTAAGCGGATTAATTTTTATCCCGAAAGTTGCATTTCTGACAAAAAAAGTGAAATTTCTACTGAAAAGGATGAATTTTCAACCAGAAAATTTTTTTAGTTGAACATGAAAAAAAATGCAATCAAAATGTAGAATTTAAAAAAAATACATACATTTTCAAGCAAATAGTTGGATTTTCTAACAAATTATTCAATTTTCGAGGCAAAAATAATTTTCTTTTACAAAACAGTTAAATTTTCAACAAAAAAGTTCATTTTCAACCAAAACAAATTAATTTTCATCCAGGCAGTTGCATTTTTAATAAAAAAAAGTGAAATTTCTACTGAAGAAGATGAATTTCCAACAAAAAGTTCATTTTCAACCAATCAGTTGAATGTTCAAGTTAAAAAAACGAATTTTCAGTCCAAAAATGTGAATTTTCTACAAAAAAGTTCATTTTCAACCAAAAAATTGATTTTCTACTAAGAAGGATGAATTTTCAACAAAATCCATAAATTTTCAACCAAATGGTTAAATTTTCTACCAAACGATTGAATTTTCAAGCCGAAAATAAAAATTTTCTGCAAAACAGTTCAATTTTCAACTAAAAAGTTATTTTGCAACCCAAGCAAATTAATTTTTATCTAGACAGTTACATTGTTGACAAAAAACGTGAAATTTCTGCTGAAAAGGGTGAATTTTCAACCAGAAAATTTTTTTAGTTGAACATGAAAAAAATGCAATCAAATTGTAGAATTTAAAAAAAAATACATACATTTTCAAGCAAATAGTTGAATTTTCTACCAAATTATTCAATTTTCAAGCCGAAAATAAAAATTTTCTGCAAAACAGTTAAATTTTCAACAAAAAAGTTAATTTTCAACCAAAACAAATTAATTTTCATCCAGACAGATGCAACCAAAAAAGATGAAATTTCCACAGAAAGAGATGAATTTTCATCAAGGAAGTATAATTTTTAACAAAATTATTCAATTTTCAAAAAAGTATTTCAGTTTTGAACCAAATAATAAAATTTTGAACCAGAAAATAGGAATTCTTAACCGAGTCCGAGGCTTGCAATCATTAAATCAAACAATCATGAAAAATTATTTATAGTAATCAAATAGTGAATTAATAATTATCTTCAATGCAACAGGAAGAAAATGGATATTGAGATTCAAAATCTGGATTTTTAGCTATAAGACAACGATCTGGATATTAAGCTGAAATATTTCGATATTAAAATTTAATATAAATATAAAATATAAAAATACTGAGATATTAAGCTTTACTATCTGGATAATAAATTTTAATATCAAGACATTACTCCTAATATCTAGATCATTGTCCTACAGTTAAAAATCTAGATATTGAGTCTTAATATCTATTGTTCTCCGTGAAATAACGAGAAATTATTCACTTCAAATAAAAGGACAATTGTTTATTTTTTAGTAAATTTTACTATTTCAAATTATAAATTGTGCGATTTAAATATTTTCCGTAACCGAATTGCAAAATAAGAATAAAATGTCTACCTTTGAAATCTGTTAAACATGAACTTAATTAAAAGCCTTTCTAAATACATGACATAAAAATCATTATGTTTATTACGGTTAGTTTCTTCTAATAGCCTGAAATGCGACAGGCGTTTCGAAGATTTTTGAATATTCTTCTAAATGCCTAAACAAACCAGACACTTGGAAGACAGATAAAGATTTCGTTAAAATTCTTCTAATCGCCTAGGCAGTTGGCCGAATGCCTGGATCTTCTAATGCCTACGAGAGATATATAGTATGAAATTGGTTTTTAACTAGTATCCATTGCGCGCCGGATGTTGAGACTATGGGTACGTTCAACCTCGAATAACAATGAGCCTTATCGCCTTGCGGCGTGAAGAAAAAGAAAAAGAATGCAAATATGTATGCAGGAGGCCATATCGACAATTATTGTTTGAAATTTATAGTGTGCAATGATATTCGCAACGTGCACACTCTCGCCTGGTGCATGAGAGTCAACAAGTTGCCCGACCTGGCCACCCCGTCCCCAACTAAATTTCACTTCCTATAATTATTAAACGTCACGTATGGTACCCGCATCCAGCCATCCGGGTTTTACGTTCTCTATGACCTCAAATTTATTTTAGAAAAAATTTTCCTTTAAAAATGTATGCATTGGATGCTAAAAAATATTCTGAAGGTTTAAGCAGGATTGCTACGAAAATTCGAAATTCCCTGACACTTCCAAAAAAAAAAAGATGTTTTTGAACCAAAAATGGAAGAATTAAATTTTCAGTTAAAACAATTAATTTTCAACCAAGAAGAAAAGAATTTTCAACAAAATAGTTCACTTTTTAACCAGAGTGATAAATCTTCGATTATGAAAAAGCAATTTCCAACGAAAAAAGTAATCGTTAATATTTACACTAACTTCCACTAATTTTCAGATCAAAAAGAGAATTTTTGTGCAAAACAGTTGACTTTTTAACCGAAAAATATTAAATTTTTACAAATAGTTGAATTTACAACCCAAAAATATGAATTTTCAACACACAAAAAAATATTTTTTAAAAAAATAATGAATTTTCAACTAAGAGAGAGAAATTGCGAAGTAAAACTGGAAAAGTTACATACCCTCAAAAAGAGTTCCATTGGAGCCTCAGTTCTAAATGATACCAACTTTTACTTGAGCCGCAACTTTACTGAACCATCATTTTTTCTGTGTTAGAACCAATTTTTCGTTCCAAAGGAGCTGCAAAAAAAAAGGAAACCCACTTGCTGAAAAGAAACCCAAAACGATGAATTATAGCTCTAAAGGATACCTCAGTTGAAGCTCTAAAGGAACACAATTTTAATAGATTCTATTTTCAAAAAACCTATTTTTCGCTTTGCCCACTTCGAAATTTGATCTAATTAATAACACAACTGTTATCTTAAAGCACACATGTAATAGACCTTTGATGGATATAATTTAATGAAGAGAATTAATGTACGAAATATTATCGCAATTAGAATAGATATAATGACTAGATAAATATCATTTACAGCTTATGTAGTAAAATTGTAAACATACAGGCGTATTCATATGCAAGAAACTTTTCGTCTTAAGTTATCGGTCGACAACTGTAAATCGATTCCTAACTTATCAAGCCCACCGTTTTGGATCTCTAGAGGTTTCTATTGCAGCTCCAGTTCTAAAGGATACCAACTTTCATTTAACCCGAAACTTCAGTGAACCCCTAGTTTTTTCTGTGTAAAAATATCTGTCGAAAATCGAGCGTGAAACGCGAGTGCCACGGTGAGAATGTTTACCTCAAAACACACAGACCTTTAAGCAAGTTAATCTTGAACTATATACTTAATTGCGTATAAAATTCAGAATATGGAGACGCAAAAGAACTGGTATCTAAAAGAGATGTTTTTGGTAAATTTTCATTCAGGCATTCCGAGTGTAAAGAACAAATATCCGAGTGCAAAGCGCGAGATCCGACAGACGCACGCCGTGAGCGCGCTTTAACTTGCGAGCTCCGCCCGTAGCGTGCGATGAGAATGTGCCCGCGCAGCGTGCCGATTTTTTCTATTAAATAGGTCAAATTCGTGTCGTCTAATTTTCTTTAAAAAACAACATAATTTGTCGGCGACTGATTCTAGAATAATATTTTATTTTGAAAGTTGTCAATTTCCAATTTTCTAACGATTAGAGGGTTTCATTTTTCAATTTTAAAATTTTACCATTGTACTTAAGAGAAAGCAATTTATAAAAATGAAAATCGTAGGTTTTTTTCAGTGGAGAGTCATTGAAACAGTTTCCAATTCAATTTCAGTTTCCACGGATTCTCAAGCACTCTCGTTCAAACTTTCCACCGAGTAAGTACTTGTCGTATTGTATAAAAAAATCTGTAACAAGGATGGATTCTGATATTTGAAAAGCTTATCTTCTAAATGTATTTTAAAATAAAAATTTCAGTCTGAGTTTCTGATGAATTATGTTTTTAGAGGAGTGAAATAGAATCTAGCTTTGGTTTGGAAAATAAATTACCTCTCCTCGACGTCGTTTTTCCCAACGGAAGCAACATATTATTGAGCACATCTGCGCATAAATCCTTGCACTAAACTGCACCATCAAGGAAGATGAACTCAGAAATGCTTAAAGGCAACGCACGATGTCACCAATCTAATCCACTATATGAAACTAAATTGATTCTTGTCTCGCTTGACAAATCGATTTATTTGATTTAGAAGACCGCGTGGGATGTGCTGAATCTGCAAACGAGACGCCTCCAGGGAAATCAACTGAATGATAAATAATTATCAAAATAATCCAAGTAATGGTAAAATTGCAAATTCTACGTTATTTGTTCCCTCTAGAGACTTTTTCGATTTAATCTCAAATTCTATATCTTTGAAGAATAGAGAAACTACACAAATATCATTGGACAAAACAAGAAACACAAATCAATTTTTCATAAATAAAAAATTCCAACCTTTCCTTTGGATTTCATTTTGCATCCTATTAAATTCACTTATTATTTGCGAAGCATGAGACAATGAATCGAACACTCGAGAACTTAATTAATTCCATTCGTCGATGAATGAATGAAAATGAAACTCGCACATCGAACCCTAGAGTATAGAGTAAAGGAAGGAAATTTTACGACTGAATAGACTGAGAGTGACTAAAGATTTTTGAAGGTCAGGGAAAACGAATACTGTAAGGGAAATTTGCTATTGTTGTGAAGAGCGACTTTAGTCACGTGGATTGATTAGAAGTTGACTCAGACCTGTGAGTAAAGACGACAGAACGTGCAGAAATTGTAGACAGAATGCAGTTTAAAAGATTGATTATGGAAACGAAGATTAAGTGTGATTACGACGAAGCGTCTACATGTACGAACAAAATAAGGCTATTCCTACCGAACTTTCGGTATACGTAGCCACGGCCTTGATTCAAATTAAATTATAAAATCCCGATTTCAATAGTTGATATTTACACATACAAATATTTTAATTTTTAATCAAAAATTGTTCAATCAAACAAAACAAAAAAATCATTTTGAACTAAAAAAGTTAAATTTTCAACCAATAACGATGACTAACTAAAATTATGAATTCTAGTAATTGGTGTTAATTTATGTCTACCACACTTCTCATAAAACTATGAATATTCAATAAAAAAAAATGAATTTTTAACCAAATAGTTGAATTATCAACCCAGAAGATGAATTTTCTACCAAAAAATAGAGTAGTTAAATCTTCAGTTAGAGAAATAAATTTTCAACTAAAAAAAAAGAATATTCAACCAAAGAAATTAATTTTTAACCAAAAATAAAACAATTAAATTTTTAGTAAAAAAGGAATTTTCAACTAAGAAGATTAAAGTTTCGTCAAAAAATTTAAATTATCCACAAAAATTTGAATAGTTAAATTTTTAGTTGAAGAAATAAATTTTTAACCATATAAAACGAATTTTCAACAAAATAGTTCTATATTTACTACATTGTTCTTTCTGAAAAATCCAGTTTTTTTTTAACAGAAATGGTAAAAGATACAACTTTTCGCCGCAAGAAAAAATATGCGCCAGGAAATTTCCTACAAAGTGATATTTTCAATTGTCAATCAATGAAATGAATTTTTAAGCAAAAAAAATGATGTTTTAACTAATGAGATTACTTTTCTACCAAAAAAGACGAATTTTCAACAAAATAGTTGAATTTTCACCTAAAACAGATAAATTTTCAACTTACACGTAGAAAAAAATTCTGCTAAGGTTACAGGATTTTTAGTTAAAATAAGGACAGCATAGATTTTCTGTCATGATTACCGAATTTTCTGTAATTTAAAAAATTTGCAGTTATTTTATAAATTTACAGATATTTTCTGTAACATTTACAGACTTTTTGATAATATTTTACCATTTAACGGTGTTAATTTGACAGAAAAGTTCAGTAAATATTACAAAAAATATACGTAAATTTATAAAATAACTGAAAGTTTTGTAAACTCTGCAGAAAATTCGGTAATCTTTACAGAAAATTTATGCTGTGCCTATTTTAACTAAAAATCCTGTAACCTTAGCAGAATTTTTTTCTGCGTGTAAAATAGAATGAACACATTTTCTGCAAATAATTAATTTTAAACCAAATAAAATAAATGTTCAAAGAAATAGTTAAATTTTCAACCAAAGAGATGAATTTTCAACGAAGATCAAATTTGAACCAAACATGGAATAGATCAATTTTTAGTTAACAAAACAAAAAAGACGAATTTTTAACAAAATAGTTGAATCCTCAAAAAAAAATATTTTAACCCAGAAAGACGAATTTTCAACAACAAGAAAAGACTTTTTAACAAAATTGATGCATTTTCAACAAAATAATAAAATTGACTTCAATTTCAGTTCATCGACAATTCCCTGACTTTCTGGAATTCCCTAACCTGTCGCAACCCTGCTATAGTACACAAATGAGGACAAAGACTATTAAGATATAAATGGTTTTTTTATATAAAGCTTACAATAAAGATATAAAGGACTTTGTTTGAAGAGGTCCCTCTTGTTTGTCTTTCATCATGAAATTATCACAGAACTTCAACCGACATTTTTCTTCTGATTTTGACCAGCTTGTGTCAAGAACGAATAAAAGTTGTCGTTATATCAGCAAATGCGGAAATGGCCTTATCACGACATCCTGCCTTTTTTTTAAATTCCACTGCAACAAGCGATAATATGAATGCCATGGAAAATAAAACACCAAAAGACCCAAGTGTGTTGAACAATAAAAAACAAACGACAATACAATAGGAAATTAAAAAAAAACTTTGACTTTTTTGGTAAATAGCTCATCTAACAAAATTAAAATGGTCAAATTGAAAAATATAATCTATATAAAAATCGATCAGTAGATCAATATCTATTCGCTAAACATAATACTAATCCAATAGTTTTCATACATATTTTAATTTGACCACTTTTAAAAGGGGTTTTTACTTATTATTCAGAACTTTTTATATCATATGTGTATCTCATGAATATTAAACGAAAGTGCTTTCTAAGAGTAGCGCCTTTTCTTTAGCAAGTTTTCTAGTTATTTTTATGTTACATTGTTTTTAGCTAGCTTTAAAAAATCTGTTGTATAGTTCCGAAATTTTTACTCTTAAAATACACCAGCAGAAAATTGAAGAAGATCAAAGACTGAAAAATAGATAAAAGACAGTACTGAAAAATGCTTATGTTTGAATTTTGTTAAATGTATTTTTATCAGTAGATAGATTTTGATTCACTATTGCTCATCAATTTTTGTCTAGTGTACGATTTTCAGTACAAAGCCCTGAGTTCTTCAAAGTATTTTTCTAAGTAAATGGTAAAGAAATAATTAAAAAAAAACCCACAAAAATGAAACACTAAACAAAATTTTTATCTACAACCACAACTAACATAATTTTCTCTGATATCCCATTTTACGTATTTTATTATATATTAAGATGACTTCTTTAGAAAGTTTTTGGTCGAAAAGTCTACTATTATCTTTTTTGTTGTGAATTCATCTTTTTTGGTTTGGAATTTTATTATTTGGTTGAAAATTAATCTTTTTTCATAGAAAATTCAATTGTTTGGTCGAAAATGAACGTTTTTTTTATTCATAATTTTGGGTTAAAAATTTAACTACTTTGCAGAAACTTCGTCTTTTCGGCATGACATTTTTTTTCTTTCTTCACTAACAAACATTGTTTGGTTGAAAATTCTTTTTTTTAATTTTAAACGCAGCTGTTTTTTATTTTAAATAAAAATCTTTTCGGCTTGAAAGTTTAGAATGAAATTGAAATTATTTATTTGTCTAAACAATATTTTTGGTTGAAAAATCAGCTATTTGGTTGAAAATTCGTCTTTTTTGAATGAATTCAACTGTTTTTACTTTAAAATAAAAATATTGCTTGGTTGAGAAATCAACATTTTTAGATGAAAGTTCAGCTATTTAGTTAATAATTTAACTATTTGTTAGATTCATCTGTTTTATTAATAATGCAATTTATTTCCCTATTTTCGTGAAACCCCTCCTCATTTCCTCTGTTTTCAGAGTATTCGGACGTGTGACGTTCTTGATTTTTGAAATTGATAACTTCAAAAAGAATCTCTTTCATATAGTCTTGTTTTCTAATGTCTTGAATTTCTTTTTATGATTCTTAAAGAATGAATCGGAACTTGGCGAAAAAGGGAAAATTTGGTCAAAATTCTCGATCTTAGGTGTATCAAAGGAATTTTAAAATTTAAGGGCGAATAAGGGGGACGGGCTGTGATCCCTGGAAGCCTTTAAAATGAATGTTTTTAAATCCAGTTTCCCATAAAGTTATAGAGAAGTATTAGATTCTTCGTTTAGCTTCCAAATTTGGTAGCTATATATATTTATATAGCTACCAATTCATATATATATATATATATGTACACCTTGAAATTCATCGAATAAGCCTTGATTACTTTTAATTTTCAAGGTATCTTGGTTTTAAATTTTAATTCAAAATCTTCCGATCTCGGATGCTCGTTGAATGTTTAAAAATTAAACTAAAAATCTAATAAAATATAAATGCCTCAAAAGACAGTCGATAGTAATTTAGAATCCTGTTAAATGTTTAAAAACATTTTTACTTTAAACCCAAATGACTAAAAAATAGACGACAAAGGACATCTAACGGCTCTTTCCGCAACTCTACCACAACATTATCGACGAAGGCGTCGACAAAGTAGCGTCCTGTTAATTCAAAAGGTTCAAGCTAGTTTCTCAGGCTCGCCTTGGCTAGATGATTTACGAAAGGAACTAATTATCATTTATAAATAAATTGCCAATACCACTAAATGCTTAAATTAGATTATCCGATACTTTTACTTCATAAACCTGGATACATGATCATAGAAAATTTTTAATGTGGAATATAATCAAGAATAAAGAGCATAGAGTGCATCAGAAAGAGGAAGAATCTGAACGAATTTTTTAGTAAAGACGTTAAACGACCTAAAAAGCTCGAAAGTCGACACTCAACTCATATGCACTCATAATACGTACACACACTGTGACGTCATACAATGTAAAATGCTCCATGTTTTTTGTGTGGGCTGCATTGTGATGATTATGATACATTCAACCTTTTTCCCCTGCAGTTCTCTTCCGCACGAGCTAAAACCAAAAATAGGGTCGAGGATGCATATCGAACGACTCAAGACAGAGTTACAATTTTTTCCATGTAGAGTTTTCAGCTGCAGATATAAATAGTTTGAAAATGTTTTCCTGTTTTAGTATTAAAAGCTCAAGAGAATTCGTATTGTTACTTTAGGGGCTGTCCACAAACTCCGTTATCAATTGTGGGCTTTTTTTACCCCCCCTACACCTTCTTGACGACCATAGGTGTCTTACCCCCCCCCCACCCGTGATACAGCTATTAGCTTAACACGGAATTCACATTTATTCTGCGCTTTCCGTGTTTTTAGAGAGTTCAAAAAAGTTAATTTTCAACCAAGAAAGATGAATTTCCAATCCAACAGGACGAATTTTGAACAAAACAGTTGAACTTTCGGTAAAAATAGATGACTAACGAAATATTTTAATTTTTAACCAAATAGCTGCATTTTTTACCAAAAAAGATTAATTTTGAACCAAGAAGGTTAGTTCTCTACCAAACTACGATTGTTCAACAAAATTCTAATAAAATAGTTAAATATTCAGTTGAAAAAATTACTTTTCAACAAAAATAAAAAGGATTTTTCAACCAGTTTAATTCAGCGAAGAAGATGAATCCTTAACAAAATATTTGAATTCTCAACCAAACAGATACATTTTGAACAAACAAGATAAATTTTCTACCCAAAAAGACGAATTTTCAAAAACAAGAGTTACGTTTACAAGATAAAATAACGAATTCTTTAAAAAAAGTTGACTTTTAGAGCGAAAAATAATCATTTTCAACAGGAAAGGTAACTTTCAATCAAGAAAGATGAATTTTCAACTAAAGAAGATTAATTTTGTAGGAAAAATGGAATCGTTAAATTTTCAGTTAAAAAATTAATTTGAAAAAAAAAAAACAAGCAAAGAATTTTCAACCAATTGAATTTAACCCAAAAAGACGAATTTTTCATCAAATAGTTCAATCTTCAACCAAAAAGGTAATTTTTCAACAAATAAGATTAATTTTTTATCAAAAAGGACAAACTTTTAACAAAATAACTAAGAATAATAATAATAACTTAGAATTTTCTACAAAATAGTTGAATTTTCAACTTATAAACGATAAATTTTAACCCAAAAATGGAATAATTAAATTTTAGGACAACAAATTTCATTTTAAACAAACAAAAAAAAAGAATTTTCAATAAAATAGTTCAATTTTCAACTAAAGAGGTGAATCTTAAATGAAATTTGAAGCATGTAAATCAACTTTCAGCCAAGAAGTTATTTTTAATCGAAAAAGTTAAATTTTCAACCAAAAAGATGCATTTTTCATAAAAAAGATTAATGTTCTACAAAAAAAAAGAAGGAATTTACAACAAAATTGTTCAATTTTGAAGACAACAACACGAATTATCTACAAAACATTTGAATTTTGAACCCAAAAATATGATTTTTGCCATGTAAAAAGTGAACCAGCTGACCAAGTCAGTTCTGAGATCGATATTTTTTCGCCCATATTTGAAAATAAAAGTTAAAATAACGCGGAAAAAATGTCGGAAAGTATTAATAAATATAAAAGGACTGTTTGTGGCAAGGCACAGAGTTGGGGGAAGAAAAAAGTTTATTATTGAAAATAAGAAATATCGACCGATGCATTTAGGCTTCACAACAGAAGTTTGATTTTTATCATTCTCTGTCGATAAAGAAGAAGTAATTAAAATTTTTTTTTCAGAATTCTAAATATTTACAACCAGAGACAACTTTCTTCGTTCCATTTATTTAGCGTGCCCTTGCTTTTGCCTCCTCCTTCATTTTCCAAACTTTCATAGCGATATCTTATTTCGTTTGGACGTAAGTTGAGAAAGGAAAATTGAGGACTAGTTTGGTCACGTGACCCACTCGTTAGCGAAAAAACGAGAAAAAGAGGAAGTTTCTTGAAAACAGGCAAAAAAATAATTCTTAAAAAAAAAGGAAAAGCGGGAAAAGAGTGTGCATTCTGACATAGGAAAATTACTTTCAAACTTAAAAAGTTAGTTTTTAACTGTTACCGTTGCAGCGCCATTTTTCGCAAAATTCGGAAACACCCCTCAACTTGGTAACGTAGTTTTTACGATTCTACTGCAAAAATACACTACCGGTCAAAAGTTTCCGACCACCTCTTTTTGGATGACTGACAAAGTTCTCTTAATTTCAATTATGTCAGAGCTACAAAATTTTCTTTTTAAAGGGTTGAATGCTCTCAAAATTCAGCATGAAATGAGCTCAGGATGAAGCCAATTTGTCTATTTTTGAGTAGATATTGCAAAAATATTGTAAATTGCAAGGTTTTCTTAAATTTTCAATAAATTCCGTAATAATCAATATTTTTCAATGTTCTTAGGCTCATTTTAAAGCTATTTTTCTAGTTTGTAAATGTATGGAACATATAACCGTAAGGTTTCTATAAAAGTTCCTTTAAATATATATCTATTGGATGTTTTATTCTTATTCGCCTACAGATACGATGTTTTCACAGTTTTCCAAGTTCAAGTTCTTGCACTCTGATAGATTTTTTTTAGATTTATGTTTATAAGCTGCTTCGAGACTGTAGAAAAGTAGCTTCAAGATGAGCACAAGAACATTAAAAAATATTGATTATTACGGAAGTTATTGAAAACTTGAGAAAACATTGAAATTTACACTATTTTTGCACTATCTACTTAAAAAATAGACCAACTTGTATTCATCCTGGGCTCATTTCATACAGAATTTTGAAACCATTCTACCATTTAAAGAGAATTTTTTTACTTCTAATTCAAATTAAGAGAACTTTGTCAGTCATCAAAAAAGAGGTGGACGGAAACTTTTGACCGGGAGAGTAGTTCAGAATTGTAATATTTTCTTAAATTTTGAATAACATCGAAAATAATAAACATTTTTCAATGCTGTTGTATTCATTTTAAAGAAACATTTTACTACAATCGCAGTAGCTTATCAGAATATTTAAGAACAATTTTTCTTGCATGGTGCAAGCAGTTCCAGTTGGAACAACAAAAAACACGGACAAATTTTAATATTTTTTCTGATAAGAAAAACATTTTTTTAATATCAAATAACTAAGCATTAATTTTCTATTTAAATTTCTACAAATTAGATGACTTCAATGCATTTTAGCACAATCGAGATAAAAATCCCGGTCACCACATTACATTCATGGGGAAAACAATTTTAAACTTAAAAGTTTAAATCTGTTTGTCTCTAAACTCATGTATTTTTTAATATTGTTCAATTCTGAATCAACTGTTATCAGTCCGGAAAATTAGTGCCTTTTTTACGATCGATTTATGGTTGTTAAGATTTTGAAAGATACTTTATTTATAGAAAGAGGGTTTCTTTTGAACATAAACGTGCAAAATCTCGACAATAATAAATTAAAACAAAGGGTAATGTATGGTGGAGGTTTCAAACTACCAATTAAAAATTGAAAAACTAGTTAATATCTCTTAAGCTCCTAAAGATGGCGTTAGCTGTCGAAAAAAGTGGATCTACCATATAATACTCGAAAACCTGTTTAAAGATAACGACAGGTTTTCACGTTCCTGATGATAAAAGTTACTTCAGAGGAGAAACGTAACGACTAAGTCATAAGACAAAAGAAGTTGCATTTTAAAATCTTCTCCTTGAAACAAAAAAATATTGATTTTAAACTGCTAAAAATTTTGTTGACCCCTTTGTCAAATAGAAAATTTTGTCTTCAGGGGAGAGTGGGGTATGGTGTCAGGCTTGGAATGAAATATCCTTTAAATTATATTTGAAATGTGCTTTTGATGTTCGTATTTTTTGTTGAGAAGCAAAACCTAGTTATAAACTCTTAATCCTTGAAAATTTTATTCATCGTGCAAAGATCTGCATTTGCCTTAAACAGATATCTTGTTTACCGAAAGGTACCAAAGGCGCGAAAATTCAAACCAGGCATTGATCAATAATATTAGAAATCTTATTTATTGCGTTATTGTTCACCCCAGGTAATTAGGACCACCCTGATAAATAAAGAGAATTGCTTGAAGTTCATTTGTTATGGGAAATTATAATTAGGAATGGAATACACTTCATAACAATAAGTTTTAGTCTTTTTAGGTTATAACCTCAAAGTTTACATGCTGGTCTCTTTCAAAGGAATAAAACATGGAATTGAGCGGGTAAGTAAAGAGAATCCTTTCAAGTATATTTTAATAGAAAATTATAATTAGGAATGTAAATATATTTATAACCTTTATAACGACAATTTTTATGTTCGTAGGTTATAATCATGAATTTCACATGACAATCTATTTCAAAGTAGTTAAACGTGAACTTGGTACTTACCGTATTATTATTAAATATAATTTCAAATCGCGTTTCGATTTTCATTATCTGTATAACTTTATTATTAACAACCTTGAATTTTATTAGAGAGGACATAAATAAATTTCTGAGATTTTCTACATTAGCGATCAAATTACCGACCTATTATCAAGCACTGTTACCATATCTCCACAAAATTTTGCAGACAGCATGCCCCGCGTGTCATGTTTCAAGACTTTATTAATATTAATAGATTCAGAACGTTTATAAAAACAATTTATGATACCAGAAGTTTAAAGAAATACTTCATTTATTAGAATCTAATATTTTCATGCTTCAAGTATTTCAAAACATGCTGCAAGTGCTTAATTTCTGCCAAAGACTCTTCCATCGGTTTCCGTCAAAACTGTTTTTTTTTTTTTTTTCATAATAACTCTTCTGACACGTATTTAAAAAAAAATTTCATCACATCCCAATTTTACAAACACAGAAAGTCTTTTTATGCAAAAAATTAATATGGAAACCCACGAACGTGGGCGTTTTTTGTAATAGGCACCATGCCCCACACGGACACCATACCCCACTCACCCCTATATTGGGAAATCTTTGGTTTTTTAACGATTCGTTCCCAGGGTCGTCAAACATATGTGAGTACTGAGGGGAAAATGTTGAAAAATGGAGGGTGGTGCACCTGCTCAGAAATTCAGGGTGCGGAATTCAAGGCACTAGCTTGCACTTTCCCAAGATTATCTCCTGATGCATGACCCCCTATTTTACTAATCAGATAATTAAGACTATATCCTGAAGCATAGTGCAATTAATTCACAACTCCGGTATTACTAATTAAATATCGGAATTTATTATAACGTGCTCATTTTAAAATATTAAAATTCCGCAAATCATTGAAAAAGTGTTGTTAAAGGTTGGTACTTTTCAACTGTTCAAATAGGGAACATAGAGTAATTGTTCACAGAAAAGGGGAAAAATAGGGGAAAGATTAAACTATTATTTTTGCATTTTGAAAAGAAGAAAAAATCTTTTTGTAAGAAATTGTACAGTTCATAAATAATGTTATATGAATTCTGCCATTAAAGAATTTTTTAAAATTGTATATACATAGGTCGTTCAAAAATGCATTCGCGGCGATATAAAAATGTCCGAGACAACATAAAATTGGTTAAATAAACAATTTGCATACGTTTTAAATCGTTCTCATAATCAAGAATATTTCCTCTTCTAAAAATGTCTTCATTAATAATTAAATCGTGATACTTATGAGTCGAATTAAATATTTCTGTCCTAAACTTATTTCATCCTTACTATTGACGAATAGTGTGATTGTGTGTGAATTTAGATATTACTGACAGCGCGCGAGGCGGTGATTGCAGAATTAAGGGTTATATGTTTTGTATGGAAGGAGATAGGCCATGCGTAAAAAAAAGTTAATTCATTCAAATTGTGTTTTAGAAGTGAACTTAAAAAAAAATATTAAAAACAAAATACTTAAAAATGTATAATGACAAATTTTTTAATATTAACAGTTCTACACATTTTTGAAACGAAATCTCTTGAAATTCTTCTGAAATTTTGTAAATAACTTGAAACTTTTGAAATCTTTTGAAATTTGTCGAATTCAGAATGGCCGCTTTAAACGAGGGAAAAAAATTATCGATCATTTTCAGATTCCCAAAGATTTTTACGATTATTAAAATTTACAGCTTAGAACACTTTTAATTGAAAAATTTGTAATTTTTCAAAACTATATCATTGTCAGCAACTTTAAATTAGAAACATTAAAAATTAAAAGATTAAAATTTCATTAAACGGAACATTTTTTAAATTAAAAGTTAAATTATTTTAACTTTAAGCCATTAAAAATTAATAATTGTTCAATTGTTATTTATTCATTAAAATTTGTTTTGAAATCTTTTTAAATATTCTGAGAAAATTAATTTTTCAAAATAAAAAATCAATAAAAAATTTCCCAGAAATCTTAAGAAATGTTGTTTATTATATTAAAACCTTTCCAAATCCTTAAAAAGCTTTAAAATTTAATTTCGAAATCAGTTTTGAATATTTCATTTATGTTTGCTCAATTTAACTAAACATTCAAACATTGCTAATTACTAAACAAATTTTTTTTGTTCAGTACAAATTTTCAAACTGAATGTGTTTGAAAATGGAATATTTTAGACTTTAATAATTTTTATAATTTAATAAAGGGGTTTAATTATAAATATATTAATTCAAAATTATTTTAAAACTGAACATAGTTTATAAAGTTTCAATAGGACGTTTACATTCGTTTAACTATTAAGGCTTTCGAATTAAAGCAGTTCAATTTTGAACGTTAAAATGTGTAAATTGGTAAGTTTTGAACAGATTTAGAAGCGTCCTCTAAAATAAATTATTGTTCAATTTTTGACATTATATGAACTACAGTTCAATTTTAAAAATCATTAAATAATTTATATTTCCAGTAGATCAACCTAAAACCTTTTTTTGTAAAAAAATTTCCATTTCATAAGTTCATAATTTTATATTGTTTAAGATTTCAAAACTGCATTATAAAATACTTTTAACTGAAAATGTACCATTAAAAATAAAGACCCAATATGGAAAATTACGATAGTAAAAGATTTTAGAATTACACATTGCAAACTGAATGATTTCATACATGAAAAAGTTAACAAATAAACTTGACTTTTTGAAAATAGGTTGAAATCAAACTAATTTTAAATTGCATTATATATCATATGATGTGAAATTTGAGATATATCAAGTGCTTGGATAGATTTTTTTTCTAAAAATGTATAAAATCCCCGGTCAAAAAATAAATTTTCTGTCATTTCCAGGTTTCAAAAAATTCCGGCCTCGATAAAATTACCGTGAATTCATACAAATCCATTAAAATAAGTAGAAATCATTTTAAATTCATTGGATATAAATTTAATAAAAATAAAAACAAATCGATTAAAATAAAATGCACGCGCTCTAAGCACGTGTTCATGTCCCTGGATTTGTATTTTCTAATATTAAAAACATGAAGTACTTAAAAATCCATAACAAATTTTGTAATATTAAGAATTCTAAAATTTTTTGTAACAAAATCTCTTGAAATTATTTGGATTCTTTTATAATACCAACTTAGAATCTTTAAAATTCTTTGAATTTTTTATGTCCTTAATATCCCTTGAAATCCCTTAAAATAACCTTTATTTTATTCCCCAAAATTCACTAGAAATTGGTTAAAAACCGTTGAAATCGTACAAAATCAGTTAAAATAAGTAGAAATCATTTGAAATTTCTTGGATATGAATTAAATTTAAATTAGTCATTACATTTATTTAAAAGAAAACCTTATTCAAACAAAATGCACGCGCATTTTAATATAAATATTTACAAATTTTTGAAACGATTAAAATAATTTAAGAAATTATTAATTTTAGTTAGTTAGATATGTTAAAAAAAAACTCTTACTTACCTTTACATGTACAATATAATACAAAATCAAAATTATTTAATTTCAAATGATTATTGTTTTAACATGCCCAAGCACTCAAAACAGTATCTATTTAACAAATATTAAACGTACGCAAATTTAAAAGTACGAATTCAAAAAAATTTTTAAATAAAAAAATACCACTTCTTGGTTTTATTTTGGTCTCAAACAAAATTTTATGTTTCTTCAATGAAGAAAAAGTAAGAAAACAAGGTTTGTTTACATTTTGAGAAATCTTTACATTAAATGAATATTATATGGAATCCACACTTGAAGAAAAAATATTTAACGTCTACTAAAAACTGCGCTTAAATTTGTCAAACTGTTAAAAACTGTTTTTTTTAGTTTCTGAAGATAGTTTAAATTGTAAGACTTATTAAATTTGCGTTCAATCGCAAAATATCATAAAGATCAGTTGTAAATCTTATAATTCTTCTTTGAATGTTGGGCTATTCAACAGTAATTGTTATAATATCTCTAACATTATCACAATCGTCATTCAAATTAAAACTGAAGAATAGTTAATTTCAAAAATATTTAATTTGTACGGATTCAGAGAAAAAAAAATTTACCTCTAAAGTTGTATTTAAATCCTAGATAGTTTCGTTTGAAATTAGTAAAATTAAAAAAATTAATTATAATAGATAATTCTCTAGGTTAAAAAAAACTTTCCCTACTCGCAGTAGCATATTCTCGTTTTAAATATAATAATGATGTAGATGTAAAACGAGCAATTGTATTTTCAAATATCCTATATTTAGAGAAAAAGGCGGAAACGCAGAGGAATAGGGGAAAGACGTTACATCCTGTAAATAGGGTAGAAATTTTGCTAAGCCTGTGGTAGCTACTGTGATATATAAGTAGACAATTTAACATATTTTAGTGGCTTACAAGAATTTTGTAAAGCACCTTCCTTTATCGACTTGATTCTTATCAGAAGAAAATGTCGCAAATACACTTGTTCAAACCGAATGCAAGCTATATGAGTCACGGATCTCTCACAAATGAGATCATTCGTTAGTACCTGATAACCTCGTTATTTTATAGTCGATTGTACTTTCGTTCCAGGGTCTTTACTTCGATTACACCGCAATTCGTAAAATGCTTTTGATTGCAGAGATTTCAAAATGAATGCACTCGAAGAAACTGCTCATTAATGGAATCTAGACTTATTACTCTTTCATTACTCGTGGAAACTATTCATTTCAGAATGAGAGAATTCATTCATCAGATAACGTTCGTATTTATTATGATAATGTGTCCTGATATAGAAAAATATCTATGTCAGGATTTTATCTATTAAATTAGAGTTTAGCCTCATTCGCGCTGAGTACTTCATGTTTTAATAACTCAACAATTTAATTTAAAAATATTTAAGATATTACAAATATCTGATTTCAAATTTATATTTTGTACACTCATAATTTTTTCCCCTGAATTCTTAGTAAAGTTCAAAATTAAATTCCTTATCTGTAATGTTTCTCAAAATTAAAAACGATTTTGATAATTTTTTATTTTGTTTACCTGTATTTCGAGCAGCAGCTGCGATTTCTTCCGCCGGATATCGATTAAAATCTTCTCCTGCTCTGTCGTCAATTCTGAAAAAAAAACAGAAATAATATGAATAAATGTTTGAAAGAGAGAACGAAGAATGAAAGAAACCTTTTAAAATTAAATAGTTTCAAAATATAATTTTTAAAATTTAAGAATTTGAATGGAGAGTTTGAGAATAAAACAAATTTAAATTGAACATTTTTATTTTAAATTTGAAAATAGAAGCAGATTAAATCGTTCATAAATAAACAATCCTTAATCAGGGTGTCTACTAGACGGATGATTTTTAATTCCCGGCATTTTCTCGGTCAACTGATAATTTTTCCAAATCACTTTAAAAGAGTTCTAAATACTTGAATAATATCAAGTGATTTTTCTAAATATTTCAAGATATTTCTAAACATTTTAAAAGACTTATATTTCGGAACAGGGAATTCTGGAAGAATTACAATAATTTTTCAAAATTCCCGTCCAAAGAGAAAATTATAATTCATTACGGAAATTCCTCGTTCGAAAGTCAAAATTATAACTTTTTACGGAAACTCCCGGTTCAAAAGTCAAAATTATAACTCTGCGGGAATTCCCTGTCGCAATTGTCAAAATTAAACATCTTTCTGCATAAATTATAAAAGTAAGAATTTGTATTCAAAATTCGAAGTCGTTCCGAAATATCGGGATTACTATTTGCCAGCTTTAATGTATTAAAAATTAGCATATCTAAGAGCTTTCCCAAGTACTAATGCTTAAAATTTGAGACCATAATAATAAGTGTTAAAGGGCGACTTATGAATAATTAGCCGTTCGCTCAGCAAATTTAGGGGTCATTAAGCCTGGGTCTAGGGTAAAACTGTCAAAAAGACATTTGTAGACAACAGCAAGTCCTCTAGTTCCAGTGTCGCGACCGAGGGGCTCATTAGAGTCAATTTAGCGAAGGTTCTAAAAATAGATCATTGAAATTACTGCCACTGGGGACACTTGCAACGCATAGTATGACCAGAATAATGTGATTAGGCCAGGGATATTAAATATTACGCGAGGATCCTATACGTCATTACCGTCGAGATTTCTTGAAGGCCAGCTATCCTTTATAATTTTTTAATTTACCTACTTAAACCGAAAAAGTGATCAAAAGTGATTAAGGTTCTTATGAATTTAAAAGAATTCGTTTCACAAGACTTCAAAATAATTTAAGCTAAATTCAAGTGAATTGGAATTTTTTTTAAATATTGATTTCTGTAAAATAGGAGTGAATTTAGAGGAATTTAAAGAAAATTAGAAGAATTCTTTGAAATTCATAAAAATTCAAGTGAATTGAAAACAATTCAAAAATAGGCAAAAATCCATTGAATTAAGTAAGTTTGAAATGAGTTTATAAAAATTCAAAGGAAATAAAAAGAATTTGACGTAATGTCTGAGAATGCAAAGCGAGTTTAAAGGCTTTACGATAAATTAAAGAAAACATTGAATTGAGTTGAATTTAGAAGAGTTCAAAAAATCCAAAAGACTTCCAAAGAATTTTAAAGAATTCAGAGTGAATCCCAAATAAATTCAAATAATATTTTAAAATCTCTTTAAATCTTTAAAACCCTACGAAATCCCTCACTATTTGAGGGAAATCTGATATTACCTGAAATCCTAGAAAATACATTAAGATACCCTTAGATCATTTAAAATTCCTTAAAATCCTTGAAAATTGGCCTTGGAATCTTTTAACCTGTCTCTTATACTCATTTTTACTCAAAACTTACAAAACGCGCGAATTATGAAATACGGGAAATCTCCCGGTGTGATATTTTTCTCCCGGTTCTCCAGGGTGAGTGGCCACCCTGAGTTTTCACATTATCCAATTTATATCAGTAGAGTGGGAAAATTGCACAATTTCAAAATTGATCAATGTGAAAACTGTACAATTTGAAAATTGGTCCATGTGACAATTGGACAATGTGAAAACTGGTCAAAGTGAAAATTTCAAACTGCCTACAATATGACATTTATTGAAATGTGTATAAACATGTGAATAAATTAATTACAAAATAGAAATGTGAAATTAAATTATTGACGATGATGGATTTACATAATTCATATAAACACTTTGTTAGTTTCGTAAAATTAGAATCGTCATTCTTGGGTGATGAAATTGAAATGTTCTTATCAATAAATCATGTTATGTCAATTCTTCATTGCTTGTTTTGATTGAAAGACTGCACAAGTGCCTTTTACATATCTTATCGATTTCATAGAACGCAAGATGTGTCTATTTATTAGCGTGGATCAAAATTTCATTTTTTTCGTAAAGATTTGTCCGTTTTTTCATTATTATTTTTTAAATTGATTATTTATATATTTTTTATAGGAAGCCAAAGTATTATTCACTCTTGGAGTTTTGTATACGTGTGATCAAATTTTATAGTCTTTTGTTGTGTGTTTTTTTTTAAGAGAAAGACATTTACAAGTCATTGTAGGTACTTTTTTGGTAAAATGCTGACGTATTTTTCTTTCGCGAAAAGCGGTTTCCCGAACTGGAATTGCCATAATATTCACACAACCTTCGCAAATGAGATGCAGCTGTGGCGTATTTTCTTAGGTTGACAATGTCAATATTTATCATTCCGCAATAAGTTTTGCCGAACAAACTTTCGAACTGAGAAGTAAAATTGTATACACCTACATATAAAGCTTATAATGTCCAAATCGAGTCATTTTCTTAATATAGATATATTAATATGTATATTACATTACATTACAATATCATTCCTACATCGATTTTGCTCGATTGGAATACTCACGTATTTGTGATCTGATATATCTGGCTGATTTGATTTCATATCTCAATTTGCGAAGAATTTGACTTTTGATCTCTTGAGCTACGCCCTACTTTCAGAGTTTCAATGCGGAAGTATAACAAAAGAAGTTTCAATAAAAATTGCCAGATTTTCCCCCTCTAACTTCTAAATAACAGGTTATGTTCAAGGATGGCCTTTCCATTTTTGAGGTTATTGTAGCGCGAAAATTTGAAAATTCAAATTCCAAAATTTGGACATTGTGCAATTTGAAAATCTCAGAAGCTTTGAAAATTGAATATATTTGAACCACAGAAAATGATTTTCATTTGTAATTGCTCTCTTTGAGATCGCTAATGTTTCCAACCAAAAATTGGTGCCACATTCCACAAAAATGATGCGATTTTCATTAGCTCGTGGTGAAGCGGGGACTCAAAGGCACTGAATGGTGGAATAAGACTCGGGCAAAGCGCCGGCCATACGTCGACGAACTTGGAACACGGCCTATAGACGACCTTCCGAGGGCGCGGCGCCGCGCTCCGCCTCCGTCGGGTAATTGGAGAAACAATGGCAGCTCTCTCGACTCGACTTCCATAGCTTAACTTCCATAGCATGATTTCGATTCCGAGCACACGTCAAGAATTTCAAGGGCTACTTTCCGAGAGTCCACTAACTCAAAAACCGGTCTCGAGTAGTCGTGCTCTTGCGAAACTTTCCGACCATTAAGGCAAAAATTTCCGAAAGTCAGGAGTAAACTGGATGCGAAATGCGACGCGCACGAAACATATTATTGCATAAAAACCTTCACATCTGTATAGTTTTCACCTACTCATTTAATAAAAAAGAATCAACTTCAAAATAGGAACCTGATTCAAAGACTTTACCAACACAAATTTTTAAATGCAAAAATAAAGCAAAAAACTTATCAACAATACCTCAAACAATTTTTTAATAAGAGTGAATATAATCCTCATCAATGAAAAAATTAGCAGTAAAAATATATATTTTGTTGAAAAGCTAAATCAGTGATATAAGATCATTTTACTTAATTTTAATTAATTATGTTCTATCATATCCTCTATAGAGTGCTAATATAATGAACATCTCATTTTTTTAAATAAAAATACAATGGAACGATTTAATGAAAACTAAATGATGAATTAAATTTGTATTTTTTGCATTCAACCTGACGTGCATACTCAATTATATTTCTAAACTTGTCAAGTTACGATATATTTCCGACAGACTAAGCGACAGTCATTCTGACAGGGAAATTAGTTTTCTTCTCAAAAATTGTCGCGAAATCGCGTGACATTTCCAAGATATATCTTCTTTATTACATATAAAAAGAATAGTGTAAAAAGCATGTGACGCTTGTTAACGGATAACTAAAAATAAAAAGTTATTTTTACAGATGAGATTTAAAATGACCTGATTTCTCACAAAGTCCAGTTCAATGTTTGTTTTCATCAATTGTTTTGATTCTTTGTCAATATTTTGGTTTCTTCCTTCTCTCTTCTTTCCTTTTATTTCGCAACAATTAAAATTAAGAACTGCTGATATTTCAAAGACTGTACAGTAAATGTATTATACACCAGTAAAATTTCTTGTGAATTTTTGTAATTATAAAAAAATTTACACCTTTCTTTTAGAAAGTATATTTCAATCATTTATTTTGTAGCTGGATTAGTGATGAACTTTTGCTGACAGTTTCCAATTAGCTTTTGCATTTCGTGACTGCTTTCTTAGTCAGTGAAAGTTGTTCATTAATCCAACCCCTAAATTATCCTTACCACCGTTGCAATCAGAACAGTTTTATTACTGCCGGAGAAATAAATGAAGTTGCGGTATAAGAATATTGTCAAAATGTTGACAAATATGGATAAATTCTTTTGTGGCGGAATTTCGGTCGATGCAATATTCACAAATTACAACAATTTCAGTTAATGCAACTCTTAATTATTTCTCGTATTGTGTATTTCGTTATATACAAGACTAATATTCTTTAGAACCCGTGCGGAAACCTCAGGTTTGATTTTTTTACTATTTACCCGCGGCAATGTAGAATGTTCTTTTATACGGTTACTTCATAAACAAATTTTCAATCGCCTAGTAAAGAAAAGAGGCCTAGTCGAGGGCCGAGTTTAAATATTAGGACAGTCCGTACATTTAAACACTGTTGAGTCTAAACGTGCGGAACTGGCAAGGGGAATGGGGAGCTGGAAAGGAGAAGGGATGTAGCTTGTGTCCGCACGTATAAGCACTACAAAAAAAATACTTCTAAAAGTTCCACAAAACATTTCCAGGATTTGACCTAATTTTTAAGAGCATGTTTCAAGTAAAAAGAAAAAATAAGAAACTAGTTGTAACTTGTAATATAGATTTAAAAAGTGTCATTCATATTACGTTATTTTTAATTAATGCAACTACGAGCTTACAGATCTGCCATGAGGGATATTTGATGAATCTATTTCTATCTATCTTCAAAAAAGTGAGCCAAAGGTCGGAAGTCGTCCAAGTATTATGCAAGCATAATTTTTTTTTTTTTTCCACCCACCCCCTTGTAAATATATTTTAACATTACGAACATATGTCTGCAAGCATTCATGTAGACATTGTAGACCACTCACAATCAATTTTGTAAGTTTTGAATAACAGTTTTCTTTAATTTTTAATGCAGCAATTTGAAATTGTCTAGTTCTGAAAGTGTGTTAGAAACGCTTTATTTTGAAAGTTATTTAATTGAAATTTGTTCAATTTGGACCTTTCAATCACTTTGCAATGTTACGATACAATCACTTGCAATCATGTAATCGGTGTACACTGAATTTTGAAGTTATGCAGTACCCCTCGATTTGTAAAGTTTCAACATCTTGATTTTTTTTCTGATTTTCGAAGTGTCTAGACACACAGAAAATATTGGGTCTATGGCTACGCACACCGAATTTCGGCGAACCTAGCCTCCCTTTCCAGTTTCTCCTAGGATCACAAAATATTTGTTCTACACTTATCGAACTTCGGTGAAACTAGTCACGGTCTTCTATTTAACTTCTTTCAACTATAACAACGATTTTATTCGGAAACTATACAATATCGAGCATGATACATATTTCAATAACAGCCTGTTAATTATTAAACTTTGTACGCTTTTGATTTTAAATTGGAAAATTTAAAATATTCGCGGTATTAAGGATTGTATTTTTTTATTTGCATGATTGCAATTTAGCAACGTGGCACTAGTTAACACCTTGTGTTTCTAGCAAATTTTCCTCTGCAAATTGTATTTCGTAAATGTTAAATATTGTATTTTATAATAAGACTAAAATTACGCGAAGGCATCCTAAATTCCTAACTCATTTTGGACAAAAAAGTGAGATAGCACCCTATAATTTCAGGGTCACCAAATGTTGAGCAATAATCAATATTGAATACAACTTTCGCTTTAAACTATTTCGAGTTTAACTTTTAAGAAAACACTTTGTAAATATTTATTTAATCCAAAAATGATTTCCACTCGACAATTAGTTTATACCTTTGGTATATTCTTGAAATTTTTTATATGGATTTTTTAAAGTTTTGTGATAACTTCAATTTATTATTTTTATAGATTGCTGCTGATGTTTTCTTGTATGGTCTTTTTTTTGTTGTAAATTTACCTTTACGAATTTTTGATTTAATAAGCTGTTATAGATTTTGCAGGAATTTGACGAATTTCTGCAGAGTTGATTACAGATTTACTAAAATTGTCTTGGTAGTTTTTATTGATTAATTTGAAGGTTCCATTGAATTGGTTAAACTGCGTCAAATAAATATTGTGATAAAATAAAATGAGTTTTCACAAATGACAGATGATAGTTTTGCAAAAATCGATATTTCATAATTTGTTACAGACCTGACGATATGAATTAGATAACTTGTAATATTAACATTAAAGGTTCGATCTTCTTAATGAGAATTCATGAAGGTACGAAATATGTTCTTTTTATATCTCGTCTCTTGTTTTCAGTTTCTTCACAATTATATAAAAATCTCAAGTCTTGTGACTTATGGATTGTGATGGCTAAAAATCCAACAATTGTCGAACAATTCTCGACCACTTGTTTTCCAAAATCGAGACTAAAGCTCTCTAAACACTGATTAGCTTCTTCAAAAATCAAATCAGAGTCTATTTTCTCGCATCTAAAGCGTTTGAATCTCCTGTCTTGAGTACTTAATAAAATAGTATATATATTCTTCGTGATAAAAGCATCAGGCAACACCTGTATAAGTTGTACCTTATTCTGAAGTGCGTCGATGAGGACATAGACGAGGAGGGTGATTTCTTCCTCGTCGGATCCAAGCGCATTACCCTGGAGACCGGCAGTCGCCACGTAAAGGGCGACCAGGTGCGTCGGCCCCATTCCTGCCGTCATCTGCATATCCGGCGTTGGCGAGGGTTGCAACCCTCAGAACAAGTTCAACAATTTTCACCACCCGGATTTTCGTATCTTCACGGTAAAAATGAAAAAAAAACACTATCTTTGCACCCGCGGAACACTCGCGTCAATTGGCGCTCCGGCGCAGGTGATCGCAGAACTAACACGACATGTCGCCTGTTGCCTCGAACCCGTTGCGTCGAACCCGTTACGTCGCTGCGTTACTACCTGGGAACCTTTTTTGAGGTTATGAGCGGCGACACACCTTGCCAGATTCCTTTTCGTTTGGAGAGAGGGAAGGAGGTGAGGTTCACTTTTTCTTCAACAGGGGAGCACCGCAGTGAAAATATTTCTTACTTTTAGGCACGACGTCGTCGAGCCGGCGACGGCGAGGACGAACACGAGGACGACGTTCGTTCCGTGTGAACGATGGACTGGTCGACCCCCGTCGCGCGCGCGCGCACCATCGTTGGCTCACCTGGCGACTGCGCGTCGCCGCCTGCTTCTTCCTTTTCGCTCTTTTCGCTCTTTTCCATCTTGCTTCTTTCTCCCCACTACACCCTTTGTACACACACCGCTGGGCTGGCTCGCTCGCTCGGCCGCTGTGCTCAGTCCGACAGGTAGGCAACTTTACGGAATTTACGAACCGACACTATTCCCTTATTGTGTGTGGCTTTTATATCAATAGGGTGGCTGCAAACTTTAGAGCACTTTATTCTCAGTTTTGATTTCTATTGTAAATTAGTAGCTTTATATGCTAGCTTACAGAGTATAGAAAACTACAAATTGTGAATTAATAGTGAATTAGTATAGTTTTATACTACTTTACATTAGAAAACTGCTAAGGAACTTAGTAATGCTTACGAATTTCCTTTATTAAACTTAGCTAAGGGAGCTTTCACGCATATTACGTGACGCTCTGAAGGGGGAGGGGGGGGGTCTACCCTAACGTCACAAAGTATCACATAGAAGGGGAGTTGCAAAGATTTTGTAACACGTGACGCTCGTCTAGGATCAAACAATAAAATTAATATCTGTGTCAATTCATTAAAGACCAATATTATCGACCCAAAAAAATGTAGTAGTTTTTAAGGGTACCGTCTAAGTTAATCTTGAAATTATCTCAAATGGAAAGAAATGTCTAAAGAGTTCAATTAAAATTATTTTCATACAAGCACCAAATAGTTTTAACTCATTATTCATTGTTTAATTGACGATTATATAAAATTATATTTATATTTCGTATTTAAAAATAGGAGTGGGTCAGCTTCAATATTGCATAACATTTTAGGGGGAAGGGGTCACCGAAACGTCACAAGTGGGAGGGGTGAGTCAAAAATCACTAAAAAGAGTGTCACGTAATATGTGGATGTTCCGTAATGGGATTGGTAGTTTCCTACTAATTCATAGTAGAAATTCTTACTAAAATAATTGGTAAACAACTTCGCAGTAGTACATTAGTAGAAAACTAGATTCAGATTTCGAGAGAAGAAAGTTTTAAATTAAAACTATATGGTCAATTTTTCTTTAAATTTATGTTATATGAATCTGAATCATAAATATGTATCTTAATTCCTGACCCATTCACCATGCAGGTCATTGACCCTACGCGCCTGTAGCGTTTCAAAAAACAAGGTTTTGAAAGTTTACCCATATGAATGCCCCGATTACGTCGTCATGCCCATCTCGCTTCGCACATGTTCTTTGCGAGCTTGCATTATAGATCTTAGTACAAAGGTGAACGTAATCCTAATGAAAAACAGAAAATAATTATCAGCAACTACAAGGTGTCAATTTATTCCTTAATGAGGATATTTTTACATCATTTGAAGAGTTGAGTATTGTTTAGAGAAGTCAAATGGTCTCTCCTTATATTGCTCACCAAGTCATAACAACAACATACTGCATAACACATTTACAATATTGTACAATTTTGCCGTATCGTAGAAGTTACATGCAAATATTGTTTATTAATATTTTGTATCTATGAAGATAACATGTGTGACTTTAATCACAAAAATGTATTTTCTCCTTACTTTAAGCAGGATGGACCCAACTTTGACTTAATTCTTAAAGTAATGATAATGATTTGATTTTAAAGCCGAACATTTATTTAACATACAAAAATAGCATTCTCAGCATCCAAGAAAATTGATGATGCAGTCGGTACGGTAGTCGGTAATGCGTAATAATTGTAAATATCAAAGAGGTAAATAAAAAAAATCAGGGAGATGCTTTCAGGAGAAGGGAGAAGTTTTGGTTGCGGAATTTAGTTATCTTTACTGTTGCTACCACGTCCAGGTCCACGGACCTGCGGTGAAAATGTAAGCCAGGTAGAGGCCGGAGAAGGGAAAGGCGGGCACAATCCAAGGAACCTGGTTCAACCAGGTAAGGTGGCAAGGTGCATAGACCCTCCACTCACCAGGCTCTCCACTTCTTATATTTCTAACTTCTATCTTTCATCTTCTAAGAAGATTCTAAGCTTCTAACAATAATAAACCTAAGTTATAGCCCTTGATAGTTTAGAGCTAATTATATATTTCAAAAATGTATTATCGGTATCACATTTCTAGTAAAATCATTAAATTGTTACATTTTAAATATGTAATATTTTTATTAGCTATATGATGGCGACCCAAAATTTCTGACTGTATGTATAAAGGTCTACTACTGTAAGATCAGTTCTACCTGTTTTTCCCAAAGTTTTTTCATTCTTGGACGGTCTCTGTTTGCTTTATAGGTTCACCTGATGCCACAGAAGCAAACTAGATTCCAGGTAAATACCAGAGTTTTTAAATCCTATAAGATGCAGGATAAGGGATAAGAGGCTAAGATTATTTTAACGATCGTTAAATCTTCAATCCAACAATCATTAGCCAGACAAGAAACCTTATATGAAAAGTTCACTTCTCTGGTATCCATAATGTTTCCGATAATTGCAGCTGATCATTGTTTTGACCCATAGATTCGTTCATTTTATGATCTATCAATCGTTATCGTGATTAATGATCATCGTTTTTGATGAAATTGTGATTATGTGATTTGTAGGTTTATCATTTGGACAACTTGAATTTGGCAAGATTAAAAAACCTAACCAAAGGGTGAGATGTCTAACGGATCCCAAACAGTGTTTAAAATGTTTAATTAATTGGAAAGAGAACAGAATTTCGAAAACAAAATCAGTTTCATCTCCGAGGGGCTAGTCACTAAGAAATCTTAGACATACGCTCCTATGCGTGGAACGAACAGCCGACTAAATCCGAAAGCCGCTGAGTTTAGCCGATTCCATAGAATCCCACGAGTTCTGATCGCGAGCAGCGTCGGAAATCTGGGAACTCACGGCAATCTCACCGAAATCTTGGAAATCTCTAGAAAAATTCAATACAGATTGCCGCATTCACAGTTTTGAGATTTCCAGATTGCGTAGTGAGTAGTCCCTCGTTCATCTTACCACTTCTTCCTGTTTTTAAGTAACCCCCTTATCACACCTCAACAGTGCATCTGGTTGATACATGCATACTATCCATTACATCTATCGATCTCTCATCGAATCTCGCTTCCTCTCCCCCACTCCTATTCTTCCCTATACCACTTACTACCCTCCTCTATCAGTACTTCTCCCACGCCCTCTATACCTCTTTCAGTATATCACTATGCCTTTCTTTCCTACTAACCCCTTTCTGTTTTCCCTTTTGCATCCCACAACTGCCTAAATCCATACACCTTCATGTCTCTCGTTATTGTCCTTTTCCCCGTCGGCCCTTTCCTTCTGACCCCCTCACCATACGCCCCACTAATGCATATCAACCATCATCACCTCTCCCATCTGCCTACAACATTCTTTCATAACCCTTTTCTCACATGTCCCTCTCTCCACCTAGGAGTCGTCGACTACCATTCCGTTTTCCCTTCTCGCGATCTTGCCCTTCAACCTTGTCCGTGGCAACCCATGCCCTTTCATCTCACCTTCCATCACACCTCCAACAGCTCTGGCTTAACCGAAGCTTCTCCTCTCCTTGTCTCTGTATCACCTCCCATGCTCCTCCCACATCCCTGCCCCAACCATGTTTTTATACACCTCCCCCCTCTACCTTTGCCACCCACGCACAGATTCCTCCCTCGCACAGCTGCCACCCTTTGCTTGTAACAATATGCCTTCTACTCCATGTACCCCCTCGCCATCGTCACTCCCCTTCACATATCACAACTCCATCTACAAAACATACGTCTTGCCCCTCCCCCCCTCTCTCACTCAACTATTCTTTAGCATATGCTCTCTCCTTTACCTACATGCCCCTAATCCCCTATCTCCCACAACCGCCAAAGATCGTTTTTTCTTTTGAAACGCGTTTTTCAAAAATCCCATGATAGATGGACGCACCAGCTGCAAGGGTCAAGTGTATATTTTCTTTACTTGTGCTTATGCTGATAATTTTTTACTTTTGTACCTATTTCAGTGAAAAAATTGAAGTTCTGAAATTTCTACCCTAAAATGTATAGTGTTATTTGTTTGAGAAATAAATAAAAATATGTATTTCAGATGATTTTCTTAATGATTTACGTACTATTTTAATTTATCATTCCAGAGAAAGCTAAGCGATGATAAATCTATCGCCATTTCAATCAGATTATTACATGCACCTTGAACATGTAGCACCATATGTTTGTTCACACAATGGTTATTAAATTGCTCCATTCACATAAGAAAAAAAATTGGCTCAATCGGTCGTAAATTGTTCCTAGAAAGGCTTGTTGCTTCTCCTGTAAAATTAGGTTGATTGGATTAGTACGGTTTAGCTCGGCTTTCCCCTGCTTCAATTGTTATTCCTATTCGAAGTTCAATTTACGTTTTACAGAATTAAAAAAAACTATTAAAATTATATTCGTCTAGAAATTAAATTCTCAGCTTTTTTTCATCATGTAAGTATCTAAGAAAAACACCTTGATTAATTTTTATGGTTGACGTCTAAAATATCTATACAATTTAAAAAATAAAACTTGAGCTTACAATAACAACGCCAGTAAAAACGCAAGCATCAACTTGAAGCCAACTCCAGAGTATATAAGTTATATACCTTCTTTTGAACATAAAAAATTGACATTTGATTGTAGTTAAATATAGAAGGAAATCAAGCTGACGGCAATAAACAGCATATTGATGGCTTGTCGAAGCTTGGGCTACGAATGCAGATACATGATTGCGTATATTGATATATGTGATTCTAAAGTTACGTATGATGCTCATAACTTTGATCTTGACACGCAGACCTTTTTATATCACTGAGAGGCATTAGATGTTCATTAAAAATGTTCCCATATCCTCAATCACATGCAACATTACACTGTTAGAAATTTCTATAGTGATTTTACTATAAATGTAATGGAAGCAATATGCATATAAGTGTAGTAAATTTAATATACCATCATATTGTAGAATTAATATACATGTATAGTAAAAAACAGTGCATGAAAGTTGAAAGTTCTGTGATGCACCCAAATCTGTTCAAATATTTAAAACTAAAGTAATAACCTAAAATTCATCGATTAAATTCTTATTTATAATCAAAGTGAAACGTACGGGTAGATTTTTCTTCAAAATTCACTGTAAATGTCAACATTTTAACGTAAGTACCGCTGCTTTTAGGTTAGGTGTCTTAATAAATCGCTTAATTGAACTTTTCCACTTAAAACCCAGTATGATTTATGTTTAACTAACAAAAAATATTATGCTTCATCATTTAGAATTGAAAATTACTGCCATCATTATTTTTTATTTGTTAAAAGTAAAATTACCTCACTTTTATAAAAGTTGATCAATATACATGTATATGAAATTCAATATATAGCCTCCTAATTAATATTTCATAGACTGAGATTTTAGATTCAATATACAAATGTATGGTAAATCTATATTGAAATTACAAACATTTTTAACAGTGTATGTATGTTTGCGCGGCTTTTCGTATTTTTGTGTGTTTGGTTATCTGAATGTTGTAGGCACTCTGACTTTTAAAAGCTTCATCTATTTGAGTCAGCCTTTGATACACTTTGTCAGGGTCTCAAAATGAAGATCAAGTTCGCTCAGTAGATATTTCTGACAAAACTTACAAAATTTCGAGCATTATCAAAATTTTAAGAAGAAAAAATTAAAGAGTTTTTGACAATGTGATCAGTGTTTCTGGTACAAGACAAAAAGAATCGCAAATTATCCTAATGGCAATTTTAATTCAATGAAAATCGAAAAGGCTATATGCTTTTCAACATTTGGAAAATTTTCAAAAAATAGAAAAAACTATTTTTCTGATAGATTAAGGAATTCTTATCAACATTTATACTGAATATCACAATATAAATCCTTGAAAATTTAGCGTGGCCACAATATTCAGGTAACCACACAACCGACAAAATTTTATGATTTTCGGACTCTGTCGCGCCGCGCGCAATGAGAATGTGCCCGCTCTCTCAGTTCTTTATTTCTCTCATCAATGTATTCTCGAAATTGATCACCTCTATCAAAAAATGTAGTATCACAAAAAAGATGCATCTCGTGGAGCAGTTTAATTTTTGCTTGAACCTTTTGCCAGGGAATCAATATTTCAATCAAAATAGGTACAATTTCATTTTTCCTTGTTTTTAAACGTAATTGTTAATTTTGTATGTTATGAATTGTCTGAATCAAAGAATGATGCGGGAAATTTCTCTTTATAAATGGTTTTTCTAGTCGATGTAGCATTCAAAGGTTTAAAAGCCACGTAATTGTAGACGTACTATTGCATTAATTAAGAGAAAAAATTTAAAACGCAAATATCTCTAAACTGACCAATTTTTCGGGTCATCACCTAACTTTTTGAATTTATAAAAAAAGCTCGAAATTCATTGACAGGAATTTTGTATTTTATGAACATGAATTTTTCAAATAATGATCACAGTAAAATAATTGGTTACAATAATTTCACGATTATTTAAATAATACCTATTTTGTTTAGTATACATAGGTTACGTGTTGATATAGGCTACGCAGTTTGCAGGTAAAAATTAAATGAAAGATTCAAGAATTAAAAATTTTGAAAAGAAATGAAATGAAATTGTTGAATTCACAGACATACCTCTTAAAAAAATCATTGAAATGTTGAAACTATGTCTAAATTCTACCCATTTCAAATTGTATATCTTAACCTATAAACAAAAATCTGGCCTAGCTATGGGTTCACCCTTTCGCCGGCTGCATCCAATATTGTGATGGAAAAACTGGAACTCTACTTGTTTACAATCTTTACCTTTCAATGTACTGTTTTTCTATATATATGTGGATGCTATCATAACTGCTACTCCTACAGACAAATCACATATAATACTTGATACATTTAACTCATACCATCCCAAAATGAATTTCACTATAGAAATAGAATGAAATTCAAAAACAAGTTTTTTGGACACACTTATTATCAGAAAAAACATCATTTTGAGGGTAGATTGGTTTCAAAAGCCTACCTGGTCTGGAAGATATTTAAATTTTATTTCTTCACATCCTAATTGCCAAAAATTTAGGGCAATAACTGGTTTATTTTTTAGATTGCTTAGAATCTGTGACCTTTACTTCAGAACCAAAAATATTAATCTAATTATAGAAACTTTCAAAAATAATGGTTATCCAATATCAATTATCAAACATTGTTTAAATAAGGAACTTTTCCGTCTTTAAAATTCGGAAAATTTTTCAAGTAAATCTATTATAGATGTGTCTAAAAAATTCATCGATTTCTTGCCCATAATTGAAGGGTCTTCCAGAAAAAATATAAAAAATCTTGAAAAATGCAAATATAACAACTATTTACAAACCGGTTAATAAATGTTCAAAATATTTTGATAACTTAGAAGATTCTCTTTCAAAAGGTAAACTTTCTGGAGTGGCTTACAAATATAACTTCAAGTACTGTGATTCTGTTTATGTGGGTAAAACGGGGAGAACAATAGAAACACGTCATCGGGAACATGCATATTCTATTAGAAATTTAAATGCACCTAATCACACTGCGCTTACACAGCATTACATGGATTCTGGTCACACTTTTGACTTTGATCATGTTAACATCCTTC
Source organism: Andricus grossulariae (assembly GCA_011634705.1). Classification (NCBI taxonomy): domain Eukaryota; kingdom Metazoa; phylum Arthropoda; class Insecta; order Hymenoptera; family Cynipidae; genus Andricus; species Andricus grossulariae. Next base: position 82,789,277 of record JAABKJ010007545.1, on the reverse strand, counting down.
TTTGTGAAAAAACACTGCTCGTAGAAAATTTATAGAAAATTTCTTTATCAATAAAGAGCTTCATTCAGTAAATTCGATATATGAAGAAAATATTTTTCGAACTGCATATAAACCATTAACCAGGTTAAACTTATCAACTACTCTTGTTTCCAGTTTTTTCCATTACAATGTTGAATATAATAGATAGTTTTTTATTTCCAACTTGAACCTCTCTATAATTTTTATCAGCTCTATATATTTCTCAGAATTTCTCTATTTTAAAAACATGTATTTTCGTTCCCACATAATCCAGTTACAAGAGTTTAAAACTCGTTATTAGATCCGTTCTTACCAATCTTGACTCACGTGGCTATCTGCCTTATCTACAATCTTTGTTACCATATGATCTGAATTTAAAAAGTTTTCTTACCTACAATCTTTGTTACCATATGATGTAAATTTGAAAAGTTTCTTAAAATCTGTATTTTTTTCAGTCAGTTTTCCAGTAGATCCTTCACTCATAATCTGGACTTACGTGGTTCTCTGCCTTATCTACAACCTTTTGTTAACATATAATGTAAATTTCATCGCCTCCCAATAGCTGCATTTTTCCAGTCGGTTTCTGTCCTTTGTCTTAAACCTTTCTCCAAAAATGCCGTACGGCAATTTTGTTTTTTATCTAATATCTGACTTTTCAAATTGTCAAAATTTATTTTTCACAATATTCGGTATGTACCTTTATATATTCAATTGTTTTCTTTTTGAGTATTTTTTTAATTTTGTAAAGTTAATCTGTATTTTTTAATTTTTCAGACGATAATTTGTGACTGAAGGGGGTCCAAATTGTCGGTCGAAACGTTTAAAAACTTTTAATTTTTGACTCTTTCATTTAATCTTGATTTGTAAACCGATTTTTCGACATTAAAGAAACTAGTATCAACTGCAGATTGTGTTCTTTCTGCACATTATGTAAATACAGTCGAAGCTATCAATAAGGCTGCTACGAATAAGGCCGCTTCCCCTCATCTTTGCTCGAACTCGCCGAGACGCTTCCCCCACTCTCACGCTGACTTCGAAATTCCAGTCAGCCGCTACTAATAGTGCTGCCGTAGAAACCGCAATTTTTATGGTTTCCAGGAGAGTTTTTCTTACATTATCGAAATATAATATCAATAAATATAAAAATATCTCAACTAATATTCGATATACTTAGATAATATAAGAAAACTCTTCTAAAACCCATGAAAATTGCGAATTCTACGGCGGCACTGTCAGTAGCAGCTGAATGGAATTTCGAAGTCAGCGTGTGAGTGGGGGAAGCGTCTCGGCGATCTCGAGCAAGAATGAGGGGAAGCGGCCTTATTCACAGCGGCCTGATCGACAGCTTTGACTGTAATTAGATACTTGATATTATGAAAATATTGAGATGAAAATTATTAATATTGATAGTTTTTGCGTATTTGATACGTACTGATCATAAAAAATTCTTCACAAAGTTTTCATTTCAATTAACATTCTTTATTTTCTGTAACAAACTGTATATTAGCTTCACACAAAGAATACTCTGTAAGTGTACATTTTTTTGACAATAAATATAATTTTGGTTCATGGAATGACGGTTTTTGATTCACTAGTCTACAACTAAAGTGATTTCTATTCTTAGCTGTAAATGAAACCATTTTATTTGAAACTTATAGATGAAAAACAGTCATTCCATCGCCAAAAGACTAAATTACGTGACGCAGGATCGGCTAGTGAAATCTAGTGTTTTTCTTCATGGAGATGCCTATTTGATCGGCATCTACCTGCCTGCTTTTTTTGTTTTTAAAGAGACTTTTTGGTACCCTGTAGATCATGTGTGAATGTATATCAGTTACTTATAGTCATTAAATTTATGTACAGAGCACTGCACTCAAAAAAACTTCAAGGATTCGGTTTTATATACAGGTAGCGGCAAACAAGGTATTTTTAATTTATAGAAGATTGGTTTTTGGAAATTCTGAATCTAATTAATAGAAGTTCTATTCTCATATTTCGTTATCATTTGATAAATTTTGAATTAGAATTTGTATCTAAATTTTATATACCAGGGTATTTGGTATACATTTGAAGGGTGCCGCAGTCAAAGCATGTAAGTCAATTGGGAAAAATTTTTCAGGATAGTCAAAAAACCTTCTCAAAAATCAACATTCATGTCATTCCAGATTTCATAGAGATCTAGAAATTTCAATGAACAAAATTGTGAAAAAATTAATATTTGTTGAGATACAGATCGTCAAAAATCGACTGCAGTCAAAGCTGTTCACATAATGAAAGTCTTCTGGAAATTAAAAATATGTACTGATTTTTCTTGAAAACACTTCTAATTTTCAACTTGATGAGGCAAATAATATATCTTACTTATTGTAACTTTTAACTTATTGGGACAAGTAACATGTCGTTAGAATTTCCAAAGAACGTAGCTTTCGAACATATTATTTCTAAATTAGTAATTGCAAAATAAAAAAATGTTTGTGTGTGGTATGTATGTATATGTGGCATTCCGCATGAGGCTCTCTGACGGCAAGGGTCAGCGGCAGCAGTCTGGGGATCCTACAGCTGCGTGAAGGGAAGTTGGATAGTGAGGGTAGGCTTTAAAGCAAACAGGTAGACTGTGATCAAATAGGCAATGTCCCATTCTTTAGTACCTGGAAAACAGATAAGAAACGCATAATTTCTTCCAGCTTTTGTCCTGTGTGTTCCAGTTATTGAAGAATAATTCACTATTTCTCTACCCGGCCTTGAATTCCCCACGCGGAAAAAGTATATAAGTTTCTTCATAGCATAGTGGAAGAAATAATGTAAAATTTTTGGCTGCGTCTGTTCGTCTTGAAAAACTGGAATAGTTGTAAAAAGGGATAAGCTTGTTGACCCTAGACAAAAAACAAAAAAAAAACAAATTATTAAAAAGATGTTTATTTTGTTGACTAGTGTTATTTAAATTTAGTTTGTCGGTGGAATGACAGTTTTTGATCTACTAGTTATTATCAAAATGTTTATTGAAAAACGAGCTTTCGCTAAACGACGTTGAGTCTCATCAGGAATATATGATTGGAAAATACATTTTACGAGCAGTTAAAATATTTAGTTTTTGGTAAATAAGGTTATTGGAGTTTCAGAGTCAGTTTGAAAAATGATCTCGAGTGTAAAGTTGAGAATAAGTTAAATTGAACGTTTTTCATGTATAATGAATTTATTTTTAAAATAAAGTAACTTCCATAAAAATGTGTGAACACACTCTCCTGGGCATGCAGTGCATTTTTTGTGTCAAATAAATAAACGAATTCATTATACATGAAAAATGTTAAATTTAACTTGTTCTCAACTTTACACTCTAGATCTTTTTTCAAACTGATTGAAACACTAATAACTTTATTTACCAAAAACTAAATGTTTCAACTGCTTATAAAACGTATTTTCCAAACATGTATTCCTGATCAGACTCAATGCCGTTGAGCGAAAGCTCGTTTTTCAGTAAACATTTTAATAATGACTACTAGATCAAAAACCGTAATTCCATCGACAAAATAAAATAGAAACTCATTGTTCAACACTGGATGGCTACGGAATGTATTTCTTGATCATTACCTTTCTATAAATAGAATGTGTTATGGCTAGCATGAATTACAAGTCCAGAACGTGAAAACTCCTAATTTAGTATTTTTATTGGCGCAGTAAGCTGTAAAATAGGTATATTTTTGGTTACATCTAATATAGAAGACTAGGTGATGAAATAAGCATTCACGTTTACAAAAGAGTTTAGGAAAATTAGCAATAAGTTCCTAATAATCTATCAGATCCTTTCATTTAAAAATATGAGTTTGTTAAATCTTTAGAGAAATAAAGTTGCTTACTGGAACACTGAGAAATTGGGAATGGTGGTTCTTTGTGGTGAGTTCCGCAACAAAGATAATTTGGCGCAGTCGCTGCTTTACAGCAGTGGTCTGTAAATTAATTGAATGATCTTTAGTAACTATTATACATTTACATCGGACTCTAGAGATTCTCTTAAGATTCTCAAATTCCATAACAAAGGACTTGAGAAACTGTTCAGGAATTTTATTATTCTGGAATTTTCCAATTTGGGAATTTTCCAATTCGGTAATATTTTAAACTGTTCAGGAATTTTAAAATTGGGTATTATTATAAATGTTCGGGTATTTTATTTTCTGGAATTTTCCAAATCAGGAATTTTATTATTCGTGAATTTTCCAATTCGGTAATATTTTAAACTGTTCAGGAATTTTCAAATTCGGTATTATTATAAATGTTCAGGAATTTTATTTCCTGGAATTTTCAAATTCGGTATTATTATAAATGTTCAGGAATTTTATTTTCTGGAATTTTCCAATTCGGTAATATTTTAAACTGTTTGGGAATTTAAAAATTCGGTATTATTATAAATGTTCGGGAGTTTTATTTTCTGGAATTTTCCAATTTGGGAATTTCATCCTAAGGGAATTTTCAAATTATGTAATCTTAACTATAAACTGTTCAGGAATTTTATTATTCTGGAATTTTCCAATTTGGGAATTTTCCAATTCGGTAATATTTTAAACTGTTCGGGAATTTTTAAATTCGGTATTATTATAAATGTTCGGGAGTTTTATTTTCTGGAATTTTCCAATTCGGGAATTTTATTATTCGGGAATTTTTGAATTTAGGAATTTTATCCTTCGGGAATTTTCAAATTACGTAATCTTGACTATAAACTGTTCGGGAATTTTATTATTCTGGATTTTTCCCATTCGAGAATTTTCCAATTCGGTATTATTTATTATAAGCTGTTCGGGAATTTTATTATTCTGAAATGTTTCAATTCGATATTATTATAAACTGTTCAGGAATTTTATTATTCTGGAATTTTCCAATTTGGGAATTTTACCAATTCGGTAATATTTTTAACTGTTCGGGAATTTTCAAATTCGGTATTATTATAAATGTTCGGGAATTTTATTTCCTGGAATTTTCCAATTCGGGAATTTTATTATTCGTGAATTTTCCAGTTCGGTAATATTTTAAACTGTTCGGGAATTTATAAATTCGGTAATATTATAAACTGTTCTTGAATTTTATTATTCTGGATTTTTCCAATTTGGGAATTTTATTATTCGGGAATTTTCAAATTCGGTAACGGTAATATTATAAACAGTTCGGGAATTTTATTACTCCGGAATTTTTCAATATGGGAATTTTATCCTTCGGGAATTTTCCAATTCGGTAATATTTTAATGTGTTCGGGAATTTTCAGATTCGGTAATATTATAAACTGATAAGGAATTTTATTATTCTGGAATGTTTAAATTCGATATTATTATAAACTGTTCAGGAATTTTATTATTCTGAAATTTTCCAATTTGGGAATTTTATTATTCGGGAATTTTCCAATTCGGTGATATTTTAAACTGTTCGGGAATTTAAAAATTCAGTAATATTATAAACTGTTCGGAAATTTTATTATTCTGAAATTTTCCAATTTGGAAATTTTATGCTTCGGGGATTTTCAAATTTGGTAATACTATAAACTGTTCGGGAATTTTATTATTCTGGAATTTTCCAATTTAGGAATTTTATTATTCGGGAATTTTCAAATTCAGTATAATCATAAGCTGTTCGGGAATTTTATTATTTTGGAATTTTCCAATTCGGTAATATTTTAAACTGTTCGGGAATTTTATTATTCTGGAATTTTCCAATTTAGGAATTTTATTATTCGGCAATTTTCGAACTCGGTATAATTATAAGCTGTTCGGGAATTTTATTATTTTGGAATTTTCCAATTCGGTAATATTTTAAACTGTTCGGGAATCTTATTATTCTGGAATTTCCCAATTTGGGAAATTTATTATTTGGTAATTTTCAAATTCGGTATTATAATAAACTGTTCGGGAATTTTATTGTCGCGAATTTTCCAATTCAGTAATATTTTAAACAGTTCGGTAATTTTATTATTCTGGAAGTTTCCAATTTGGGAAATTTATTACATGGGAATTTTCAAATTCGATATTAAAATAAACTGTTCGGGAATTTTATTGTTCTGAAATTTTAATATTCGGGAATTTTCCAATTCTGTATTATTACAAACTGTTCGGAAATTTTCCAATTCGGTAATATTTTAAACTTTTCAGGAATTTTATCATTGGGAATTTATAAATTCGGTAATATAATAAACTGTTCGGGAATTTTATTGTCGGGAATTTTCCAATTCGGTAATATTTTTAATTGTTCGGGAATTTTTCCATTTGGTAATATTTTAAACTGTTCGGCAATTTTATTATTCGGGAATTTTCCAAATTGGGAATTTTATTCTTCGGGAATTTTCAAATTCGGTTTTATTATGAGCTGTTCGGGGATTTTATTATTCTGGAATTTTCCAATTCGAGAATTTTATTATTCGGGAATTTTCCAATTCGGTAATATTATAAACTGTTCAGGAATTTTATTGTTCGGGAATTTTCCAATTCGGGAATTTTATTATTCGATAATTTTCCAATTCGGTAATATTATATACTGTACGGGAATTTTATTGTTCGGGAATTTTCCAAATTGGGAATTTTATTATTCGGGAATTTTCAAATTCGGTTTTATTATAAGCTGTTCGGGAATTTTATTATTCTGGAATTTTCCAATTCGAGAATTTTATTATTCGGGAATTTTCCAATTCGGTAATATTTTAAACTGTTCGGGAATTTTCCCATTCGGTAATATTTTAAACTGTTCGGGAATTTTATTATTCGGGAATTTTCCAAATTGGGAATTTTATTATTCGGGAGTTTTCAAATTCGGTTTTATTATAAGCTGTTCGGGAATTTTATTATTCTGGAATTTTCCAATTCGGGAATTTTATTATTCTGGAATTTTCCAATTCGGGAATTTTATTATTCGGCAATTTTTCAATTCGGTAATATTTTTAACTTTTTGGTAAGTTTATCATTGGGGAATTTTATGTTTCCGGAATTTTATTATTCGAGAATTTTTCAATTCCGGTATGAAGAATAACTGCAAGTTTTATTTAAAAAATATCAAAGTTAGCTTACTGAATAACCTGGTATTTTAAAAAGTTATTTTATCCCAAAAAATTTGGTTTGAAAGAATTTATGCCGAAATTTCAGTACATGTATTTTCCTTTTTGTCGGTAAGGAAATTATTTTTTTCTTACCATCAAATCCACTTAAAAATTATCACTATATGTTATTATTTATTTGACTTAAAACTAGATCGACTGACTGCAGCCCGGCATACAGTGTTAGCTGGCGCATTGCATTAAACAGGCGCAAAAATCTCAATTTTCAATTACAAAAAAAAAACAACAACATTTTTCGAAAAAATCGCTTTGCTACCGCAAGTAAAATACCTTTCAGATTATGTGGTTCAAATATTAAATTAAGCAATGCATCCTAATAGACGTATTATGTATATGAAGAAACCCCGATTCGTTTTAAGCCCCTTAAGGAAATCCGCGATAGTCAGTTTTCACATAAAACTAATACCTTCTCATAAATAATGAGAATGTAAAAAACGATGATGTCTCGTTTGTGTGAGTCCTGCGTAGGATTAATTCACCAATTTAGATTATATATTTTTAAGAGTCGATTTTATCTGAACCATGAGAATGAAAAATTACTTTAAGGGTGACGGACGATGTTCTCGCTATGGCAAGACCCAGTACAGTACAAATCTTAGAAAACAATATAATCGCACAATTTCAAGGCTGGAGTATTAAAACTTTGATAAATTTACAAACACCTGGAGAACACGCAAGCTGTGGGGGACTTCTCGAAGAAAGTGGATTCACATACAACCCCAATGATTTTATGAAGAATGGCAGTAAGTTCCTAAACTTAGGCTTAATTTAAGTTAATACATTCGTTTCAATTTCAAACTGACTTCACTCGGTTCAGACAAATTATAGTCTGACATGAACATTATTATTAAATGAAATATTGTGTTCATTACATTTTTTATATACTATCAGCTTTAATAAACTTTCTATATTTGAAAAGAGGATACAAATTATAATATAGCAGGCCTCGGACTCATTTGTTATCAAATTTGTCAATATTAAATCGAGGGGTTAACTATTTTTCAATTTTGTGAAACTCTTCGCCCGGGGTGATTGCTAGAGAGATTGGTCAGCGACCTAGGTCGGAGCAGTGTTGCGGGGATAACACCCCTTAAATCCCTTAAAATTCTTTCCCAAAAAGGATTTCGCTCAGTGGTGAGAATATATTCTAGAAGCTTAGTACGTTCAAGAACTGCTTTAGCTGTGGAACGGTCTCGAAGTCGGTAAGGTAGGAATTTTTATCGAGATTCCTACCTTACCGACTTCGAGACGGTTCCACAGCTAAAGCAGTTCTTGTACGTGCTAAGTTTCTAGAATATATTCTGATTGATGTCATACAGACCATACGGTGATAATCTGCAATTGTGCACGAACATGTTTTTGTTTAAATATTACTTCACAAACCGTACCATTTTTGCAATTTTTTAAAATATTTAAGTTTTTCTTGTTTCAATTTATCAAATTTGTTGGAAAAAAATTTCCTCTTCCGATTAAAAAAAAAAATAACCAAAATTTGATGAAAACAAAAAAATGATAAAACCCAAAAAGGAGGCACTTCCCAATTCTGTAAAAATTTAAAACCAAAATTTCCTTTCTTCTCTTATTTCCCACTTTTTTTTCTTCCAGATATCAATAAAATAGTTACCTTGTTAAAAAAAATAATAAAAAAGTGTCAAAAATTTTCAATAGTGGCAAGTCCGAGGTCTGACATAGAAATAAGATTTTTAAATATTAAAACAGAAAAGATATTGCAAATTTTATGCAAGCCTACTGTCCTTGAACAGAAGGATCAAAGATTTGTTTTAAAATGACTTTTACAAACATTTCAGAATAACTTCACAGGTCGAAGAAATTTTCAGCAGACATGCAATGCAGTAAATCTATATACGTTAAGCAAGATAAATATAGGCTTAGTATTTCACGTTCACAGCCCAGAACATTAAATCAGATTGAACTCATTTGTATGAACGATATTCCAATTCCCCTTACAAGTCTAATTAGCAATTAGTGTCTCTAACCCAATTTAATGACACTTTAATTAAAGACCACTGAATTAGGGTACCCAAATATAAAAAGAAAAAATTATTCAAATTTGGCGCCAAACGTCCCCCTCCCATACTTTCTCTCCACTCATTTCACCCTCTGCCACCCCTTCTCCGACTTCTTCCTCCGCTAGTTCCCCCTCTTCTAGCTTCTCTGACTGACACTCACCTTGACTTACTTCCCTTCTCCAGCCCTTACTTTTCCACACCCTACTTTCCCTACACACACTTCCTCTACTTCTCCTTTCTCTCTTTTGCTTCACTTCCTATACTTCCCCTACTTCCTCTTCACTCACTTCCCCTACTTCCCATACTCTCCCTTCATTCCTCCACTTAACCTACTTTCCCTCCCCTCATTTACCCTTACTTTCTCTACTTTCCATCCTCTCATTTCCCATCATTTTCCATACTTCTCTACACTCACTTTCTGTCCTTACCATTCCTTGCTTTTCCTTCATTTCCGTCCGTTCCCCCCAATTTAACTACTTTCCCTCCCCTCATTACCTTTATTTACCCTACTTTCCATTCCCTCAATTCCCATCATTTCCCATGCTTTCCCTCCACTCACTTCCCACACTTCCCTACACTCACTTTCTCTACTTCCTCACTTCTCATTTTCCTTCTCTTATATATTTTCCATACTTTCTCTCCCCACATTTCACCCTCCGCTACCCCTTCTCCGACTTCTTCCTCCGCTAGTTCCCCCTCTTCTAGCTTCTCCGACTGACACTCACCTTGACTTACTTCCCTTCTCCAGCCCTTATTTTTCCACGCCCTACTTTCCCTACACACACTTCCTCTACTTCTCCTTTCTTTCTTTTCCTTCACTTCCTATTATTCCCCTACTTCCTCTTCACTCACTTCCCCTAATTCCCATACTCTCCCTTCATTCCTCCACTTGACCTACTTTCCCTCCCCTCATTTACCCTTACTTCATCTACTTTCCATCCTCTCATTTCCTATCATTTTCCCTACTTCCCTACAGTCACTTCCTCTCCTTACCATTCCATGATTTTCCTTCACTTCCGTCCATTTCCTCCAATTTAACGACTTTCCCTCCCCTCGTTTACCTTTATTTCCCCTACTTTCCATTCCCTCAATTCCCATAATTTCCCATACTTTCCATCCACTCACTTCCCATACTTCCCCACACTCATTTTTCTGTTCTTCCCCACTCCTCATTTTCCTTCACTTATATATTTCCCATACTTTCCCTCTACTCACTTGCCCTACTTTCACTGTCACAGTTCCCTGACGATCCCTAATTACCAGACTCCCCCTCCACCATCTCAATTAACCTGTTTTTTCTCCCCTCAGTTACCCTTACTTCGCCTAATTTCCATCCTCTCAATTCCCACCATTTCCCATTCTTTCCCTCCACTCACTTCTCATACTTTCCTACACACACTTCATCTACTGCCCCACTCCTCAGTTTCCTTCACTTATATATTTCTCATACTTTTCCTCCACTCACTGTCCCTACTTTTACCGTCACAGTTCCCCTGACGTCTCCTAATTACCACACTCCCCCTCCAACTCTTCAATCAACCTACTTTTTCTCCCCTTATTTACCCTTACTTCGTCTACTTTCCATCCTCTCAATTCCCATCGTTTCCCATTCTTTCCCTCCACTCACTTCCCATACTTCCCTACACTCACTTTCTCTACTTCCCCACTCCTCATTTTCCTTCACTTATATATTTCCCATACTTTCTCTCCCCTCATTTCACCCTCCGCTAGTTCACCCTCTTCTAGCTTCTCCGACTGACACTCACCTTGACTTACTTCCCTTCTCCAGCCCTTACTTTTCCACGCCCCACTTTCCCTACACACACTTCCTCTACTTCTTCTTTCTTTCTTTTCCGTCACTTCCTATACTTCCTCTACTTCCTCTTCACTCACTTCCCCTAATTGCCATACTCTCCCTTCATTCCTCCACTTAACCTACTTTCCCTCCCCTCATTTACCCTTACTTTCTCTACTTTCCATCCTCTCATTTCCATCCTCTAATTTCCCATCATTTTCCATACTTCCCTACACTCACTTGCTCTCCTTACCATTCCATGATTTTCCTTCACTTCCGTCCGTTCCCCCCAATTTAACTACTTTCCCTCCCCTGATGTACCTTTATTTACCTTACTTTCCATTCCCTCAATTCCCATCATTTCCCATAATTTCCCTCCACTCACTTCGCATACTTCCCTACACTCACTTTCTCTACTTCCTCACTCCTCATTTTCCTTCATTTATATATTTCCCATATTTTCTCTCCCCTCATTTCACCCTCCGCTAATTCACCCTATTCTAGCTTCTCCGAGTGACACTCACCTTGGCTTACTTCCCTTCTCCAGCCCTTACTTTTCCACACCCTACTTTCCCTACACACACTTCCTCTACTTCTCCTTTCATGCTTATCCTTCACTTCCTATAATTCTCCCACTTCCTCTTCACTCACTTCCCCTACTTCCCATACTCCCCCTTAATTCCTACACTCAACATACTTTCCCTCCTCTCATTTACCCTAACTTTCTCTACTTTCCATTCTCTCATTTCAATCATTTTCCATACTTCCCTCCGCTCACTTCCTCTTCTTACCATTCCATGATTTTCCTTCACTTCCGTCCGTTCCCCCCAATTTAACTACTTTCCCTCTCGTCATTTACCTTTATTTCCCCCACTTCCCATTCCCTCAGTTCCCATCATTTCCCATACTTTCCCTCACTTCCCATGCTTCCCTACACACACTTTCTCTACTTCCCCACTCTCATTTTCCTTCACTTATATATTTCCCATTCTGTCCCTCCACTCATTGTCACTACTTTTACTGTCACAGTTCCCCTGACGTCCCCTAATTACCACACTCCCCTCCACCCAGTCAATTAACCTACTTTTTCTCCCCTCATTTACCCTTACTTCTCCTACTTTCCATCCTCTCAATTCCCATAATTTCCCATTCTTTCCCTCCACTCACTTCTCATACTTCCCTCCAATCACTTCTCATACTTCCCTACACTCGCTTCTTCTACTCCCCCTCCAATTTTTATTCACTTCCTATATTTCCCCTACTTCCTCTCCACTTACTTCCCCTTCTTTCAATTCTCCCCTCCATTCCTCCCACTTAACGTACTTTCCCTCTCCTCATTCACCCTTACTTCCCTTTCTTTCCATCCCCTCATTTCCTATACTTTTCCTGCGCTCACTTCCCACACTTCCCTATACTCACTTCCTCTACTCGCTCTCCTCATTTTTCTTCACTTCCTATAATTCCTCTCCACTTACTTCTTCTGCTTCCAATGCTCCTCCTCTATTCCCCTTACTTAATGTACTTTTCCTCCCCTCATTTACCCTTACTTCCCCTACTTTCCATCCACTTCCCATACTTCCCTATACTCACTTCCTCTACTTCCCCTCCCCTCATTTTTCTTCACCTCCTATACTTCCTCTACTTCCTCTCCACTCACTTCTCCTACTTCCCATACTCCCTCTCTATTTCCCCCACTTAGTCTACTTTCCCTCCACTCATTTCCACTCGCTTCTAGTACTTCCCCTCCCCTCATTTACCCTACTTTCCATCCCCTCATATCCCCTACTTCCCCTCTTATAATTTCCTCTCACTTCTTATTGGATTTGAAACTGTAAGGGTTTTTGACCTTTCCTCTTGGGCACGCTTCCACATTTTTTATGATAATTCGAGAACCAATGAACATTTTTACTGTTTCTTGGGCTCATTTTAAAGGGGAGATTTCAAACCTTAATTTGCCAAAGTTTTAATTTTCTCCATGCACTTCCATAAAGGATGCAGAGAGTGGAAGTTGTAAATCGAAAATTGGTTAAAAACTGCAAATAGGCCCGTCTTTCTCATTTTCTATCTCTGTTCCAATTTATCGGAAATACTCAAAGTAGGGCTCAATAGACGCGAAATTTAATAAGCTTCCTAACAAGTTAAAAAAAAATCTCTCTAACTTAATTTCTCGCAGAGTTAGTCACTTTCTAGGACAAGACCGGTAGTGTATTATGAAGAAATTATTCATAATAGATTCTTTTGCTATACAGTCGAACCTGTATTTAGCGCCGGTTTTGGGGTTGACCTTGACGTTAAATCCAGAGAATCGGAACTATTTTGTCTCTCTCCTGTTTCTCTCTATGTTTTGTCACGTCTGAGTGCACATCGCGCATCCCCCCGCAAACGCCGCTCACGCATCCCCACGACGCGGCGTCAATTCTCGAAAGGGCAAAATCCAGGGGAGCTAAATCCAGGTTTCACTGTACTTGATTAATATTCTTCTCAAAAAAAGTAATTAAAATAGTAATATTATTTATAGTTTATTACTACAATTTTGCATGGAAGGACTATGGATCCGCCACTATGGGGAAACTTTTGGATATGGTCAAGGTCGTAGCCTTTGCGGTTCAAGAAGGAAGAGTGGCAATTCACTGTCATGCAGGTAAATCAATGATTAAAGCACGCTATTCCTAAACTGTAACACGTGTGTCACAGATCCGTATATTGCATCTGGTAACATAGTTTTTCTGCAAAATCAGGCCTCGGTCTCACATTAGAGATAAAAATAGGGTAAATAGTGTCACAAATTTAAAAAAAATAGTGACAACATTTTTCATGTATTAAAAATGAACTTCAATGTTTATTTAAAATGTTATTCTGTAGTCTATAAATTATTAAAATTCCTACACTGGAACCTGGATTTGTGCACGGTTTCGAGCTTGGCCCGCAGTGGCCTTCGACACAAATCCAGGGACTCCGAACGTAAGCAGACAGGGTCACGTGAACCATTTCTGGTGGATTTGGACGCATGATGCAACCTGATGCAACTAACACGCAAAGAGTGCGGCTCTCATGCTCTTCGTCACGCCTGACTAAGCACCGCCTCTCTTTCAGTCCTGCGCTTCCCGCAGCATGAAAATGAGGAGGCCATCAATTCTAGGAACGCACAAAAGTTAATTATTTTGTTGAAAAGTCAACAATTTTGTTCAAAAACTGTCTTGACTAACAAAAATTGGTTTATTGAAAATTCAACTATTTTTTTGAACATTCATGTTTTTGGTTTGAAAATGTATCTCTTTCCCGTTTGTTTAACAATCTAACTGTCTGGTTAAAATTTAATTTGTTTCTGTTAAAAATTGACTTGTTTTTAAACCTCACATTTTCGGGTTGAAAATTCAACCTTTTTGTCGAAAATTCGTATATTCAACTTTTTGGTTAAAAATGTTTGGTTGAAAATTAATCTGTTTTTTAGTTGAGGATTTGAGTATTTTGTTAAAAATTCAACAATTTCGTGAAAAAACATACTTTCTTGACTAAAATTTCTTTTTTTTTTTAATAAAATTATAGTAAACAAATAATGATAAAAATAAATTATAATTAAATGAATAATATGAAATTTTTTATTGATAATTCCTCCTTTTTGGTTGAATATTTAAATATTTTATTGAGCATTCGTTTTTCTTGGTTGAATAATTAATTTTTTTACTGATTATTTGACTACTCCATTTTGGGTTGAAAGTTGATCATTTTTAGTTGAAAATTCAACTTTTTGGTTAGAAAAAATCTTTTTTGTTGAAAATTTGTGTAGTAAAAATTTGATTATTTTAGTAGAAAGTTAAATTATTTGGTTGAAAATTCGTCTGTTTTGCTTAAAATCAATTGTTTTTTTTTATTTTATTAAAAATTAATCTCTGAATTCAACTATTTGGTTAGAAAAAAACCTTTTTTGTTGCACATTTTTGTAGTGAAAATTTTATTATTCTGGTAGATAATTCAATTATTTGGCTAAAAATTAAACTATTTTGTAGAAAATTAGTCTGTTTTTTTTAAATTCAATTGTTTCTTTTAATCAAAATTAATATCTGAATTCCTTTTTTTGGTTAGAAAAAAACCTTTTTTGTTGAAACATTTTGTACTGAAAATTTTATTTATTTGGTAGAAAATTAAACTATTTGGTTAAAGATGAAATTTTTGGTTGAAAATTTAACTATTTGGTTGAAGATGAAATTTTTGGTTGAAAATTTAACTATTTTGTTGAAAATTCGTCTGCTTTTCTTGAACTCAACTCTTTCTTTTTTTTATAAAAAATTAATTTAGTTTTTGGTTGAAATATTTAGAATTAAATTAGCTGTTACTTTTTTTCTTCAGAATTTATATTTTCTGATTGAAGCTTCAACTACATGATTGAAAGTTAAACTCCTTTGTTAAATTTTTTGTTTAAAAGATTTTTGGTTAAAAACTAATTTTTTTAAATGAAAATTCAACTATTCTATTTTTGGATCAAAATTGATCTTTTTGAGTTTAAAAAGCAACTATTTGATTAAAAATACATCTTTTTAGGTTAAAAATTCAACTATTTTGACGAAAATGTAATTATTTTGTTGAAAATTCAACAATTTGTTGAAAAGTCATCTTCTTTTGTCAAAAGATTACCTGTTTTGTTTAAAATTCGTCTTTTTGGAAAAAGCGTCCTTTTTGATTAAAAATTAAATTTTATTCTAGAAAAATCGGCTTTTTGACTTGAAGATTCAACTACTTTTTAATATTTTGTGTCGAATGCATTTTGTGTAGGAAATATTATGTTTAAGACAAATATAATCATTATACTTTGCGTACAATATATTTTGTGTGCAATATATTTTGTCTTAAATATATTTTATGTTCAATATATTTTGTGTGCAATATATTTTGTCTTCAATATATTTTATGTGTAATATATTTTGTGTGCAATATATTTTGTGTGCAATATAATTGGTATACAACATATTTTATGTGCAATATAATTGGTATACAACATATTTTGTGTGCAATATAATTGGTATACAACATATTTTGTGCGCAATATAATTGGTATATACTATATTTTGTGTGCAATACAATTGGTACACAATATATTTCGTGTGCAATATATTTTGCGTATAATATATCTTGTGTGCAATATATTTTCTGTGCAATAGAATTGATATACAATATATTTTGTCTGCAATATATGCTGTGTGCAATAAAATTGGTATACAATATATTTTGTATGCAATATAATTGGTATACAATAAATTTTGTGTGCAATATAATTGGTATACAATATATTTTGTGTGAAATACAATTGGTATACAATATATCTTGTGTATAATATATCTTGTATGCAATACATTTTGTGTGCAACAGAATTGGTATACAATATATTTTGTGTGCAATAAAATTGGTATACAATATATTTGGTGTGCAATATATTTTTTGTGCAATAGAATTGGTATACAATATATTTTGTGTGCAATAAAATTAGTATACAATATATTTGGTGTGCAATATATTTTTTGTGCAATGGAATTGGTATACAATATATTTTGTGTGCAATCAAATTAGTATACAATATATTTGGTGTGCAATATAATTCGTATACAATATATTTTGTGTGCAATACATTTTGTGTACAACATATTTTGTGTGCAATATAATTGTTATACAATATATTTTGTGTGCAATATAACTGACATACAATATATTTTGTGTGCAGTATAAGCTGTATACAATATATTTTGTAATATTAATAATATAATATATAATATTAATATAATATATTGTGTAATATGTTTTGTGTATGATATATCTTGTATGCAATATATTTTGTGTACAATATATCTTGTGTGCAATATACTTTGTATACAATATATTTTGTGTGCAATACATTTTATGTGCAATATAATTGGTATACAATATATTTCGTGCACAATATATTTTGTGTACAATATAATTGGTATACAATATATTTTGTGTGCGATATATTTTGTGTACAATATATCTTGTGTGCAATATATTTTGTGTGCAATATAATTGGTATACAATAAATTTTGTGTGCAATATATTTTGTGTCCAATATATCTTGTGTGCAATATACTTTGTATACAATATATTTTGTGTGCAATATATTTTGTGTGCAATATATTTAGTGTGCAATATAACTGGTGCACAATATATTTTATGTGCATTGTAATTGGTATACAATATATTTCATGCACAATATATTTTGTGTGCAATAAAATTGGTATACAATAAAATTGGTATACAATAAATTTTGTGAGCAATACATTTCGTGTATAATATATATTGTGTGCAATATATTTTGTGTACAATATATCTTGTGTAAATTTGTACAATATATTTTGTGTGCAATATATTGGTATGCAATATATTTTCTGTGCAATATATATTTGGTGTTCAATATATTGGTATACAATCTATTTTGTCTGCAATATATTTAGTTCAAGATTTATTTCGTTTATGATTGTTTTTGTGCACAATCTTTTTAAAAAAAGTATTCTTGTATTTTGTGCAGGATTTATTTTGCGTAGTTTTTATTTAATACATTTTTTAATGATATATTTTGCGTACTCTCATATGGTTAGAACTCCATTATTGGATATCTTGATTAACGTACATATTTGTACACTTGCATGTCGTTAATTTCTCGACACATTACAAACGAGAACTTCCTCGACATGACACAGATATGAAATGAAATGCAATCTTGAGTGATCTATGTAGGGGAAACTTCCCTACAGTGGATAATACGACCCACAGTGGATAATGATTAATTTAATATACAAATTGATGTAAAAAAAAATGATTTAATTTAATCAATACTTGAAACGATACGTGTTAAAAAATTAAATTTAAAATTTATTATTTTACGTATATTTGCGCTTTGAATAACTGATGATCCACTGTAGATTACATTATCCACTGTAGGGAGGTTTCCCCTGTATCCATTCGAAATCTTTACTTAATTTTCAAATCGTATTCCTAATTTAAGCATCCAAATAATTATTTCAAAAATTGTATACTACTTGTAACGTTTTTTTTTTTTATTAATTAATTATTTAATGAGCTGCTATGAAAAATGTTGAAAAAAGCTGTTAAAATCAGATAGACGATTTAGCATATCGATTGATGACAATAGTTTTCAACCATTATAAACCTAACTATTTTGATTCTTATCTAAACGTAAAGTTATATTTAGTTAAAGCATATGTTTGGGTTGATCGATCTTTCAAAGTCCTAAGGGAAAAGCTACCACGCTTTCCATACAAATTATAAATAATTACAAAGTGATAAGAAATCAACTAATATAATGACCCTTCAGAACCTTCAACTTTTACCTCATTAACAATCAAAATTTACCGAGCGAAATTAGTTGATTAAATATTACAACAGCAAATTATAAATATTAACTTAATATTAAAATTATTGTTCAAAATTTCTGTTCCTTGTAAAAAATTCTCTGTTCTCAAAGAAAAATTCTTGATAAAAATGTCATGTCCTTAAGTATCTATTATAATGCTAAAATATAGTAACTCCCTTTTTCTAAAATTTGGAAAAAGGAAGTTTAAAATTTTAGCCAATTTTTTTTGTGAATATATTTTATAAAAAAAATTATTTTCAAATTCAAACAAATTCTGATTTGGAATATAGAATTTTCAAAATCTGGAAACTTCTGAATTAGAACAGAGATAAGTCACAAATAAATTTTTGGAAATAATTTAAAGCATTTTAAAATATTTTTCAATTTTAGAATTCATTTTTCAAATGAGAAAATCATCTGAAATCTTATCATGAATTTATTCCACTATTTATTTTCTAATGTTTTAAAGTCTTTTTAAATTATTTTTGAAGACAAATTTTCAACAGAAAAAAGACTTCAATCTTCAATTTAAAAAAATTATTTTTCAATTAGTTGCATTTTTAACCAAAAAAGATTAAATTTAAAAAAAAAAAAAGAGATAAATTTTCAACCAAAGAGGTGAATTTTCAACAAAAATGTAATAGTCGATATTTCAACTAAAAAATATATTAATTTAAAATAAAAAATAATTAAATTCATCGAATTCTCAACAAAATAGGTGAATTTTTGACCAAACAAATAATAATGAAAATAATTTTCAACCAAAAATGGAATTGTTAAATTTTCGGTTGCAAAAATTTATTTTCAATAGAAAAAATGAATTTTAAACTAAATAGTTAAATTTTCAACAAGAAAAAAAAGATTTTTTAACAAATTGAAGTTGAATTCAACAAAAAAATATCTTTTCAACAAGATATTCGAATCCTCGCAAAAAAAAAATTCCATCAAACAATTGAAAAATCTTTCAAAATAAAAAAATGTTCTTAAAATCTTTGAGATCTTTTTCGACGTTTTTAGAAATCTTTAAAAACTTTTTGAAATTTTCTTTTAAAATTAATTCTTTCAAATAGAAAATCATTTATAATTTTCCCAGGAATCTAAAGATAAAATTTTTGTATCTTGAAACTGTTCAACATTCTTAAAACGCCTCTAAACTTTGTTTCGAATTCTTAAAAATTCCACTCTTTAAAATTTTTTTAATCTTTCAAAATTTCAAATTATTTTTGAAAAAGACGAATTTTCAATAAAATAGTTCAATCAAGAAGATTATTATTCAATAAGTTCCATTTTTAACCAAAAAAGATGAAATTTTTACCCAGAGACGACTTTTCCATAAAATAGTTAAAAATTTTAACCCGAAAATATGAACTTTCAACAAAAAAGATGAATTTTCAACTAAAATGTTTAATCTTCATCAAAAAAATTAAACGATATTTCAACTGAAAACCTATTTTTATTTGAAAAAAAAGTTGAATTCATCCCAAAAGAATATGATTTTCCACAAAAAATGGAATAGTTAAATTTTCAGTTAAAAAAATTAATTAAAACAAAACAACGAATTTTTAACTGAAATGGAGAATTTTTTTTACGAAGAAAATAATTTTCAAACATCTTTTAACCTGATTCGAATTATTCCTAAAATTTGGAAAAATCTTTCAAAATCTTAAAAATTAGTTCTTCAAAATAGAAAATAATTTTTTATTTTCCCAGGAATCAACAGATTTGTCGTTTGTTTTCTTAAAACATTTTAAAATTCTTAAAAACCTTCGGCATCTTCAAAAACTTAAATTTTGTTTTCAATTTTTTGAAATATTTTCAAATTTTTAATTATTTTTGCATCTTTCAACTTCCAAATATCTTGAAAAATGATTTTAATTTTTCCTAAAATTTTTCAGAAATTTCGTATAGATTTCTAAACCTTCTAAATATCATTAAAGATGGTTCGTAATTTTTCCTAAAATAAAAAAAAATCTGCATAATTTAAAAAAATGCCTTAAAATTATCCGAATTTTATTTTTACAATTTTGGAAATCTTTTTAAATGTTTTCAAATACCCTGATTTTTCTTCAAAAAATTGTAAAAATTTCCGGTAAAAAAAAATAATTATCATTTCCCGGTTTTTCCCAATTTAAAAAAATTGCCAAAAGTTCTAAATCTTTTTCTAATTTGTTTGTTATTTCAAAAGCAATTTGCTTTCAGGTCTGGGACGTACAGGTGTTCTGATAGCATGCTACCTTATTTATAGTTTAAGAGTTAGGTCGAGTGATGCGATCAGATTTGTTCGAATGAAAAGGCCTAGTGCTATACAAACTAGAGGGCAAATTTTGTGCATTCAAGAATTTGAGCATTTTGTTCTTCCACAAATGGTTGTTTTTCCAAGAAGTAATAAACCATGCAGTCTTCAGTCTTATCTCAAAGGACAGTACAACGTTTTACATGGATACGAGCAACGTACCTTTAAACATTTACCAAAGGTAAATTTTAAATTTAAATTTAATTTCACTTAGCACGGACATTCTAGAAACTTAGCACGGACATTCTAGAAACTTAGCACGGATATTCTAGAAACTTAGCACGAGCATTCTAGAAACTTAGCACGGACATTCTAGAAACTTAGTATGGACATTCTAGAAACTTAGTATGGACATTTTAGAAACTTAACACGGACACTCTAGAAACTTAGCACGGACATTCTAGAAACTTAGCACGGATATTCTAGAAACTTAGCACGGACATTCTAGAAACTTAGCACGGACATTCTAGAAACTTTTCCCGGACATTCTAGACACTGAGCACGGACATTCTAGGAACTTAGCACGGGCATTCTAGAAACTTTGTCCCGACATTCTAGACACTTAACACGGATATTCTAGAAACTTAGCACGGACATTCTAGGAACTTAGCACGGACATTCTAGAAACTTTGCCCGGACATTCTAGACACTTAGCACGGATATTCTAAAAACTTAGCACGGACATTCTAGGAACTTAGCACAGACATTCTAGGAACTTAGCACGAACATTCTAGAAACTTTGCCCGGACATTCTAGAAACTTAACATGTAAATTCTAGAAACTTAGCACGGACATTCTAGAAACTTGGCACGGAAATTCTAGAAACTTAGCCCGGACATTCTAGGAACTTAGCACGGAAATTCTAGGAACTTAGCACGGTCATTCTAGAAACTTTTCCCGGACATTCTAGACACTGAGCACGGATATTCTAGAAACTTAGCACGGCCATTCTAGGAACTTAGCACGGACATTTTAGAAACTTTGCCCGGGCATTCTAGAAAGTTAGCACGGACATTCTAGAAACTTAGCACGGATATTCTAGAAACTTAGCACGGATATTCTAGAAACTTAGCACGGATATTCTAGAAACTCGGCGCTCTTGGAAGTGCCAAGGTTTCACTGGTTAATAGCCTGAAAAGCATCCCTGCGTGTCAAGAAAATGCTAAGGCACTTGCGGGGAAAATACAGAAGGCGGTCGTCCTTGGGTCGCTCCGTGTCCTCAGGGTACACGAGACTTTTGACGGATCATCGTATTGAATTCGTCGCAGACTGGCAACCCATCTCACGGTTGTGAGACGTGTTTACAGCTGAAATTTCACCGCGATTTCGCTGGGAGCCGGTGCAATTTTTAAGATTAGCACCTGCTCCCGGCGAAGTCCTGTGGTTGTCCTTATGACAAACTTTCAACTATATATATATATATATATTGATTTCATCTAGATGAACATTTTCTATTTCCTGCAGGAGTAAATAATGCGAAAAAAATCACTATTGAACATACTTAGATTTGAAGGCCCTACTGTCGGCCCTTCCTAAAGTACAAAAAACAGTTAGCAAAACTAACAAAAATTCAAGTAGATTTACTTTTCTCTTTGCGAATGCCGCTCAACTTTGAAAATTCAAAAATATTGAAAATGGTGGTCATGCTACAAGTTGAAGTCAAGATACAAAATTCAAAAATTCTTACATTTTTTTAATAGTACTCGCGATGGTCTTACCGACATTTTCCGACTGTAGTGTACATCCTTTAGGTTCAAGGTGAGTCGACAAAGTTTATATTGTTTATATATTGTATGGTAGACTATGAGAAGATTCACCTGTGAATTTCATGTTTAAATAACGCTTAGGATCAAGTGTAATTGATTTGGTGTGGACCTCGGTTGGCGGGTTTGCATTGTTGAATGACTTTGAAGTGTTGCCAATTTTGACCATGTCTGATCACCTTGCTGTGCCTTTAACTTTGAATATTCTTTACCTTCGCGAGCACTATAAACACAGCCAAGGTAATGCCTCAAAAGATGTTAAGTTAACGTTTGACAACAATAAATCTATCGGACTTGCATGTTGGTGGCGGTAGTGAGTACATGCTCACTGACAGGTTGTGAGAGGATTTTACGGAATTTGTGTGGAAGGTGTGAGTGGAGTGTGGACGCCTAGGAGGTGAGTAGGGTTGTGTGGGGTGAATTGGGGAGATCAAAATTAATTTTCAGCGTATGTGTGAGGTGGGATTTAGTTAAATAGAGAAAGTGAGGTTAGGTTGGCAAGGGATCAGGGGAGTTTGTGGTCAGGAGTTTTAAGCCTTCGAGGGGGAGAAGGGTGGTTCTCGTAGTGTTGGTGGATATTAACGGAGAGAAAGGGATATCAGCAGGACCTGTGACGGGTTGAATAAAGTGGGATAAAGGGAAATTTTGAAGCGGTAGGCGGCAACAGTCTTGAGAGGGCAGTAAAAACAGGTGGGTTAACGTGTAAGTTTGTTACAGTGTACAATAAAAATGGGACGGAAAGGATTAAAGAAAGGGTGGAAAACTTGCTAGACGAAAGAGAGGAGGATATGGTGGTACTAGGGAAGACTTTAATGCGAGGATGGGGAGGGAAGAGGGCCTTTACAGAGAAGGGGAGAGCTTCGAAAGGAAAACGAAGGATATTATAATAAATAAGGAGGGGAGATTATAAAGGACTGGATGGAGGATATAGGCTAGGCGGTGTCGAATATTATGGTAACAGGGGACGAAGAGGGATAATACATATATGTAAGTAAGGTAGGGGTATCGATGGTAGACTGTTTAGTCATGAATATGCAAGCGTGTGAGGAGACGAAGAGATTCGCAGTGGGAGGGAGGGTAGAACTAGACCATCAGCCATTAGGGTTATGGATAAGGGGGGAGAGCGGCGGAAGGTAAGGTGGGGAAGAAGTGTCGACGGGGGAGAATGTGAACTGGACGAGGGAGGCGATAGAGAAGTATCAGGAGCAGTTAGGTAAGGTACGTTTTGAAGGAGAGTCGGTGGAAGAGATATGGGAGGATTTGAAAGAGGAAGTGAAAGGGTGTGTGCAAAAGAAGGTATTCAAAAAGAAGAAAAAAGGAATGGTGAAGCCGTGGTGGGATAGGGATCATACTAAAATAAAAATAAGGTTAAAGAGGAAGTACAAGATGTGGAAAGAGGGAACTACGAAAAGGAAGAAGTATGTAGAAATTTGGAAGGGGTTTAGATTGATGTGTAAGAAGAAAGAACAGGAAAAGGAGAAAGATCTGAAAGAGGAGTTGGGAAGTGTTAAGACAGAGGCTTAGCCCAACGCTTTTTGCGATTTTAATCGCGGATATGGAAAGCAAGCTAGAGGCCGCAGTGATAGGAGTTAGGGTAGGATGAGTTAGAATTTGGTCACTCACGTATGCAGATGACATAGTGTTGCTGGCAAGAAGCGAGGAGGCCTTAAAGGAGATGATGAAGAGGTTGAGAAGATACCTGGATAAGAATAGGTTAGAGCTGAATGCCGAAAAGTCCAAGATTATGGTGTTCAGGAAAGGAGGTAGAAGGGACAAAGGAGGGGAGTGGATGTGTAAGGGAAAGGTGGTGCAGAAGGTGAAAGAGTTGGTGTACCTGTGTTTCTTGTTTCGGAGAAATGGGGGTGTGGATGGTCACATAAAAGAGAGAGTGAGGAGGGCAAATGTGGTGATGAGGCAGGTGTGGGGGGTTGGAAAAGAAGTTATTTGCAGATTATTTGGGAAGGAGAATGAAATTCTTTGACTCACTAGTGATGAGTGTGCTATTGTATGGAGTAGAGGTGTGGGGGTGGAAAGAAAGTGAAGAGGTAAATAGGACATAGGAGAGGTATGTAAAGTGGACACTGGGGTTGGAAAGGAACACGCCTAATTATATTTTAAGGGGAAAGTAAGCTATTTAGGGAGTGTTGATGGGAGGACAGAAAAGGGAGTGGGAAAATGGAGGTTGAAAGGGAAAGGCATTTGAGAACGAATGGACTGCAGATGGATGAAGTGAGAAGGATGCACGAGGAAGGAAGATAGGTATGTGAGATGGTTAGGAAAAACGGAATGGAGAGAGAAGACAGCAGGGGGGGGGGGGTCAAGGTTTCACGGGAATTAAGCGTGGATTATGCCATGGGAGAGAGCGCAATATTTGTGTAAGAAAGGAGAAAAAGGAAGTCAGGAGCTTACAGCGAGGATGAGATGTGGGTGCAAGGAGGGTTTTAATAGATTCTGGCCTTCTAGGGAGAAGAGGATGTGTAAATTGTGCGGGAAGGGGGATACAAGAGTGGAGAACTGGTTGGAGGAGTACGTGGCGGTGGAAAGGAGTGGGATAAGCATGGAGGTATTGATGAATGAAAGGGGGGACAAAAGGGCAGTAGCATGGGTAGGGACATGCGTGCGAGTCGAGGCGAGGAAGAGAAGGGGATAAGAGCGAGTGGTCTTAGAGATAAGGTGCGGATGGATGTTAGTTTTTAAGGGTTGGTTTGAAGAAAATTCTGTAAAAAATGGAAGTGTGAGCAAGTCAATTTTTTAAGGACAGCAGGTCGAAAAATAAACGTTCATCAGTAAATCTATCGATTTTGTCGAAAGCATAAGATGAAAGGATGAGATTGCATGCGTTGATGGAGATGTTAATATGTTCAACGATAATTTAATAACTGTGATTTAAGATGTTGACATGACTTGGTTTAACAAGGATTGTCACATGGCTAGCGGTAGCAGAGTTGTAGCATTTCAGGCCTTTCAGGAAAATGATAATAGTGAGATGAATCGTGCGGCATATTTCGATGCTAAGAAAGCATATTTGAAACTTTTACAGAATAAGACAAACGATTATGAAAATAATATTGTAGATAAAATAGCTTCTGCCCATAACTCATCAACCTTTTGGTATATTAGGCTAAGAAATTTGCTGCACCTAACATTGTCAATGTTGACAAGGGTGGTTCTTATTTAAACTTAGTGGATTTTTTTAGAATTTCTCTGACCCCCCCCCCCTTCACACACAGTTTGATTCGGATGCCAAAAAAATATATCTGCAAATTTTAGACAAATCGGTTAATATTTTGGGGTGACGCAAAGACCATAAAGTTTTCCATTGATTTAAAAATTGTAAATTCAGCTTTTTGTAAATCTAATATTTAAACGTAATGATACGTTACAGATGATTCCGTGTTTCAATATAATGTTCAGGATTCGTCAGAGAATTATAGACGATCATAAATTTTGAGGGTGAATGACTTTCAGCCACTCTCATGGGTTCCCAAAGAACAGCCCGTACGTAAAGAATTTGAATTTTACGTAATATTGTGATTTATTAACGCTTTTCAAGTTTTTTGCCCATAAAGAATCATTAATCGGTCATTTAAGAATACCCAGTTTTTTGCCCATAAAGAATCATTAATCGGTCATTTAAGAATACCCAGTCACTTTTGAAATAATTTTTAATTGTTTAAATAATTTTATTCTGTTTCTTTCAGGTAAGTCGCTAAATAAACGTATTTTATAGATTATATAAGTTCTTAAGTAAATGACAACAATCAAATAATTTGTTTGAATAAATTTGCTCTTATTTATATAATTCGTGTTTGTTCAAGTACATAATTTACCTAAAAAAAGCAAGAGAAACATTTTATCTTACCAAATTTTCGACAGATTATAATATTTTTAAGTAATAACTTGTTTTTATGGCAGCTGCACAAAATGAGGGTGCGTGGACCTGCATATATAATGTTCGACCTCACAGTAGAACACTGGTGTTAAGAGTATGATGTCTAACATCACATGCTAGAAACAAAATGGAGGCGAATGCGCCGTCGCACGCGGTTAGATGGAGATATGCCGATGTTTGTAGTAGGGAACAGCGAGTAATGCAAAATAGCGGAAACTAGCGATATGCGAAGAGACTGCTCCGACAGCTCTGTTTTTCTCGTTTGTTTAAGATTCTTTTCGTGATCCAGAAATCATCCAAAATTTGGGAAAATGTGTCAGAAAACGAAATTGATGAAATCAGTCAAGATCTTTTGACTTACTACCCGCGGAATCGAGAGAGTTGTATATTGCAGCCTACGAAAAATTCAAGTCGTAGAAAAGAGCAACAAACAGCATCACATCCGAAAATTGCCTCATCGTTTATTTCAACACTTTGCACGAAAGATGCGCACCAAGAACATTGTGGGCTGTCCATTCGATGTTCAAAACAATGATCAAAGCGATCGAAAACATCGATATTGGGCATTTCAAAAAACTTCTTGGAATTCTAAAAAATTACCGGACAGGATACAAGTCCAAAAAAGCAAGGAGGTTTACCGGAGAACAAATCTTGGAATTTTTAGAAAATGCAACAGATAAGATCTATCTTGCAGCAAAGGTAAATACAAATATAAATAACAAAAGCAGAATGAATGATATAAATAAATATATACAATATAAATGTGAATAATACAAACAAATATAACAAAACTAATCGTCCGAAGAAAACAAGGAGAAGCCACACAATAATAAACAAAACCTAAAAAGATGATTTTCAGGTAATCTTGATTACGGGTACGAGCGAATGCTGTCGAGGAGATGAAATTCACCGAATTAAAGTCCAAGACATAGAAAAACAAGGAGAATTACTGCTTGTCCGAGTCCCTGATACGAAAACAGGCGTTTCGAGAGCTTTCACAATCAATCAAGAATTCGCCCCCTGTGTAAATAAATACACAGCTCCATTGAAAATAGCTACTTTTTCACAACTTAAAAATCCAGGAGAATTTACAGGCCACTCTATCCGCCGAAGCTCTGTAACAATGTTTGCTAACTCTGGAGCAAATATGCTGGAGTTGCAGCGCATCGGTGGATGGCAATCCGCAACTGTTACTCGAGGTTACATTGACGATTTTAATGTAAATCATCAAAATAACGCAACAAAAATGTCCAAAATGGTGAACTTGAATACCAAAGCAAATTCCAATGGAATCGGAATTGAAGAAAATGTTGAGGTCAACGAACCACCTCGAAAAAAACTTGCAACTGAAAAAAATGCTGTAACTGTCAACTTTTCACTTGATCAGCATTTAAATATCAATGACTGTAACAATGTGACAATAAACTGCAATTTCACGTAAAGAATATTTTGATGTAAAAACGATAAAAATGGAAATGTATAACTACATCTTTGAAAACTCAGTTTGTAATAAAATAATTTTGGCAAAATAGATATACAAATTTTTTGATTCTTTTATCATTCAGAATTATAATTGTTGGCAACATAATGACTCCTTTTACTTTTCTCCATTTAGAAATTTCTTAACTGGTCGTTTTTAGGTTAATGTACCATTTAAAAATCGATTGTTTTACGTTATTTGAAAACCGTTGTATTAGTTTTTCAATTTTTTATCAATTAAAAATAAAATTTGAAGTAATACGAAGGCCACCAATAACTTATTTTCTTAAAAAATTCATTAGACTTAGCACTTGGTAAGGCCACATATCTTTTTTAGTGCCTTTAAATGCGCTTGGTTCGCCGACTTGAAAAGTGAGATTACGCTCAATCCGTTACACAGCAAAACACGCAATGCTTTTTGCGCGTCTCTAATAAAAAAAGTGCAATGTATGCCACGCTCCTCCTTGCTATGCAATCTACTATTTCAGGGTGGCGATTCGGCGGACGATTTCAAATTCCCGGTCAATTGCTTCAGTTTTCCCGGTCAACTAAAAGCAACATATTCATACTTGTCGGTAACCGCAAACATTCATTTTAATGCATGACGTTCATTCTTAACACCCTTTAACACAACAGAGCAAAACATTGCAAAATAAATGAATTTTGCAACGAATATTTACATTTTGCACAAAAAATTATAATTTTCAACAAATAGTGGAATATTATTAAATCAAATAGTATTTAACTTAAATAGTATTAATTTTTACTAAAAAAGATAGATTTCTAACCAAAACATGAATAATTATATTTTAAGTTTAAAAAAGTAATGTTCAACCAAACAGAAGTATTTTCAATTAAAACTGTGGAATATTCAATTGCAATAAGTTAAATTTTCAGTTAAAAAAATTACTTCCACCACAAAAAAAAACTAACTTAAAAAAAAAATAGTTATATTGTCAAAGAAAGTGATGAATTTTCAACCAAAAAGATGGATTTTCAACCAAGAATGTTAATATCTACCAAAAAAGATAAATTTGTAAATAAAAAAGATCATTTTTCAACCAAAAATTGAATAATTAAATTTTTTATCAAAAAATGAATGTTCAACCAGCGATGAATTTTTATCTAAAATTATGGAATACTCGACTGGAATAATAGTTAAATTTTCAGTTAAAAAAACAAAATAATTTCCTACCACAAAAAGTACATGTATTTCGGCTAACTTCATGCGTAGTCCCTAAACCCTATTGGTAAATTCAGTTAGCCATTTACATCTAATGTAAGTTACAATAGAATCAGCCAATCAGCTGTCGAGAATCGAAAGCAAGATTCGATAAGTCGATAATGTAAAAAAGATTCGATAACTCGATAATTCAAGCAGGCGCAAATTTCAAAACAGTCAACATTTCTGGCTTAATTATTATAATAAATTAGTACAATAGTTTAAAATCTGAATTACAAATAAGTATGTTTAAATCGAATTAGTTATAATTTATTGCTAGTTTCTCTAAACATAGTGGAAAGGGAAGAAAATGTTTTCAAAATTGAGAACAAAATCTAAATTTTCAGGTATCTCGAAAACTATCAGAGGTACAAGAAAACTAAGCAAATGTGAAGGGGTTTTGAGAAAAGGATTATTTTCGACAAACAGGAACTAACCCAATAGAAAGATTTAAAAATTCAGAAACAGCCCAGTAGAATGATTTCCAAAATAAAAACTTTAAGTTATCTCAAAACGATAAAATACGTTAAAACTGAAAAACTTTCGCAGTTTTGTAAAGGGTGATGGTCGTCGGCCACTATGAATAAACTCAGTAAAAGTCTTTTCAACAATATTTTTAAAAAATGTTGAATGATCTCGCGACCAGTGACATACGTGAATCTGACAAAATATTCGGGGTTTTATACAATGGCTGGTCCTCAGCCACCAAAAATTAGCCCAATAAAAAGATTTTCAAAAGGAAAAAATCAAAATTTTGAATTGTTCCGAAAACGATAAGACATATGCGAAAACTTTACAAATTAATAATATTAGACATTTTTTAGAAGGGGATAGATTCATTCGGATTTAAAATTATTAAATAGCGAGTTCGGATTGATTTGGATGGAAATTGGACGTGCAAGAATTGAGAAGGATTGAAAAAACATTTTGGATGAGCCACGGATTCATTGAATTGGGCGCACGCATTGAAAAGAATTAAAAGGTGTGTTAAAAATCATATTTATGCTGACGCAAGTATTTAGAAGAATTGAATTTTCGGTTCGGATTGGTTCCCGATTCACTCGAATTGTGCGCACGGACTTGCGAGCATTAAAAACATTAAAACTGGCTTGGGATATGGAATGTGTCTCGGATTCATTCTGATTGGGCATCAGACCGAGAAGGAGTTGAAATTTGTTTCCGATTGGCGTGTTATTCAATCGGATTGGTTTTGGATTCACATTTATTCATTTGGACTGGTGTCAGATTCAGTCGGATTCAACAAAAGATGTGAATTTTCAATGAAATAGCTGGATTTTCAATTAAAAATGACAAATTTTCATCCAAATTGTTGAGTTTTTAACAAGAATAGATTAATTTTCAACCAAAAATGGACATTCACATTTTCAGTTGAAGGAATAATTTTCAACCAAACTAATTTTCAACTAAAATGATGAATCTTCAACCGAAATAATTGAATTTTATGTCAAAATTATGGATTTTCAACCATAAAGGTTAAGTTTCTACAAAAAAGGCGAATTTTTCCCGAAGTACATACATTTTCAAACAACTAGTTTAATTTCTAAATAAAAAATATCAATTTTCAACTAAATATAGTAGTTGAATTTTCATCCAAAAAAGATACATTTTCAACCAGATTTAAATTTCAATTAAAATGAGGAATCTTCAATCAAAAAAATTTTTTTTAACAAAAGTGTTCAACTTTTAACCAAGTAGTTGAATTTTTAACTAAAAAAAGATGAATGAGCTACGAACAATGTGAAAACATTTCTATTATATTTCAGCAATATTTCTTCTTTTAAATACTACTTCTACTCTAAAAACTACTTGATTACTTGACTAATAACTATTATTGTTTCTGTATATTTTAAGTATCATCAATTCGATTATCAAACTTAAGTCAGCGAAAAAAATCTCACAGAGCAAAAAATTGCAAAAGGTTTTTCTTATAATGGAAAATAATACAAATTCGATAATAAATTATGATTTAATTAGAGTAAACCGGGGATTTGGAGCGAAATGGCGCTCGCTACTTTTCTCTTTTCTAGGCAAAGGGGAGAATACAGCAGGTCAGTATGCTCTCTCCGCAGCCTAAGAGTTGAATGAGTGTACGTGATGCCATAAATCTCGTTCAGGGAACTGGAGACATATTATTCCTGGGTCCCAGTTCGGAATGAGTACGGGGTCTGTGGCCTACTGTAGTGTTCGTCTCTTCTTCAGCAATAACATTGACATGTGTTGAACGTTCACGCTTTTCAGTGCGTTACGTCTAGCACTCTCAAGTCTAAACGCCGCAATGAACGATGCCTGATACTGAAGGAAAAGCGTTCTTACGGGATGCCGAGAGAACTCTAGCAAAACTGGACGCTATTCGAATCTCCGCCGTGAATGAGCTGCTTTTCAGCTCCTCGCCAGCACCCCACAGAAAAAATGGGCATAGATTTTAGGAATATAAAATTCATGTATATTGTTGGAAATTTGTCTTTCTTGGTTGAAATTGAACTGGATTTGATGTAATATTAAATCTGTATCAGTTTAAATATCTTTTTGTTGAGAATTCATATTTTATGGTTTAAACTTAAACCACTTGGTTAGAATGTTAACTACCATCTTAAAAATTCATCTGTATGGTTTACAAGTAATTTATTTTGTTGAAAATTCGTTTTTTGGGATGTATTTTCTTTGGTAGAAATTTCATCTTTTTCATTTAAACTGGAACTGTTTGACTAAACATTAATCTGTTTCTGTCAAAATTCAACTATTTTGTTAATAATTGGTCGTTCTTGGATGAATTTTACTGCTTTTGAGATACATTTATGTGGTTGTAACTTGAACTCTTATGTTAAAATTTCTTTTATAAACAAATTTTTGAACTTAAAATTACAGTATCTGCTTGAAAATTCATATTTGAAAGTTGAAAACTCAATTATTCCCTTACGAAAAAGTATTGTAGGAAAATATATATAATACGCCTATTCTGATTATCCTACCATGCATTTACTTAAATTTTTTCATTCTAGTAATCATAGGAATTATACAAATAAAAATAATCGCCAAAACAATAATGAGAAATTCATTATCGAAATATCACTATCAAAACATCACTATATCATAGTAACAATAATTATTATTATTTTCCAATGATAATTTTTCGCAATGTTCTGGTTGAACATTCATTTCTTCGCTTGAAAAGTCAGACCTTCGGTTTAAAATTCATCTTTTTTGGTTAAAACTTTACATCTTGGTGGAAAATTCATCTTTCTGAATTTCCAAGTCAAAAGTTTTATCAAATATTCCACTTAACGGCTTGAACATTCGATTCTAAGTTGAAAAATTCTTTTTTAGCAGAAAATCTTTTTTTTATTGAAAATTCAACTATTTTGTTGAGAATGCAATACATTTCGACTTTAAATGTATGAAATTCAAAGCGTTGCTACATAACGGGCATGAATTCGCGGTAGAAACTAATACCCTCGGATTGTGCACAATATACATTAAAAATATTAAGGAGACTTCTTAGCGTGGAGGAAATATTTCCTAGCTTCCAGGCTATAAGAAACTGTAGGGCCTACTACTCTACTGCTCAAAGCAAGTGAATTTCTGTGGTGAACAGGGACTGTAGGTCGGATTGACCCGTGAGCAGTGAGCACGCTCCCTTCAGATTCGAACAGGGGATGTGTCAATTCACGGCTTAGCAAGGCAAGTGAGCAAGGCGAATATGGCGATGAACGATTCGTGAAATCGTTTTCAATCTCCTTGTCCGGTGACCAGCAACAGTTTGGTCCGCGGTACGGGACTGTACTTAAATTACGTAACAGCTCAGGTGGGGTGGGGGGCATATTTTGTAACAATTAATTGCGTTAGCGCTGGGGAGGGGTGTCAGATTCGAAATTAGAACAAATAAATCGCAGTAATTATACAGAAATGTAATACCTTGAGAGATAACTTTAAATAAATGACAAGCAAACTAAATTTGAAAATTCTTTATTTTACTTCGAATTTGTTATATTCCGTTTATAAAACATTTTGAGTTACAAAGATTGTCATAGTTGATAGTTAAACCGAAAAAGATTTAATATCACATTAAACCCTATTAAACTCAAGCAAAAAAGACAACTTTGCCACATGACTTTTCAACCAGATAGTTTTATTGTACAAAACTCAGTTTTACTTAATTCAATGGATTTTTCGAATTTTCATAAGTTTTCATTTAATTGATCCTGAGGATCAATTAATAAAATTAATAAAGGATTGGAATATTTCAATGTATTTTTTTTAATTTCTTGGCATTTTCACAAGCTTTAAAAAATGTAAAAGAATTTTAAAAGACTTTAAAGGATTTGAAATATTTTGGGTTATTTTAAAAGATTACAACACTAATAGCACGGAAAGTTTCTGGAACGTTCCACGAGCACCTTCAGAACGTTCCAGCGGAACGTTCCCGGAACGTGTAGAATGTCCGACGCTTGGGAACGTTCCACTGGAACGTTCTTGAATGTTCTGGAATGTTCCGGGAACGTTCCGTCCTATTAGGGAAGTAATTTTTAATTGATTTCAGTTATTTAATGCGATTTTAAATATTTTAGGGCACTTTAAAACATTCCCAGGCATTTTGAAGAGCTTTACAAAATTACAAGGCATTTCCAAGAGTTTTAAGAATTGTAAGGGATTTAAAAAAATTTGGTTTTAAAGAATTTCATAGAAGTTTGGAAGATATGAAAGGATTCTACAGGACCTGCAAGGTTTTAAGATATTTAAAAATATTATAAGAGATTTTATAAGATTTCCTAAGGAACTCAAGGAATTTTAAAAGCTCCCACGGTATTTTAATTAAAATCCACAAGTTCACAAGAAGTGAGGGATATTTCGTACGGTTTCAAACAAGGACCCGTCCGAAACTTTCGTTTCGTAATGTTGCGTTATCCAAAAAGTCACTTGTTTGATTAGAAATTAGTAGGATTTCAGATTGAAAGTTTTTTTAAATCACCCTGAATTCTTTTAAATTCCCTTAGATTTTTCTAAGCTTATTTCAAATTTGCAGAATTCAATTAAGTTTTTTTTTATATTTTTAAATTTTTTCCACAAAAAGTACCCTTTGGTCCCTATATTTTACCGCAGAGGGACTATGAGGTCTATGTTTGTTTTTAAGAAATTATATGTACTGTATACTGCTTCCTGCGGACAGCAGCTAACCACATTTGTTTTCGCTTTCTTTCCACCAGTGTCTCGGAAAAGAATAAAATTGTAGTTCCGCATTTTTATGCTCCGTATTTGAGCCACCTACTACGCAAAAAATTCTTCTTGATCCGGTTTTTTAGGCTGAAACCCCTAAAATATTTACACTGTTATCCATGGTAATTGCACAGCACGACACAGCGACTCACACCCAACCGTTCAAGAATTTCGCTGTCTGATGGCGCTGCCAACATACTTGTGTAACGCCCAAGTCAGGTTTTAGCGCGAAACCGTTTAAAATTCAAATTCTCTAATCTTTAAATTAAACTCGGATCTAATACAGCTAGCCCTAAATTCGGCGGAGATTCGTTTGTTTTATAATTTTGAATTTGCTCGAGCAAGAGCGAGTAAGCGCGACACGAGCTTCTGGTTTCGAAACAAGCGTCTGTCGATACGCCTATTTTTCTTTGTCATTGCGCGCGTGCGCGAGACTGTGGCGCTGATTTCGAAAGCTTGGCTCACCTCTTGCGCCAGGCAGGTCCGCGTTTCTGCGATACATTGATCGGAGATTCCCGGGTTTTCTAGCCTTATTATTTGATTTTTCTTTGTTTTATTCAAACCGGATATGGTCCCGTTTGAATAAACTCTGATCAATGTAAACCAAACATGAAAATTTTATTTAAATACACTTACATTAATTTTAACAAAACTTACAATTATATATTTTTTAAATTACTATTTTATTGAACATCCATCTTTTTTGGATGTATTCAGCTCTTTTCAATCACAAAAGAAGATCTAATTTCAAAATTTATAGATATTTGCAGATAAAAAGCGAGAAATAATAGGTGAAAGGTAATTTTTCGGTCAAATTTTTAACGACACCTGTCGAATATATGTCACATAATTTATAGAATACATTAACTAAACTTTTCAATCATGAAATCTACGATTATAGTAACAGCTTGTCTAAAGACAATGAAATTAATGAAACCTTTCAAAATTCAAATATGATTAATAAATTTAAAAAAATACAAATATAAAACTTTACTTTGATTGAAAATGAACATTTGTTGAATTTTCATATTTTTGGGTAGAAAATTCTATTGTTTTGTATAGAAAATTTGTCTTTTTGTCTTGAAAATTCAACAGTTTGGTAGAAAATTCAACAGTTTAGTAGAAATTCAACTATTTCGTAGAAGATTCGTTGTTTTTTTTTATTGAAAATTAAACTATTCTTTTCTTTACATTTATTAACTAATTGGTTAAAAATTAATGCAGTTTGTTGAGAATTTGTCTTGTATAGTAGAAAATTAATCTTCGTGATTGAAAATTCGTCTTTATTATCTGAGAAATCTTTCTTTGTACGAAAATATCAACCATTGCATTTTTTTGTATAAATACAAATTGCACAATATCACAGAAAGACAAATTCTGCACAATTTTACACAATATCACACAAAATCACACACAAACCAATTTTAATGCATTTTTTAAAATAACTTCAGCTGACCTCTTAAATGACTAATTAAGAATATAACTGAATATACAAGTTTTGATTAAAACAAGATTTTACAGATCTTGTAATAAATTAATTGCAATATCGTTAGCCTCTTGTGCGTCAGGCGCAGAAAGTTGTAATTTTTCCCCCTTCTTGACACCTGTTTTTTTTGTTTTATATAGTGTTCGCTGCTGACTGATATTCTTGATGCTGGGAACCAAAGGGGTGGTAGGATTCAGACTCGTTCCTTCAAAGATCTGAAGAGGTGCTAATGTCGGTCGAACTGGAGCCATACACTTTTTAGCGCTTCAAATTGCTCAATAGCCTGGATTTCGTCCACAAGTTGGCAGATGTCGAACTTAAATTTTTCCTTCTCATCGTCCAATGATTTTGCCTTCTTTTTTGCGGACAAAGCTCCAAGAAGTCTGGATTCTTCCTGCTCTTTTGTCTCTGAAGAATCATCGATGACCAATATATTTCCACCTAAAATAAAAAATAAATGAATTAGTAACAGGTATGGACATTTATAAAAATTTTCAAAAAGAAAAGGAGCATATAAAACAAAACACGAAGGATATTTACCATGATCTTCGTTCGTAGATGCGCTGTCAAATTCAGAGTTAATCTAATTCCTCAAATATCTGCATACTAAATGAACATGCTTGCACATATTCCATTTAATGCATGCATCGAAACATGTACAGGAGTATTGTATTGACATCTAAGCTGTCACTTGTTCGATGCCTTGACCTAATGTCTTTTCCTTTTGTTCATATTTTGCCCCATGCAGAACAATCTGTCGATAAAATAATTTGCCGGGGATAAATTTCATCAGGGCATTAATAGCCTTGTCAAGTCGTTTGACCACTTTTCCTTCCAAACATAAGTATTTAATGGTTCGATGCATCCGCTCGATGTGCATATTTGTATTGAGTCCACAATTTAATCTGTAGCAATAAGCCCAGGCATTGGTGTTCTTCAAATAATAAACTTTGAAGTAATCTCCAAATTCTGCTGTAGTTGGATGAGCTGCTAAACACTTTACGAAGTTGTCCACCATAATTAGAAATGCAGATTCATCTCTTTCTTGCATTAATGTTCGCAACTGTTTGTACACGATAACCTGTCAACAAAAACGTAAATAAAATGAATTTATTCAAATTAAAATTCAAATCAATTGCATTATATATACGAGCAATTCCATGTCAAAAGGGTTAGGTTGCAAAGCAGCTCTAAGCTGTACCTCGGCCTTTAAGTGCCCCTTCCATTAATATGTTCTGAATACATTGTATATGTTGTTGGCATCTTAATAAAGATCTATCAAAATTATTATTATCTGAAGAATTTCAGCTATTATTAGTAATTTATAAAAATTCTAGTATCCGTTGTTTAAGGTGTTGAAAGAAAAACTTTTGATTAATCTTTGAAAAAATAAAAAGACTTGGGAAGTATTCAAAATTGAAAATTTTGTTCCTTTTTTCCTTAAACTTTCATAACTTTGGTGATTTTAATTGTATTTAAGTCTATATTTTTAAATTATTCGTAATAGGACGCAGTTTTAAATAAATATTTTTGGAACAAAAAAAGGTCAAGAACTTCCTGGACTTTTCAAAAACTAATATACCAGAAAAAATTGCATAATATAAAGGTCTTTTCCAGGTTTTCCAGGTGAAGAAGTCAAATTTTTCCAGATCTCCTTTTCTGACATCAAATAATGAAATAACCATTTTTTATAGATGTAGAAAATGAGCCATTTCATTTTTTTTGTCAATAATTTCTAAAGAAAGCAGAAGTATGAATTTGACCTTACGATATAAATAAATAATATATAAAAATGAAATAAATTCAATTGATGTATTACCTGCTTATCTTTAGAATCTATCGACATGCCAGGTGCAGTATAACCTACAAGAAAATTGCAGTATTTGTTTCAGCAGTATTATTATTATACAATTAAGCCATTTCCCTTTCGGGGTAGGCATCAATTGCTCGGTTGTAAAGTATTAGTGTGTGGATGGGTATAAAGGTAGATAGATGTATAGGTGTAAGGTATAGATATTTTAGATTGATCTAGAATTCTCGTGTTATTTATTTAAATGATACGTTCGTTTCGCAACACAGCTCCGACCCAGGTTGCTGATCAATCTCCCTAGCGAACACCCCACGTGAAGAGCCTCACAAGGTTATTATGTGTGGTTCCCCACTTGGGCCCATTAATATCCAAGGTCTTTGTTTCAGGCGTCATTCACTCTACTCAAATTCTTTTTGTAAGCTATTTTTCGCCACACTTTTCTGTCCTGGCATACTACTCTAGCTTCCTTTACGTCCATGCATTTTTTCATGCAAGCTCTCGTGTTTCTATGGCTTTTTATGTCTCTTCGGATTAATGTCTCATGCACAGATTCTAACCATACTTTCGGTGATCTACCTCTGGGCATTCTGCCAAGTACTTTACCTTTATGTACTTGTTTCGTCATTCGTTCATCTTTCATTCTTTCAACGTGTCCGAACCATCTTAACTGATTTCTTTCAGAACATTATGACCCAATTTTATTGAAAAACAAGTGTTGCATTCAGTACACATTTTTTGTAACATTGTTAAATAAACTTAAAAATAATGAAACGCTGTTTACATTTCATCGAAGAATTATGCCAGAAATTGTACAATTAGTGAAAATATAAAAAAGTACAATTACCTTTGAAGCCCAATACGTGCTTTTTCTGAGCTTTCAATGCAAAATTTCTAATCAGCGCAAAATCTATTTGAAATTAAAAAACAAACATCTCGATATGTCCATTCTTTCATAAGATTTTTCCAATTGTTACATTTTGAACATGCGAATTCAATTTCAGCGCCAGCGTCTACCAGGCGGAAGCAGCTTCCTCCAGTCCGCCGTCATACATTGCGACCGATCTTGTTCGTCAATAAAGCGCTATTCTAAACAGTATTTTCGCAACTGATTTTTCTGACAATTATATTTCAATTAGTATCAGTATCCAGTTATTACTATTTACCAATTTTAGCTGTGTATCTTCAAAATTGCTACTGCAATAATTGTTATAAAAAACTTAACTTGCCCCCCAACCCCCAAAATTAACCAACAGAAAATATTTTCATCTTAAAAGCATGCACAAAGTGTAAGGTTCGAGTGACTGTAATCGCGATTGTTTAGGATGAAAATTAAAAAAGTTATTCCGTTTGTTTACGAGACAGAAACGTAGTATTCTATTGCAGTCATTTTTAACGTACTTACAATGAGAGGACGCGAGATGGGAATCGCCGATTCGACCGGGACTTTGCAGGATGAAAGTACATCAAAATCCATTAGAAGCGTATTTTTTCTTTTGATCTAATGGCCCTTAGTTTTCGAGACATCGAAGTTTGAGTATTTGCGCTCGAGCGCTCGACTCGCCACTGCAGAGCGGGAACCCGGGCTTTTTGGCCTCGGGCGCTTACTCGCAGTCCGACACTAATACTGTGATAAACGGAAAGTCCGCAGGGTTTGTATATCATCAGATATCATTCCTATAGAGTTTTTTCACGCAGATTGCGAATCTTAAAACGTAAATAATCCATCACGTCAAATTTTTGAAAAAGAACGGGGTCACAAAGTAACAACAAAAAATCGTTTTTGTCGCTTTTTGGAAAAGTTGTTAAACACTATAGTCCAGCGGATAGTGACTATTGGCAATATTATAAACTTATCCGGAATTTTATTATTTATGAATTTTATTAATCAAGAATTTTTTAATTCGAGAATTTTTCAATTCGGTAATATTATTAACTGAGGCGGAATTTTATTATTTGGGAATTTTATTACTCGGGAATTGTATTATTCTGACATTTTTTTATTCGAGAATTTTCCAATTCCGTAATATTATAAATTGATCCGGAATTTTATTATTTGGGAATTTTATTTTTCGGGAATTTTTTAATTCAAGAATTTTACTATTCAAAAATTTTCCAATTCGTAAATGTTATAAACTGATCAGGAATTTTATAATTTGGGAATTTTATTATTCGAGAATTTTGCAATTCGGTAATATTATAAACTGATCCGGAATATTATTATTTGGGAATTTTATTATTCGGGAATTTTTTTATTTGAGATTTATATTATTCTGGAATTTTCCAGTTCGGTAATATTATTAACTAAACCGGTATTTTATTATTTGGGACTTTCATTATTCGGGAATTTTATAATTCGGCAATATTATAAGCTGATCTGGAATTTTATTATTGGGGGATTTTCCAATTCGGTAATATTAAAAAGTTAACCGGAATTTTTAATTCGGAAATTTTATTATTCGGAAATTTTCCAGTTTGGAAATATTATTAACTGATCCGGAATTTTATTATTGGGAAATTTTATTATTTGAGAATTTTATTATTGGGAAATTTCCTAATTCGTTAATATCATAAACTGATCCATAATTTTATTATTTGGAATTTTTTGGTCCAGGAAGTTTATTCTTCGAACATTTTCCAATTCGCTAATATTATAAACTGATCAAGAATTTTATTATTTGGGAATTTTCTAATTCGGGAATTTTATTATTTGAGAATTTTCCAATTTGGTAATATTATACACTGATCCGGAATTTTATTATTCAGTAATTTTCCAATTCGGTAATATTATAAACTGATCTGGAATTTTATTACTTGGGAATTTTATTATTCGGGAATTTTATTATTTGAGAATTTTCCAATTTGGTAATATTATACACTGATCCGGAATTTTATTAATCAGTAATTTTCCAATTCGGTAATATTAAAAACTAATCTGGAATTTTATTACTTGGGAATTTTATTATTCGGGAATTTTCCAATAGGGTAAAATTATAAACTGATCCAGAATTTTATTATTCGTGAATTTCCCAATTCGAGAATTTTATTATTCGGAAATTTTCCAGTTCGCTAAGATTATTAACTGATCGGGAATTTTATAATTTTTTTTTTCAATTTATTATTCGGGAATTTTTTTATTCGGGATTTATATTATTCTGGAACTTTCCAGTTCGGTAATATTATTAACTAAACCGGAATTTTATTATTTGGGAATTTTATTATTCGGGAATATTATAATTCGGCAATATTATGAACTTATCCGGAATTTTATTATTCTGGAATTTTCCAGTTCGGTAATATTATTAACTGATCCGGAATTTTATTATTTAGGGATTTTATTATTTGGGAATTTTTTAATTCCAGAATATTTCAATTCGGGAATATTATAATTTGGCAATATTATAAATTTATCCGAAATTTTATTATTTAGGAATTTTATTGATCAAGAATTTTTCAATTCGGTAATATTATAAACTGAGGCGGAATTTTATTATTTAGGCATTTTATTACTCGGAAATTTCATTATTCTGAAATTTGTTTATTCGAGAATTTTCAAATTCGATAATATTGTAAATTGATCCGGAATTTTGTTATTTGGAAATTTTATTATTCGGGAATTTCATTATTCGGGAATATTGTAATTCGGCAATATTATAAACTTATCCGGAATTTTATTATTTGGGAATTTTCCAATTCGGTAATATTAAAAAATGATCCGGAATTTTTAATTCGGGGATTTTATTATTCGGGAATATTCTAATTTGGCAATATTATAAACTAATCCGGAATTTTATAATTTAGGAATTTTATTATTCAATAATTTTTTATTTCGGTAATATTATAAGCTGATCAGAATTTTATTATTTGTGAATTTCCTTATTCGGGAATTTTATTATTTTGGAATATTATAATTTTGCAATATTATAAAATTATCCAGAATTTTATTATTCAGGAATTTTATTATTCGGGAATATTATAATTCGGCAATATTATAAACTTATCCGGAATGATATTATTGGGGAATTTTCCAATTCGGTAATATTATAAGCTGATCCGAAATTTTTAATTCGGGAATTTTATTATTCGGTAATATTATAATTTGGCAATATTATGAACTTATCTGGAATTTTTATTATTGGGGGATTTTCTGATTCGGGAAATTTATTATTCGGAAATTTTCCAGTTTGGAAATATTAATAACTGATCCAGAATTTTATTATTTGGATATTTTATTATTCGGAAATTTTATTATTCAAGAATTTTTCAATTAGGTAATATTATAAACTGATCCGGAATTTTATTATTCTGAAATTTTCCAGTTCGGTAATATTATTAACTGATCCGGAATTTTATTATTTAGTGATTTTATTATTCGGGAATTTTTTAGTTCGAGAATATTTCAATTCGGTAATATTATAAGCTGATCCGGAATTTTCAATTCGGGAATATTATAATTTGGCAATATTATAAACTTATCCGGAATTTTATTATTTATGAATTTTATTAATCAAGAATTTTTTAATTCGAGAATTTCTTTTTTCGGGAATTTAGGAATTTTATTATTCAAGAATTTTTTAATTTGATAATTTTTCAATTCGGTAATATCATAAACTGAGGCGGAATTTTATTATTCGGGAACATTATAATTCGACAATATTATGAACTTATCCGTAATTTTATTATCGGGGAATTTTCCAATTCGGTAATATTAAAAAGTGATCCGGAATTTTTAATTCGGGAATTTTATTATTCGGGAATTTCATTATTCGGGAAATTAAAATTTGGCAATATTATTAACTAATCCGGAATTTTATAATTTAGGAATTTTATTATTCAAGAATATTTTAATTCGAGAATTTTTCAATTCGGTAATATTATAAACTGAGGCGGAATTTTATTATTTGGGAATTTTATTATTTGGGAATTTTATTATTCGGAAATTTTATTGTTCTGGAATTTTCCAGTTTGGTAATATTATTAACTAATTCGGAATTTTATTATTTAGGAATTTTATTATTCGGGAATTTTTTAATTCGAGAATTTTTCAATTCGTTAATATTATAAACTTGGCCGGGATTTGATTATTTGGGAATTTGATTATTCGGGAATTTTTTTATTCGGGAATTTCATTATTCTGTAATTTTTTCATTCGAGAATTTTCCAAATCGGTAATATTATAAACTGATCCAGAGTTCTATTATTTGGGAATTTTATTATTCGGGAATTTTATTATTCTGGAATTTTCCAGTTCGGTAATATTATTAACTAATTCGGAATTTTATTATTTAGGAATTTTATTAATCGGGAATTTTTAATTCGAGAATTTTCCAATTCGGTAACATTATAAACGGATGCGGAATTTTATTATTTAGGAATTCTATTATTCGGGAATTTTTTAATTCGAGAATTTTTCAATTTGGTAATATTATAAACTGAGGCGGAATTTTATTATTTGGGAATTTGATTATTCGGGAACTTTTTTTATTCGGGAATTTTATTATTCTGGAATTTTTTGTTAACCTAGAAAAACCTGAAGAAATCCTTGAATTTTGGCCATCGTCCTGGAATTTTTATTCCCTTAAATAAAAAATCGGTTTTTTAAACTTGTTCTCTTCTGCACGAAAAATACTTTTGAACCATTTTTTGATAGGTTCTTGTATATAATAATTCATAACTCCTTCA
Organism: Andricus grossulariae; assembly: GCA_011634705.1. Lineage (NCBI taxonomy): Eukaryota > Metazoa > Arthropoda > Insecta > Hymenoptera > Cynipidae > Andricus > Andricus grossulariae. Next base: position 82,746,116 of record JAABKJ010007545.1, on the reverse strand, counting down.
TTTTTCATTCGATTTCTAATTTTTTGTTTGAAAAATGTCTCATTTATTCACAATTTTTTTCAATTTTAACAACAATATAATGACATTTGTTTTAAATCTAATACTTCTTTGCTGTTAAAATATATTGCAATTTAGTTAAAAACTCTTTTTTTTTGTTTTTCAAAAAATTAAATTTTCTAACTGAAATGTAACAATTCCATTTTTGGTTAGAAAGTGATTTTTTAAAATTCAAAATTCATCTATTTGTTTGAAAGTTGAACGACTTTGTTAAAAATTTATTTTTTGGTTGAATGTTCATCTCTTTGGTTAAAAATGTAACTATATTGTTGAAAATGAGTTTTTTAAATTTTTAATGAATTTTATACCCGAAAATGTATTTTTTTCATTTTTGGTTGAAAAATGTTTTTTTTTTCATTTGAAAATTCGGCATTATTTCTAGAAAACTAATCTTTTTGGTTGAAATTTCCTTTTTCTGGTGAAAGCGGCAACTGTTTTGTTAAAAAATAATTTTTTCAGTGAAAATTTGTCTTTGACTTGAAAATTCAATTATTTGTTTAAAAAATCATATATTTTGTTGAAAAATGTTTTTTTTTTTGTGTGAAAAATTGAAAACCTCTTCAATTCCTAAAAATATTTTTAGCTGTCTCAAATTTTTTTTGCAATTTTGAAAAATCATTCAAAATGTAAAAAAATTCCTCTCAAATCTTCCAAATTTTTCTAGGAGTTTTAAGAAAATTAAAAAAGATTTTTAAATATTTCAGATGTATGAGAAAAGAATCTAAGAGTTGAAAAAAATGTTATTTGACAGGATTTTACAAAATATTATGAAAAATTCGATTCTTTTTAAAAGATATTTAGGACTTTTAAAAGTTTGGAAGGAATAAAAAATATTTGAAAAATTTTCGAAAATGCTTTCAAGTTTTAAAATATTTCAAATCTATTCAAAACATCTCAAATTCTTACAAATATTTTTAGCTGACTCGAATTATCCTCGAAATTTTGAAAATAAAAATTTTTTGATAAATTTTCGGAAATGCTTTCAAGTTTTGAAATATTTTTAATCTATTCAAAACATCCTAAATACTTACAAATATTTTTAACTGACTCGAATTTTGAAAAAATTTTCAAAATGTAAAAAAATTGCTTTAAAATCTTCCAAATTTTTTTTAAAATTCTATTTCAATCTCTTCAAATCTTCTAAATATTTCTTGAATTTACTCGATTTTTTTTCTTTTTTTTTTCTTAACAAATTGAAATATTTTGATTTAAAATCTTCCGCTTTTTTCGAAATTTAAAGAAATCTCTTAAAATGCTTTGAAATCTTTTTTAACTTTCTCTCAAAGTTCATTTTTCAAAATAAAAAATCGTAAAAATTTTTCCTAAGAGTCTAAAGAATTTTTTTCATTTTCTTGAAAACTTAAAAAATTCCTGAAATATTTTATCAGTTTTTATTATTTTTGAATTGTTTCAAAACTTTTAAGTATCTCTAAAACTTACTCAAATTTGTTCTAAAATTATGTATTATGGCAAAATTTGGCTTTAAAATATTTTACACTATTTTTCAAAATTTTAGGAAATAATTTAAAATGTTTTGTAATCTTTTTTCATTTTCTCTTAAAATTCATTAAGAAAAAATTGATTTGAAATCTTCCCATGAATCTTAAGAATATTTTTTTTCATTCACTTGACGCAATCAAAACTTAAAATTATTCTTTTTAAATTAAACCTAAACAATTTAAAATTTTCCCAGAAATCTTTTTAAAAATTTAATCTCAAAATATTTCAAAATTATTAAAAAGCTTCTTAAATTTTTTTTCGAATTCTTTAAAATAAGTTTTTCCGATAATTTAATTTTTCTTATCTCTTATCTCTTTGAAAATGTAAAAAAGTTGAGAAATTATAGTGTGGTAGCAAAATGTTGAGAACAGAATTATTTCCCAATAATAAAACAATCATTTACAATTTAAATGTTTTCTTTAAATGAATTTTTTTAATTAACATTTTTTTTCGAATTTTAGTTTTAATAGTATACTTGCAAAATTTTATCGAAAAATTTGCCGTGAATGCTTTTTTTTCAATGAAAAAATTATTTTTTAAATTGAAAATGTAGCTAGTCCATTTTTGCTTCAACATTTTTTTTTAGTTGAAAATTCAACTGTTTGGTTGAAAATTCATGTATTTTGATGAAAAAAAATTTTTCGGTAGAAAATTAATGTTTTTGGTTAAAAATTCATGTTTTTGGTTGAAAATTCAACTATTGGTTGAAAATTAATATAGTTTCTTGAAAATTAAACAATTTTTTTTTTAAATATCCTTTTTGATTGAAAAGACAACTTGATTATTAAAAATTCATCTTCTTGGCTGAGGATTCAACTATTTTGTTAAAATGTAATTTTCTCGGTTGAAGATTCATTATTTTTTTTAGTTATTCTTTTTGGTCAAAAATTTATTTTTTGTTTGAAGATTCATTATTATAATTAAAAATTCGTCTGTTTGGTTCAGAAATTACCTATTTTGTTGAAATTTTTGTTTAAAATTAATCACTTTTGCTCAAAAATTAATCTACTTGGTAGAAAATTCAACAATTTGGTTGAAAATTAATTTTTTTGGTTCAAGATTCTTTATCTTCTTTAAAAATTCATCTGTTATTGTTGGAAATTTTATCATTTAAAAAAATAGCTGTTTTTTTTTAAATCATCTTTTTGGTAGAGGATTCAACTATTAGGCTGAAAATTGTTTTTTTATGAACTCAACTGTTTTTATTTTATAATTAAAATCTTTTTGGATTGAAACGTCAAAAATTGCATTTTTCGTTGAGAATTCATATTTTTTGGTTAAAAATTCACACACTTGGATGAAAGTGAAGCTACTTTTTCAAAAGTCATTTTTTTGGTTGAAGATTTATCATTTTAGATGAAAATTTTTTTTTTGTAGAAAATTTATTTATTTTTGATGAAAATGGACCTTTTTGGTACAAAATTAATCTTTTTGATTGAAAATTCAATTATAATCAGTTAGTTGAATTCCAGTTGAAATTTTATTTTTTGTATTAACAAATTAACTGCTTTGTTAAAAATTCGTCTTTTTGTTTGAGGATTCAACTATTTTGTTTAAAATTCGTCTTTTTTGGTTGGCTAAATATATTTTAATTAAAATTAAAATCGGTTTTGGTTGAAATATCAACTATTACATTTTTTATTAAAAATTTATCACTTTTGGTTAAAAACACAGATCTGCAAAAAATGGATTGCGATTGTTGTTAGCCAACTAAGGGTCATTTCCGATGTCATTTTCTGCGTAGAATCCGAATCCGAGGTCAGAATTGTCCCAGCACGTCAGGTTTTTGAGATATCGTAACCTAAAAGTGCGAAAAATGCGGTTTTTTGGTATATTTGACCTTATGTTACATCGTGAAAAACTTTTTTTTCTAAAATCGGGTCATGCCATGTAAAAGTATAACTCTCAAGCTTTAAAAAGCTTTTTTAAAATTAAAGATATCATTTTTCTTCGCAGAGATATCCTTCGGTGAAGTTTAGCCAATAAGGAGGCTTTCCCCTTCCATACGCAAAGCTTGCGCAGTTGAAAAAGTGTCAGTCCGGTAACGTCACTGCACAAACCTGCGTGACAGCGATGTTAACGAGCCATGACTTTTTCAACTGCGCAAGCGTTACGTATGGAAGGGAAAAGCCTCCTGATTGGCTAAACTTCATTGAAAGATATCTCTGCGAGGAAAAATGGTATCTTCAATTTTAAAATAGCTTTTCAAAGCTTGAGAGTTGTACTTTTAGATGGCATGACCCGATTTTGGAAAAAAAAGTTTTTCGCGATGTAACATAAGCTCAAATATATCAAAAAATCGCATTTTTCGCACATTTAGGTTAGGATATCTCAAAAACCTGACGTGCTGGAAAAATTCTGACCTTGAATTCGGATTCTACGCAGAAAATTACATCGGAAATGACCCTTAGTTGGCCAACAACAATCGCAATCCATTTTTTGCAGATCTGTGTTATTATTTTATTGTTATTCTCTCATTTTCCCGGCTCTAAAGTGCCAAATTTACTGGAGAAATTTTAATTTGTACATTTTTCACAATTTTCTTAAAAATTTCATTGATCAAAAGTGTCGTGTTTTGAAATTTTTAAAGTGAAAGTTTCCGATTGAAACTTTCAACGACACATTGCTAATGGAACCTGATAGGAGAGTGAACTTGCACGCGTTTTTAAATAATACGAATAATGAATTAATTCATTTCATCATTTCGGGCAAAAAATGTAACCAAAAGTAACCTTTTTATAATCTAAGTAACTTTTTAGTAACCGCGGATCAAAAAAGTAACTAAGTTACTAAAAAGTAACCCGTTCCGAGCTCCGGAAATACATGCGATATAAATGTTACGTAATAAGGCCAAAAATACCCCCCTCTCCTCACATAACATACCGTAACAAAGCACGAACCCCCTCCCTTAGTTACTTGTAACAAGTTACTACTCAACACTGGTTTCCAAAGTTTCATGTAACTTTATAGCCCTAATCATAAAGTTTGATAACTCAAAATGTTATCTTATTTTATTTGAATATAACTAATTTCTAATTCTAAGAAGAAAGGACTAGAAACTGATAATAGGAAAAAATGTCCTACGTAGGTTTAATACTTTGAAAAGATGATAATGTTCCTTTAATTTTGAATTTTATTATACGATAAATTTTCATCAAAAATACTAATCAGTTCATAAGGAAATAAAATAAAAATAATATACAATGTAACTACTTAATTATAAATATCTTTTTGTTCTAGACATGTATTGTGATTGCATGGAAGAGGAAAGGCGACAGTCTCTAAAAGTATTTAGAGCTCCCAAAAGACTTTCACAGGAATCGATAAAGTTGCCAAATATAATCGGTGCGAAAATTCAACCACTTTTTAAATTTCCCGATGAATTATCTAATGTTCCGTCCTGCAAAAAATTCAAATCGAAAGATAAATGCTCTGAATTTTCAAAGAAAAGAGAAAAAAAGGTTTCGTCAAAAAAATCATATACGGAACAGCGATTGAGGAGAGAGGCAGTTCGAAGATACTTGATTGAATTAATCGTAAGACCAGAACTTTCTGGAGATGGAATTAATAGTGGAGATAAAGATATTAATAAATACTACTATTATATTCAAAACGGAATCGATACCATCCACGTTAGTCCTCTGGAAGAGAAAATCATAGCGAATATTATGATTTTAATTCCCAAAGAATTTCGTCACAGATTTTTAGAATTCGTGAATGACTTGTTGAAGGAAGTCGAAAATGAATTCATTGTCACAATGAAGAAGTCGATTATCGAATTTGCAATGATAAATCCACAGGAAAGAGATATTTCTGAGGTTTTGATATAATTTTATTATAAAAAGAACTTAATACATTAAGTTTTTTATAAAATAATTTTTGATCCTAATTGTTGAATCCATTTCAAATCAGGCATGTTCTACAAATATGTTGTTTTTTAGAAGAAATTATACTAAATAGTTCAATTTTGAACTTATTAAGGATACTTTTTCCACCAAAATTCGAATAGTTAAATTTTCAAATAAAAAATTAATTTTCAACCCAAAAAAACGAATTTTCAACAAAGTAATTCAATTATCAACCAATGAGGTGAATTTTGAAAAAAATAATTGTTAACAAAGAAGTTCAACGTTTAACCAAGTAGTTGAATTTTCAATCAAAGAAAATGAATTTTTAACCATATAGTTAAATTTTCAATAAAAAAGATACACTTTCAACAAAATAGATCTATTTTTAACTGAAAAATATAAATTTTCAATAAAATATTTAAAGTTTTAACCAAAGAGATGAATCTTCAAACGAAAAAAATATTTTTGAATACAGTGGTTCAACTTTCAAATAAGCAGTTGAATTTTTGACGAAAAAGATTAATTTTCAACAAAGAATATTAAGTTTTTACCAAAAAATACAAATTTTTATCAAAATAGAGTTCATTTTCAATCAAATAGTTTAATTTTCTACCAGATTGTTGAATTTTCAAGTAAAAAAGACGAGTTTTCTACAAAACAGTTGAATTTTCAACTCGTAAAGATGAATTCTCAATAAAAAGTGAAATAGTTGATATTTCGAGCTAAAAGAATTTTTATTTAAAATCAAAAATATTTAAATTTCAACAAAATGGTTAAGTTTTCAACCAGAGAGATGAATTTTCAACTCAAGTGGTGAATCTTTAACAAATTTTTTTTTTTAACAAAGTAATTCAAACTTCAATCAATTAGTTGAATTTTCAACTAAAAAATATGAATTCTCAACAAAGAATGTAATAGTCGAGATTTCAAAGAAGAAATAGTTTAATATAAAACAGTTGAATTCAACCAGAAATACAAATTTTCAACGAAATAGTTACATTTTAAACTAAAGAGATAAATTTTGAATCATAATGATGAATCTTGAAAGAACGAATTTCGAAAAAAAGGAATCAGCATTCAACTAAATAGTTGAATTTTTAACAAAAAAGGATAATTTTTCAACCAAAGAAGATGAATTTTTAACCAAATAGTTAAATAGTTAAATTTTCAATCGAAAAGATACATTTTCAACCAAATGGATCCATTTTTAACTAAAAAATATAAATTTTCAATAAAATAGTTAAACTTTTAACCAAAGAGGTGAATCTTCCACCAATAAAAATATTTTCGAATACAGTGGTTCAACTTTCAAATAAGTAACGGAATTTTTGACAAAAAAGATTGATTTTCAACAAAGAAGATTAAGTTTCTACCAAAAAATACGAATTTTTAACAAAATAGAGTTAATTTCCAATGGAATAGTTTAATTTTCTACCAGATTGTTGAATCGTTAAGTAAAAAAGACGAGTTTTCTACAAAAAAGTTGAATTTTTAACTCGAAAAGATGAATTCTCAATAAAAAGTGAAATAGTGGATATTTCAAGCTAAAAGAATTTTCATTTTAAATCAAAAATATTTAAATTCTAACACAAAAGGTGAATTTTCAAGAAAATAGTTGAATCCTTAGACAACCAAAAATAGAATAGTTACATTTTCAGTTGAAAAAATTAATTCTCAACCTAAAAACTGGAAATTTCAACCAAATGGTTAAGTTTCAACCAGAGAGATGAATTTTCAACTGAAGTAGTGAATCTTTAACAAGACATTTTTTTTTAACAAAGTAATTCAACCTTCAATTAATTAGTTGAATTATCAGCTGAAAAATATGAATTTTCAACAAATAATGTAATAGTTGATATTTCAAAAAAGAAATATTTTAATATAAAACAGCTGAATTCAACCAGAAATACGAATTTTCAACGAAATAGTTACATTTTAAACTAAAGAGATCAATTTTGAATCATAATGATGAATCTTGAAAGAACGAATTTTGAAAAAAAGGAATCAATATTCAACTGAATATTTGAATTTTTAACAAAAAAGGATAATTTTTCAACCAAAGAAAATTAATTTTTAACCAAGTAGTTAAATAGTTACATTTTCAATCGAAAAGATACATTTTCAACCAAATAGATCCATTTTTAACTAAAAAATACAAATTTACAATAAAATAGTTATTTCAACCAAGGAGGTGAATCTTCAAAAAAAAAAAAATATTTTTGTTCAAATTTCCAATAAGTAGTTGAATTTTTGGTGAAAAAGATTAATTTTCAACAAAGAAGATTAAGTTTCTACCAAAAAATACAAATTTTCAACAAAATAGAGTTAATTTCCAATCAAATAGTTTAATTTTCCACCAGATTGTTGAATCTTTAAGTAAAAAAGATGAGTTTTCTACAAAACAGTTGAATTTTCAACTAAAAAATATTAATTCTCAACCAAGAATGTAATAGTTGATATTTCAACAAAGAAATATTTTATATAAAACAGTTGAATTCAACAAGAAATATCAATTTTCAACGAAATAGTTACATTTCAAACCAAAGAGATAAATTTTGAATCAAAGTGATGAATCTTGAAAGAATGAATTTTGAAAAAAAGAGACCAACGTTCAACTAAATAGTTGAATTTTCAAGAAAGGCCATGCATTTTTAATCAAGAACATTAATTTTCTGCAAAGAAAGATCAATTTTCAATCAAATGAATTTTGAATTGAATTTTCAACTAAAAAATAGGAATTCTCAACAAAGAATGTAACAGTTGATATTTCAACAAAGAATTATTTCAATATAAAACAGTTGAATGCAACCAGCAATACGAATTTTCAATGTAATAGTTACATTTTAAACCAAAGAGATGAATTTTGAATCGAAATGATGAATCTTGAAAGAATGAATTTTGAGAAAAAGGGATCAACATTCAACTAAATAGTTGAATTTTCAACAAGCAAGATGTTGAAGTTTTAACTAAAAAGGATAATTTTTCAACCAAAAAAGGAATGGTTAAATCTTCAGTTAATAAAATTAATTTTCAATAAAATGGTTAAATTCTTAACCGCAGAGATGAATCTGTAAAAAAAATTAATTTTTTACAAAGTAGTTGAAATTTCAATCAAAGAAGATGAATTTTTAACCAAATAGTTAAATTTTCAATCAGAAAGATATATTTTCAACCAAATAGATCTATTTTTAACTTAAAAATATAAATGTTCAATAAAATAGTTCAACTTTTAACCAAAGAGGTGAATCTTCAACCAAAAACAATATTTTTGAATACAGTGGTTCAACTTTCAATTAAGTAGTTGAATTTTCAATGAAATAGTCACATTTTAAACCAAAGAGATGAATTTTGAATCAAAATTATGAATTTAAAAAAAATTAATTTTGAACAAAAGGGATCAACATTCAACTAAATAGTTAATTTTTCAACCAAGGCCATGCATTTTTAATCAAGAAGATTAATTTTGTACCAAGAAAGATCAATTTTCAATCAAATACATGAATTTTCAAACAAATAGTTGAATTTTTAACTAAAAAATATAATTTTTCATCCGAAAAGGGAGTGGTTAAATTTTCAGTTAATAAAATTAATTTACAATGAAATGGTTAAATTCTTAACCGCAGAGATGAATCTGTAATAAAAAAAAAAAAATGAATTTTTTACAAAGTAGTTGAAATTTCAACCAAGTAGTTGAATTTTTGACTCAAAAAGATGACTTTTTAACAAAATTGTTGTATTTAAAAAAAAAAGAATTTATTTTCCAAACAAATGGTAGATTTTTAACCTTTCCAGAACTTTTTTAGGGCAATTAAAAAAATTCTAGACCTATCAATTTTTAATCAAATACGAGAGTTTTCAAACAAATAGTTAAATTTTTAACTAAAAACATAAATTTTCGACCAAGATGTTGAATTTTTAACTAAAAAAGATAATTTTTCAACCAAAAAGGGAGTGATTAAATTTTCAGTTAATCAAATTAATTTACAATTAAATGGTTAAATTCTTAACCGCAGAGATGAATCTGTAATAAAAAAATTAATTTTTTACAAAGTAGTTGAAATTTCAACCAAGTATTTGGATTTTTGACCCAAAAAGATGACTTAAACAAAATTTTTGTATTTTTAATAATTAATTTTCCAAACAAATAGTAGATTTTTAACCTTTCCAGAACTTTTTTAGGGCAATTAAAAAAATTCTAGACCTCAGTCCAAAAAATTGCACACTTATGGAAAGAGAAGAATAAATAATGGTAAAATGGAACTACTAATTAACTCTGATCTTAAAGGATTTCCAAAAATAACGAAACATTTTTTTAAACTTTAGAACTTTCATATTGGAGTATATTTCCAATATTTAAATTTAATTCAAGTTTCAATGAACTACAAATTTAAAATCGTCAGTGCTTGAAATTTTATTCCATTTAAAAGGCAAGAATAAAAATTCTAAAATGAAATTAAAATTTCTTTACATTGAGAAATTAATCAAATTAATCAGTCTTCTCAAAACACGATTTAATTCTAAAGTATTTTCAAACCCCAAAAATTTCTAGATAATTTGAATTATTTAAAAATAATTTGGCCTCAAAATTCAGAGTCCATATCCTAATTATCTTAATATTGAGAATTGAAGGATTCCGTCTTTTTAAAATATTTCTTTCTAAAATTTTTAACTTGTTAGTTTATTTTGAACTCGAAATTTCATTCATCTAAAATTGTTTCATGTTTGAATTTTTCATTTATAACTTAGTTCATTACAAATTTGTCCATTTGAAGCGTTTCTAATTTGAAATTCACCAAATTTGAAGATTCCATTGGAAATTATTCTTGCATAATTTTAGAAAAAAATTTGAAACTTACATTTTCAGTAAAGAAAAATTCTTTAGACCACAAAAATGATTCAGTCCGCATGCCTATAGGATGTCTTTCTTAATTAGCAGAAATTAAAAAAAATATTGTAAAAAATAAAAAAAATTGAGGTTTGCAGGATATATTTCTTATCCTTTTCTTCGAATTTTAAAAACATGACAATTAGATTTTCTGTAAAACCCACCTTTATTTTTTTTAATAATATTTTTTTAAAGTTTGTGTTCATTTAAGCAAGGCATCCTATGAGTTTTATGCGGGTTAAACTATTTTTATGGCCGAAGGAATTTTTTTCCTGAAAATATAATTGTTGATTTTTTTCGTAAAGGATGCAATATATCACAAAAGAATAAACGGTATTTTTTGTATCTTAATGAAAATTTGTTTCCTAAATCAAAAAAATGTGTGTTGCCTAATTTCCTATGAAAAAACAACTTGAAGTGTAGAATCTGCCTTATTTGAAATGGATTTGATCTATTCTTTTTTAACTCCAGGCAAGTCTTACAAAAGAAAAAGCTGAGATAAAGAAATTTTTATGTCACAATATGAAAATTTTTCGAGAGAATCAAGTTAAGATGTATAAAAATTTGCATTTAATAAATCCGTCTATGAGACAGACCCTCGATATCTGGAGTCGCAATTATCGGTATGCTCCTCTCAGCAATTCGAAAGAATATTTTATGCCTTGGGGCAATATTTTATCTTTTTTTTTTTGTTATATAGAAATTTCCGCTTGATCAATCTGGAGGAAATCGTGAAGCACACTCAGAGTTGGAATTTGTTGGATTTTCAAAAAAAAATCGTCCATCAAATCAACGTTGCGAGAGGAGAGCTTGCAACAACTTGGTTCAGTGGAATTCAGAATATTTTCTTTATGGTATTTAAAAATTGTATTGCTAAAATTCTAATCAATTTTCAATCAGCGACTTTTTAATTTAAAAAATATGTAGTTGTTCTATGATTTTAAGAAGGAAAATAATATCATTGATGTTGTCATTTCTTATAAAAAACATTATTTTTAATGAAAAGATGTTGAAATTTACCAAATTAATTTATTTAAAGAAATTTTCCTTTCTATGGTATTTTATAAATTTTTTTAAAGTGGTTGAATTTTAGTGAATCATGGCTTATCTTTTTTGGGAAAACATTTCCTACAGCTCTACTGTTTCTAATTTTGAAAATAAGTAAATAATCTCAAAGATTTCAGTAATTGAAAAATTTACTTTCAAAATTAGAACAGTAATTTTCCTCGAAAAAATAGGCCATCATTTGCTATCAAAAATTCGTAAGAAGTGATAGTAAGAAAAAATTCAATTGCACAAAACATTGTTTAAATAAATGTTTTATAACAATTTTTGTATAAAAAATAATAATTTAAACCCTTTGAGAATTTAAAAAAATTTATTTTGACGACCTCCAAATTGAAATTGTTCATAACTTTCTGTGGCTTTAATTTGAAATTCTTACGTTTTCCACGACTACAAATAAAAATGGTTTCATTAGAATAAAAAAAAAAATAAAGATTTAAAATTTATATTTGTTAAATTTGAAATACTTGAAAAAGATAAAGGTAGAGGTAAATTGAGAAATATTAAGTTGCTAGATTTTCAAAATTTTCAATATGATTAGATGTTTCAATTGGAAGATTTTAATTATTTAAATTATTGAATTTTATAATTGACACTATCGATTTGGAATGATCTGATTTTTAAATTTTATTTCACCCGATTTGAATATTCTATTTTTGAAAAATATTAACGTCCTAGAAATCACGGCTGAAAAGTTGTAAAAAATTATTATGATTATATAATATTAAATGCTTTGTCAATTTATAATTATTAATAAATATTAATTCTTCGGCTTGACTATTTTTAAATTTAAACCCTTTAAATCTTAAAAAAATATTATTTTGACTACCTCCAAATTAAAATTGCTTAGAACTTTCATGGATTTAATTTCAAAATCTTGCATTTTTCATGACTCGACATTTAAAATAGCTCCATTTGGAACAAAAAAATTTAATTTAAACTTGGTAAATTTTAAATACTTGGAAAATATTTGACTGTCTGATTTATAATACTTAAATTCTGAAAAAAATCCATTTCTACTGCTATTATATGCAAGGAGTTTAATTAATAATATGTTATTTTGAAATTGAAAAATTTGAAGCTGTTCAATTTTCAACATTTTTAATTTGAATTGATTTTTCCATTCGAAACTTTGAATTATTGAAAATTTAGTCTCTTTTATTCAATTTAATTCAGTTTATTCTCTCATATATACTCTTATTAAATTTTGAACTATTTAATTGATGCTATCGATTTGAAATTACCTGATTTTCAAATGTTTGATTCCCTCCATTTAAATATTATATTTTTGAAAAATATGAAGGTCCTGGAAATGACATATAAAAAGTTGTACAAAATTTTTATAATATAAAAATGAATGCTTTGTCCATTTGTAATTATTAAAGGTTATTAATACTTTAACTTGACTATTGTTAAATTTAAACCCTTTGTAATTAAATAAAAATGTATTTTGACGACCTTCAAATTGGAATTGTTTATAACTTTAATGGCTTGAGTTTGAAATTCTTAAATTTATCATGACTCCACATTCAAAATAGTTCCGTTTGAAAATTTAAAATAACGTTTATTTTAAATTTAGAATTGTTAAAATTTGAATACTTCGAAAAGATTTGACTGCCTGATTTATAATACTTAAAATCTGAAAAATGTCAATTTCTACTGCTATCATGTTCAAGGGATTTAATTTTTAATGTATAGTCTTAAATTGAAAAATTTTTAGCTGTTCAATTTTCAACAATTTTAATTTGACTTGATTTTTTAATTTGAAAATTTGAATTATTAGAAATTTAGTCTCTTTTATTCAATTTAATTCAGTTTATTCTCGCATATATACTCTTATTAAATTTTGAACTATTTAATTGATGCTATCGATTTGAAAATATCTGATTTTCAAATTTTGATTCCCTCTATTTAAATATTATATTTTTGAAAAATATGAAGGTCCTGGAAATGACATAAAAAGTTGTACAATATTGTTATAATATAAAAATGAATTCTTTGTCAATTTATAATTATTAAAGGTTATTAATACTTTAACTTGACTATTGTCAAATTTAAACCCTTTGTAATTAAAAAAAATGTATTTTGACGACCTCCAATTTGAAATTGTTTATAACTTTAATGGCTTGAATTTGAAATTCTTAAATTTATCTTAACTCCACATTCAAATAAGTTCCATTTGAAATTTTAAAATAACGAATATTTTAAATTTTGAATTGTTAAATTTTAAATACTTGGAAAAGATTTGACTGTCTGATTTATAATACTTGAATTCTAAAAAATTTCAATTTCTACTATTATATATATGCAAGAGTTAATTATTAGTGTGTTATTTTGGAATTGAAAAATTTAAAGCTGTTCAATTTTCAACAATTTTAATTTGACTTGATTTTTTAATTTGAAAATTTGAATTATTAGAAATTTAGTCTCATATATATATATATATATATATATATATATATATATACATCCAAATGTGATGTATGTTCAAAAATTATTCTTTTTAATTCATTGGAAGTAGTCTTTGTAACATTTATATATATACACATGAATTTTTTAAACAATTTCAAAATATAATTTTCCGTACAAAAAAATGTAATACAAAGGCTTTCATTAAATATGCGTCGATGAAGAAATAGTTTTTAAAAATTTTCTTCACAAAAAAGAAAACTTTGATTTTGTAATTTTATCAATTTTACGGCAGTTTCAATTATTACTTGCCTGCGGTTTTTGATAATGTGAATATTGATTTTTTACCAGAGTATGTCACAGTACATTGTTTGAAAAATACTTGTAGTTTAAGGAATACTTGAAAAATTATTATCAACTACAATAATTTTGATAATTTCTAATGCAATTTAATGCAGAATAAAACATTTTATCTCCACAGACACAACTTTTAAATAAAACAAGAAATTTAGTACATTTTTATTTAATATTAAAGACGTAAAAACAAAACCAAAATATTTCATTACATTTAAAACATTTTTTATTAAGTTGTCTTCCATGATAAAAGAATGAATCTTTATATAACATAAAACTGTCCTTGATAATCTCAATTTGTTACATAATTTCATGAATGCTTTTGCTACAATGCTTAAATTTGAAAGCATAATCAAATAATTATTCAACTACAATGTTTCTTTAGAAAATTTATTTTCCACTACATTGTGACTACAGAAATGATTCTACTGTGACAGAAATAATTTTCAGTGGTAACAGAAAACTTTTTCAAACAAAAATTTTTATGCAATAAATCAAGGGAAAGAAATTTTTAAAATAAATGATTGTTTAAATGCAATGTTTCTTGACAATGGTTATTTTTTGTACTGCGTTAAAAAAAATTTTCATCATTTTTTCGTCGATAAGAAAAAGAGAATTTGCTCAAAGAATATTTGAATAATAATTCATCTACAACCTTTTTTTTTACAATTTCGTATTGATACTACATTGAAATTTACAAGGGAACAAAACATTACTTCACAGACATAATTCCTCATGTCAACAGAAGAATTAATTACTTAACATTACTTCTCTGGTACACGAAAAATGGGGTGGAAGGTTATTTTTCATACAAACAGATGGTTTGAAAAATAACATAAAATAGATATGAAATTTCCATAATCTAATATACGTCACGGGAAAAAATGTTTTCTAAAGAAATATTTTTTCGATTGCAATGTTTTCTGACAACTTTTGCAAAAATTTATTTTAAAGATGTGGGCAAAAATACTTTTTCTGCGACATTGTCATTGTTTTCCATCAATTTTAATTTGTTAAAATAAAACCATATTTTAATAATACTACAAGATTCACCAACAATTACATTGTTATGGTTGAAATAATTCTGTCACAGAAATTATTTTCAATGGTAACTTAAAACAAAGTACATTTCAAATTAAAAAAATTAAAATTGAATGTTTTTTCTTATATTAAAATTAAAAATGGTCAGAAACATAAAATTTTTTTCAAATAAAGATTTGTATGTAATAAATTATGGGGAAAAATGTTTGAATAAATCATTCTTCAAATGCAATGTTGCTTGAAAATTGGTATTCTTTCTACTGTGCTTAAAAAGTGTTGTCATCATTTTTTCGTCGTTAAGAAAATGAAAATTCGTTTAAAGAATATTTGAATAATTAGTCAACTGCAAAGTTTTTTTCAATTTCGTATTCATACTACTGTGAGATTTACAAGGAAACAAAATTTCACTCTCTCAGACCTAATTCCTCATGATAACAGATGAATTATTTACTTAACGTTATTTCTCTCGTACAAAAAAAAATGTTTTGAAAGCTATTTTTCATACAAACAGATAGAAATAATATTAAGTTAACATTTTTCAATTTAATATGCGCCACTGGAGAAAAAAAAATGTTTTAAATGTATTTTTTCGATTGTTATGTTTTCTGACAACTTTTGGAAATATTTTTGGTTGTCAAGATGTCATTGTTTTTTCATCAATTGTGATTCATTAAAATAAAAAAATATTTTAATAATACTGCAAGATTCATCAATAGTACAACTCACTGAGGGCCACCGTTGTGTGCCGAAACGTTTCAAACAACTCAATTCGTTTCAATTCACTTGACCCTGAAGCCAACAATTTACATCAACAATTTCTACACAATTCTTTGAAATATTTCGAAATGCATTAAAATCTGTAAAAATATGTTGAAATCCATTAAAATGTCTAAAATCCTCCAAAATCTTAAAAATAATTGAAAGACCTTTAAATCTTAATCTTCTCTCCCTGAATTCTTAAAATCAGTAGAAATCTCTTGAAATAGAATTCAATTTATTCCGTGAATTATAAATTATTTCATGTCCCTTGAATATACATTTGATTTGATCTTAAAATCCTTTAGAATTCGTTAAAATCCATTGATATCTTTGGAAAACGTAAAAATCCATTTAAAAAGGTATAAATCATTTATAAACCCTTGAATATAATTTAAACTAAACTCATTCAGTTCTACCATAAAAACGTGTAAATCCCTAGAAATAGTTGGAATCCCTTAAAATCCTGGAAGATTTAATAAACTCCTTGAACCTGATGAAATTCCTTAGAATACCATTAAATCTTTGAAATCGCTAAGTATCCCTTGACATTTCATTTAATTTCTTTTCCTAAGTTCACTGGAAATTCTGCAAAATTCTCAGAAATCTCTTGATATATTTAAAAAGCGTAAAATTTGAATTTAAAGTTTGTATTTATAATTATATGGTGCTCATTTCACGAGCACATTGCTTCCCGTTAGCAAATGTATTTGCTTCCTCATAGAGAAAGTATTAGTGATTTTATAAATAATAAAGAAACCTATGTTTTTTATCAGTTTAAAAATAAAAATTTACAAAAAATACAAGATCACAAATTAATACAAACAATTTTTAAAATACAATGGCATATCAGACAAATCAAATGTCATATTTGAAATGGTAATTTTTCCAGCTGAAAAAGGGAATAGAAAAGTTCTGTCGCACCCTAACCCTTTCTCACCTCTATGATTTTTTTGCAAAAATTGTCAAAATTATTTTATTTGAAAACTAACAATAAAAAAGTCTTTTCTATTTATGCATCCTTTTTGAATTATGTCGTTGAAAATGCTTTTCTCATTAAAACAGATGTTTAAAATATTATAAATGAGCATAACTTCCTTACTCTTCAATAAAGTGTATTATTATTATAGGTCAATCGGTTCGTCTCGAATCAACACATCTTTTCTTTTTTTACATCAACTTTAAATTATGAGAAAAAGCAAATTTTTACTATAAAAATAGATTTTTAATATAATATAAATGACCATAACTTCCTTACTCTTGAATGAAATGTATTAATATTATAGGACAATCGATTCTGCTCGAACCAAGGAATCTTTTATATTGTCACATCAACTTTGAATTATGCTAATGAAAAAAGTTTTAATATAAAAAACCGATTTTCAAAATATTATTGAGTGCTAAAAAAATGCAATATATATTTTCAGAAGTCCTTTGGTCAGTTCCAAGATATTAGCTGTGAAAATAAGCCCTCCACATTTCATAAATTTATCTGCAACCGTTTTCAAGTTATCGTGTTCACAATAAAGTTTGACATCCACACACATACGAACAATTGCTTAGAACATTGCCTTAGACATTTTTAAATTGAGGAAGTTTAAATTAAATGAATTTAAAAGTTTTGGAAAATGCTACCATTACAAAGTTTCCTCTATGAGGAAGGAAAATCGTAAAAATCTCGTAAAATCCCTCGAAAGCGGTTAAAATCCTTTTCAATCCCTAAAAAACCTCCCGATATCTTTGGAAATTTTTTCGATTTCGTGAAATTTGTATGGAATCTGACAAAATCATTCGAAATCCATAGAAATTCTCTGAAAATCTTTGAAATTTTTTTAAATTCGTCGAAATCTTACGTTAAATAAAGTAATAAATTTTCGTTTGTACTTTCTGTACTTTTTTGCATCAACAGTTTCAATATTCTAACGTTTTTCATTTCTAGGGTGACCAGACGTCCTGATTTATCAGGACATGTCCTGATTTCTTATCTCTGTTCTGATTTTCTGACTTTTTATTCTGTGTCCTGATTTTTCATCCCTGAAAACGAAAATTCGTGATTTTGAATGAACGGACCGAAATTTAGTTAACAATTATAATAATTATCATGTTCTACAGATTCTACTCAATTATTTAAATAAAAAATTTTAACCTCGAATACAATTTTTTGTATAATTTATAATCATAAAATTAGAGAATGAACATACACTTTTCTTATTTTGTTCAAAATTTAACAATTTTCTTGAAAACAAAAACCCAATCTTTTTGATTGAAAATTCAACTGTTTTGTTAAAAATTCGTCTTTTTGGGTTGAAAATTCAACTGTTTTGTTGAAAATTCGTCTTTTTGGGTTGAAAATTCAACTATTTGGTCAAATATAAACTTTTTTGTTGAGAATTCAACTGTTTTGTAGACATTTGGTCTTCTTGGAATGACAATTCCAGATTTTTGATTATGTTTTTTTCTTTATTGACTGAAAAATATTTCTTAGTTGAAAATTCGTCTTTTTGATTCAAAATTCATCAAATTAAAATCTTTTTTGGTTGAAATATCAACTATTATATTTAGCGTTAAAACTTTAACTACTTAATGAAATTGAAAGGACTTTATTAAAAATTCATTGTTTTTTGTTCATGATTCATCATTACTATTCGAAAAGCTAAAAATGTAACTATTTATTTTTTGGTTGAAATTGTTCCAAAATTTTTTAATCCTCTTTAAAATCTAATGATTTTTTATTAAAAATACATATTTCCCGTGTAAAATACCAACATAACCTATAATTGTTAAAAGCTGTTAATCTTATTTAAAATATAATTTTTTTAATTAAAAATACGAAATCCCGACGACGAACACTAAAAGTAATACAAAATTGATAAAAAATGCTAAATCTTGTTCAAATTATGACGGCTTTTGTTTTAAAATACCATTTTTTTGTGTGAAACGCTAACATAACCTAAAATGGTTAAAAATTATGAATCTTCATTGAAATCTAGTTTTTCTATACTAAAAGTATCAAATTCCGACAAAAGACACTAGCTTAATCCAAAAATTTTCAAAAGTCTGAATCTTGTTCAAATTATGATGATTTTTGTTTTATAATACCAAATTTTGATGTACAATGCTAACGCAATCAAAAATTGTGCAAAATTATCAACATCTAAAATCTAATGATTTTTGTTTAAAAATTCCATTCCCTGTTAATAACGTTAATATAATCGAAAAATGTTAAAAAATTGCAATTTTTGTTTTAAAATTACAATTTTTAGTGTAAAATGCTAAGATATCCTCAAATTATTAAACGAACGTTGTGAATCTGTAAAATAATCAAAAATTGTTAAAAGATTCTAAATCTTGTCCAATTTATAATAATTTTTATTTAAAAATGCAAGTTTTTGATGTAAAACGCCAACTTAACCTAAAATTATTAAAAAATTACGAATGTTTTTTGAAATCTGATGAGTTTTTTTATTAGAATTTCGATTGCCGACAAAAAAAACTTAACAGAATTCGAAATTATTCAAGCTTGTAAATTTGCTGATTTTAAACAAAAATCATGGGAATAAAATTGAATTATTTTTGGTTTAAAATATCATTGTTTGGCATAAAACGATAAAATAACTTGAAAGTGTTACAATTTGTGAATCTTCTTTAAAATCTGATTTCAAATATTAGATTTAAATTTCAAAAATGTCCGCCAAACAATTTTTTAGAACATAACACAGAATGTTATAAAAAGGAATTAATATTGTGAACTGAGTCCCAATACTTCGATCTCCAGCTTTGAATGTTAATTTGCAAAAATATTAATTTACTTTGATGCAGTATATTCAAAAAAAACCCAGCAATGCGCTTTCATTATTATGTATGATACTAAATGTATTTTTTGAAAAGAATATAATTAGTAGTGTTCAAAAAGTTAATTGAAAAACTGAAAGTCATTAGAATCTTTATTGTAATATAGAGAATAGAAAATACTTAAATTTGATGTTCTTGATGTAAGAATGCGTAAAATCGCAAAACACAAAATTCCCCCTATGCCTTTTTCAGCGATTCGAAAATAAAAATAATCTGTAAATAAAAATGTATGAGAATATGAAAAACATATTTAAATCAGAAGCAAATTAGCTGTATTTTCTACATTTTCTTATTCAAAACATTACTATTTGAAAAATAAAAAATATCGTATTTTTTAGAAATCTACTATATAATAATATATTATTATAATAATCCATTCAAACTTTACTAGACGAATTTATATATTTTTCTATACTTTTCTTATATCTATTAGTCTTAGTATTAATTGTAAGTAATTAATGTTCCGCTTAGTGATTATGTGTTAAAAAATATTTTGTCAGGGCTTTTCAGATATAATATATAGTATAATAATAATGATAATAATAATGATTTTGAATTGGGGAAGTTTAAATTAAATGAATTTAAATGTTTTGGAAAATGTTACCATTACAAAGCTTCCTCTATGAGGAAGGAAAAACGTAAACATCTCGTAAAATCTCTCGAAATCGGTTAATAATTAATATAATATATAGTATAATAATAACAATAATTTTAAATTGAGATAGTTTAAATTAAATTAATTTAAAAGTTTTGGAAAATGTTAACATTACAAAGCTTCCTCTATGAGGAAGGAAAAACGTGAAAATCTCGTAAAAACCCTCGAAATCGGTTAAAATCCTTTTGAAAAAAATCTTTGAAAAAATTAAAAAGGAAAAATTTGAATAAAATCATCATGTTCCTTGCTTAGAACTTATTTTAATAAATTTGCCAGTAATTTAATTGGTACGTAATTACGATAAAGTCATCTAGCACGCTAGGGACAGCTCCCAGACAGAGATTTTATTGCCTAGGTAGATCCGCTAGGGCATATTTACATCCTTTTAAACATTTATTCACAATTTTGCACACAACTCAACACTCTTTTTATAATTTTATACATTCGTATGTATTCATTTATTCATTTATGGGTGAAAATATACCCTAGCGGGCCTTGTCTGCTAGGGTGATGCAGCATAACCAGACAAAAAAAAACTTATGGGGCCGACTTTGAAATGATTTTAAAAGTCCTCAACTCTAAACTATTGAACTCTTCTCTTGATTTTTATCTTTTTCAGATCAATATGAATGATATATGTGAATGTGAAATATTTTGAAAATTGTCTTAATATTATTTAGCAATTCTTCATTTAAAATTTTCAGTTTGAGACAGGTACGAGAAAAAAAATGTACGTACTTCTTTATTTATTTCTGAACAAAGTTGTTTAAAATTTCGAAAGTTTGCCCAATTTTTCTTTGGTATAAGTACTTTACTGCGATAATTTCATAACCAATTTATTATTCAACTGAATAGTGGAGAATTTTGTGACTTAAAGTGGTCAACTGTTGGTCAATTACTTATTAAATACTTCAAAATCATGAGAAAAAAGTATGCTGTCAAGAAAAGTCAAGCGAAAAAGTAAACCCTGATAAAAGATCATTTTTTAAATTGACACTTATTATGAATAAATCATGATGCCTTTTGTATGCAAGGAAAATTTTTGCAGATAAAATGTATCTTGTAACACCTGTCGGTTTTATATTCTTAGAGCAGGAAAACGCCTGGGGCATGGCAACCTGGAAGGCTGCGACAGCTTATCAATCTTCCCAATGTTCATTTTCGAAGCTGTAAGAGAATCTTTTTGAATTTACTTGAATTTATGACATAGCAAGTTCTTTAATAACAATTTTCCTTTTGTCAAATATTTTTATGAAGAGAAATTTTATCAATAAAAACAAATGTATTCATTTTCCATTTGATTCAAATATTAGAAAAAATTTTATGACTTTTAAAAAATTTAACATTTCGAAGTGTCCGCTACAAAGTTCTATCTCAGCGCATGCATGGTGAAAGGTTCTATCTCATCATATATCGGTGAAACAATCAGAAAGATTGCGATTTCTACCGAAAAAAGTTTGGATCTTTTGGACACTTAGAAATTACCATCCCTTCTATAAAAAATTATTAGATCCGATTGGGTCATTATTTTATGATATAATTCGAAGTGTCTGGGGCAAAGTCGATACCCGGGGAAAAACTTCACATAAAAAAATAGTCAAAGTAGGCGCCGTGCGCCTTCAAAAAAGGTTTGGTAGCATATTAGGATGTTGATTAATTCATTCAAACCTCCCTTCCCCTTTTTTGGCTTCCCCTAAGTTTCCCTCATTTCCCCATCTTTCCCCTCATTTCCCTCATTTCCCCATCTTTCCCCTCATTTCCCTCATTTCCCCTCTCCGCCCTTCCCAACTCACCACCACCCTTCACCAGACATCACTTCCCCTCCCCTACTCACCGAAACTACCATTCTAGCCCTCCCTTCACTTCTCATACTCCCCTTCCCCTGATTCCTCTTACTTCAAATCCGTAATTTACTCTACTTCCCTAACCAACATTTCCCATCACTTTCCCACCCCTCATCACCCCACAGTTCCTCCTAACTCACCCTCTATTCTCCTATCTCTTAATTTCACATCATTTTCCTTCCGTAATTCCCACTCACTTGCCTACTCCTTACTTCCGCTCTCCTCGTTTCCTCAAAAATCCCCCTTATTTCTCATATTTATCCAACAATTCTCCCCTGATTTCTTCTAATTTTCTCACTTTTCATTTCCCCCCACTCCCTTATCTATATTTTCCCTTACTGCGTTTCTTCTAATTTTTTTCTAATTTGACCCTACTTCCCCACTCCTTATTCCACCTCCCTTCCCCATGACTCATTTCCTATCACTATCCCTTCCCTTATTTCCCCTACTTCCCCTACCCTCATATCCCCTATTACTCCTACTTCCCTCCCCTCATTTCCCAATCACTTCCCTTATTTCCACTTCCCTCATATACCCTACTTTCTCTTGCATCATTTCCCCATAACTTCTCCAATTTCTTCTCCCCTCATTTTCTCATCACTTCCCCTACTTCCTCACCTCTAATTTCTTCTACTTCCGCTCCCATAATTTCCCCTCACTTACCCTCCTTGGAAAAAAATACGACAAATGGACTGACAGTTGGACTACGAAATAGAAAACACTAATTATCAGTGAAGAATTATGTAAATTGCAGTAAATTTGCACTAATTTTTAGTACGGAAAGTCAGCTTTGCCCCGATTTCCCTATGCCTCATCTTTCGCAATCTTTGTGTCTAAAATATTGTGCGAATTTAAAAGTGTTTAATCCGAAATCAATAAGTGTGGAGTACACAATTAACTTTATTTTTTAACTCAAATTTCCGGTCTTCTAACCTGATATTATAAAAGTATGAAAAATGAGCTTTAATGTTTATTTAAACTATTGTTTATAAGTCTATAAATGATCAAAATTCCTATTTATTTATCGCAGGGTCACAGTCTTTCCCCTCTTTCCTTATTTTCCTCTCTAGCCTTTTTTCTCATCTATCCACTTAAGTGCAAAGTAAATTAATAGAAGTAATAGAACCCAATAAGAAAATCCAACTATTTTTAATTGAAAGTCAATTTTTTTTTGTCAAAATGTCTACTATTATATTTTTGGTTGCGAATCCACCTTTTTTGGTGGAAATTTTTCTTATTTGATTGAAAATGTAATTATTATTTTGAAAATTCAATGATTTAATTTGGGAAAACTAAACGGTACCAACTCCAATCAACCTTATTTTACAGGAGAAGCAGAAAACATTTCCAGAGTAGAAACAATTTCCCACCAATTGAGTGAATTATTTTTTTTTGTGAATGTCTGGATCAGTTTTATTACCATTTTTTGAAAATGTCGATAAACTTAGCACCGCTTATCTTCCCCTGGCATTATAAATAAAAAGAGTACATAAATTGTTAGTATTAGTACATTTATTAATTTTTATAATAATATCTCGAATTCCTAAATACTTGTCAAAATCCTATAATAAGCGTCGAATTGTTAAAAAAATGGAATATTTTAGTATATTTAAGACATTAACTTTAAATTCTTTGGAATTTAAAAATACTTGAATACATTTTAACAATAAATCTGAGAATACAACTTTTTAAACCCTTAAGTTTTTAACTGAAATAGGTGTAAAAAAGCGAGAACGTATGATTCATGAAGATTACTCAATTTCATCAAAAACCAAACTTAGCACTGTTTAGCTTTCCCTGATTTAACTTTCTTAAGCAGACCTCCTTTTTGGTTGAAAATTCATCTTTCGGGATGAAAATTCAACTATTTTCTTAAAAAACTCAACTATATTGTTGAAAATAACCTTTTTTGTTGAAAATTCAAGTTTTCGATTTAAAAATTCAACTTTTTCGTGGAAAATTCGTCTTTGTGGTTTCAAGTCCATCTCTTTTGGTAAAAATGTGATCTTTTTTAGTCAAAAATGAAGTTTATTGGTTGAAAATTAATATGTATTGGTTGAGGTTCCAACTATTTTGTTGAGAATTTGTATCTTCTGATTTAATCTAACAGCTTTTAATTCAAAATTGAAACCTTTTTTGGTTAAAATTGCAACTATTCCATTTTTCGTTTAGAATTAATCTTTTTTGGTTCGAAATTAAACTACTAAGTTGAAAGTTAAATTTCTTTGTTAGACATATATTTTTTCGGTTGAAGATTCCTCATTTTAGTTAGTTAGAAAAATTATCTTTTTTTGGTTAAAAGCTATAACTTTTTGTTTGCAAATTCATGTATTTAGTTGAATATTTGTCTTTGTTAATAGAAAAATCACCAATTTTGTTAAAAAGTTATCCTTTTGGGTTAAAAATTCAGCTATTTTGGTAGAAAATTCAACTATTTGGTTGAAAATGTTTTTTTTTGTTCTTAAAATTCATATTTTTGGGTTATAAATTATACTGCTTTATAGAAAATTTGTCTTTTAGGCTTCTTCGGTTAAAAAATTAACTATTACATTTTTTGTTTAGCATTTATCTTTCTCGATTCAAAATTAAACTACTTAGTTGAATGTTAAATTTCTTTGTCAGACATTTTTTTTTTTGTTGAAGATGTATCATTTTAGTTGAAAAATCATCTCTTTGGCTGAAAATTTAACTATTTCATTTCTGATTGAAAATTTCTCTTCTTTTGTTAAGAAAATATAACTATTCGTTTAAAAATTCTTGTATTTTGTTAAATATTTGTCTTCCCTGGCATAAAATTTACCAATTTTGTTAAGAGGTCATCCTTTTTGGTTGAAAATTCAACTATTTTGGTAGAAAATTCAACTATTTGGTTGAAATTAAACTTTTTTGGATATGAACATTTTTTGGATATTGAAAACGAACTTTTTTGGCTATTCAACAAAATAACCAATTTTTCTGCTTGAGGGTTCATTATTTTAATTTAAAATTTATTTCGTCAATTGGAAATTTGAATATTTGGTATTTTTTGATAGTAAATCATTTTCTTGGTTGACAATTCTACAATTTTTTTTTAAATCATTCTTTTTTTGTAGAAAACTCAACTACTTGTTCGAAAGTTGAAATATGTACTTTGTTAAAAATTCGTTTTTGTGGTTGAAGATTTTTTTTTTAACTAAAAATTTAGCTATTCAATTTTTGATTCAGAATTGATATCTTTTTTACTTGAAAATATAAATATTTTATTTAGGCATAATGTATTTTGTTAAAAATTCGTCTTTATTTGTAGGAAACTAATCTTATAGGTTAAAATACATTGTTTTTGTTCAAAATTCAATTATTTGGTTGAAAATTATCTATTTTGCTGAAAATGGAATATTTTCACTCTAAATTTTGGGAATTCAAAGCATTTCAAATTGATTTGTTTAATATAGTAGTCGCATTAATTTGCTTTGAAAGCATTTATTTTCCTATTTTTGTGAAAAAATCACCTTATTCTCCATGTTTACAAAAAAAATTTACACAGAACAAACAGGAGTTACTTTTTGTTTCAAATACTTTTCAAGCGGGGAGAATCGGATTTTTTCGCATCGAAGCTAACGAAAATAAAATAGGGTTTACATGGTAGTGGAAAAATTTTACCACGCAAAAGTGATTCCTGTGAAAATTTATTTTTTCAAACTTGCCTTTTTCTGTCTGTTCTGTGAAGCCTGTTATTAATAAATTTAAAAAAATGTTTTTTGTTTGCTTTTTCTTTTAAGTGGTGGGGGCATAGCTGTGACATAGAGTCATTTGGGGAATGTTTAACATTATTTAGGTTAAATATTTTAAAGTCTCCTATTAACCTTTAAAAAGTACTCAAAGTTTTGTAAAACAAGCGATTGATTGAGGGACTAGGTTTGAAATGAGACACTCGAAAAAAGCTGTCAGGTTTCGTAACACAGTAGTTAGAGGGTTAAATTTTAATC
This sequence comes from Andricus grossulariae, assembly GCA_011634705.1. Taxonomy (NCBI): domain Eukaryota; kingdom Metazoa; phylum Arthropoda; class Insecta; order Hymenoptera; family Cynipidae; genus Andricus; species Andricus grossulariae. The sequence goes on along the minus strand of JAABKJ010007545.1, from coordinate 82,719,885 downwards.
TTAAGGATCCAGCGTTTAAGTCTTGATACCGAGAAAATTTTTTTTTTTTTTTCTTAATAGAATTCATTTTACTCAACTGAATTTGAAAGTTTCCATAAATTCCTCTATATCCCAGCTTTACGCAATCTTTGCGAAATCTTTTTTCAAACCATTTTCTCCATGTGCACGATATGTATTTAAAAGAAATGAGTACACTCTGACCGCGATTTAGTAACATTGTCGGGAGATGCCTGCAAATAGCCTTGTTACTGAATCGGGGGAATCGAAATGTAAACAGTCAGGGCCGCCTGAACCGATTCCAATTGGAATGCAAATTATTGCGCAATTTACTCGACTGAGTACTTGCGCATTGCAACCTTCTGAGGAAATTCTAGGAATGACTAAACCATGGGTTACTAAATCGGTGTCCGAGTGTACATGATTTATTTTGATAAATGAGAAAGAAGAAGTTGATGATAATCTTACCTAATGCGAACCAACCGGCGAGGAAGCACGAGAGAAGAATGGAGGCCAGTTTCATGGGTGAGACGTGAGATCTGACTCCAGGAACAGACAGGACTTCCGGCCTTCTCGAACGGATTTGGGAATAAAGTGTCCAGAACATCCGTACTCCTCCCAAAATTCCTCCAACCACCATATAAACTGGGATGTGAGGCTCCCTCGGACAATCCTTGATAAACTGGACTCCTTGAGGGAAAAGAAATCGACAGCTTTCACATAAGGAAGCACAATGTGCTGCAAATCACTTTCTAGATATAGTCTTATCAAATCCTCCTCTTTTTCTCCCCCAACTTTGAAGGAAGTTACTTCTCTTCCCAGAAGATAAAAACAGGATCATACCTTGGAATATGTATGCGATCACATACTCAATATATATCACGAGATTAGAGGTTCAACCCCAAATCCTGAACCATGAAGAATAGTCTTCCAAATGTATACATATTTTAATAAAATTTTTTTCCTAAAATTGCAAAAGAAAGTAAAAAAGATTGGTCGTACCATTTCTGGCGTTTTTGAATATTTCAAACAGAAAAGTCTAAAAAATTGAAAAATTCGCAACTATGACAACAATCCTTAGATTTTGAGAAATATTTTTTGTTAGGTTTTATTTTTCTATATAGACCAGTATACGTCAGAATAATCAGGATCTGCAAGATCTTTCTGACATTGTAGATCAAATTTTCATAAAACTTCGAGATATTGCAAACAAAAGTATACACTTCAATATCAAAATACAGGAAAACAATTTTTTCAACATTTTGACCAAAAGAAAGTCCAAAAAATTTTTGAAATAAATTTATTTCTATGTTTTTTTTTAGAAATGGCCAGAAGTGCTCCAGGTATAACGAGTAATTGCGAATAAACTGCAGATAAAGCAAAATTTGTTATTCAATAATAATTTTTTAACTTTTTTGTTTAAATTCTCAGTGATACCATTTCTGTTAAGACTTTTAATTTCATTTAAACCAATCATAAATTGATGTGATAATTAACTAAGAATAATTTACAATAGTTTAGAGTAAGAAAAAAAATTATAATGTTATAAACAAATTATTAAACAAAAGTCGTTTTTTCGTGATTTGCAGTGATTAGCTATTTGAACTCCATATTTTTTATATGAAATATGACAGATATTTATGTATGATTATAATTATTTAGGAATAGCTGCCAAACATAGCTTGCTGTCACATTTTTTAAATTGCAGAAAACTGTTAATTATTTGAACAATTTTATAGAAAAATGCAAATTTCGAAATTTTTCCATGAAAAGGCTTTATAGTTGATTGCGCAAAAAATAAGCCCATTCATGAAAAAATGGTCAAAGTGTGTATTTATTTACAAAAATGGTTTAAATAATTTCTAAATAGTAGCTATTCTTGATTAGTTATTATCGCACACTAATATCCATTATATGCCATACAAAAGCTACTGATTTTAAATAGTTCATCACTGCAAATCACAAGACAATTACTTGTGTTCATTAATTTGTTTGTAACATTATAAAAAAAATTTCTTACTCTAAACCATTGGAAATTATTTTTATTTATAACGTCGATTTATGATTGATTTTAATGCATTTCAAAGTCTTAAAAGAAATGATATAACTGAAAAGTTAGACAAAGAAAGTTTAAACTTCCTTATTAAATAACAAATTTTGCTTCAGTCGGAGTGAAATATTTGCAGTTACTTATTAAGCCTGAAAGACTAATGGCTATTTCTAACACAAAATATTTTAATAAATTAAGAATTAACCTGCCGGAAAATTTTTGTCCTAAAAATGTATTGAGAACAAATTGAATTCAAACATTTTTGGTACTATTTTTGGTCAAAAGTAATTTTGAAAATGTTTAAAAAACCTTAGGGCACTATAATTTCAGAAAGATTTATTCAAATCACGTCACGTCTCTACTCTTCTCGTCTAGTCTAGTTTCCTCTCGTCTTGATTCTTCTACTCTCGTCTCGTCTCGTCTACTCTTGTCTCGTCTCATCTCGCCTCTTCTTTTCTCTCCTCGTCTCGCCTCTTCTACTCTCGTCTTGTCTCATCTCGCCTCTTCTACTCTCGTCTTGTCTCGGCTCGCCTCTTCTACTCTCGTCTCATCTGCTCTCCTCTTCCTCCGTCTCCTCGCTACCCCTCTCATCACATCTAGTCTTACTTCTTCTACTCTCGTCGCGCCTCGTCTCGTCTCTTCTACTCTTCTATCGTCACGTATCGCCTATTCTGCTCTCGTTTCGTGTCTTCTCGTCTTGTCTTGTCTCCTCTACTCTCGTCTCGACTTATCTCTGCTCGTCTAGTCGAGTCTTTTCTCCTCTCGTTTCGTCTTGTCTCTTCTACTCTCGCCTCTTCTCTTTTCGTCAAGTCTAGTCACCTCTCCGCTCGTCTTGTCTCTTCTCTCCTCCTCTAGCCTAGTCTTCTCTTCTCTCGGTCCGCCTTGTCTTTCCTACACTCGTCTCTTCTCATCTAGTTTAGTCTCCTCCCTACCCTCTCATCTCTTCTACTCTTATCTTGTCTTCTCCTATCTCGTCTCATATTCTCTCTTTTACTCTCCTATTGTCTCTTCTCGTCTTTTCTACTCTGGTCTCCTCTCCTTTCGCCTCATTTTTCTTCTTCTCCACTCGTATCGCCTCCTCTTGTCTCATTTCGTCTCCTATCGTCTCTTCTACTTTTGTTTCGTCTTGTCTCTCCTCATCTATTCTAGTCTAGTCTCCTCTTATCTCTTCTTTTCTCGTCTAGTCCACCTTCTGTCCAGGGCTACGAAACCATAAAAAATGAAATAATTTTATATTTACTCACCAAGAATAAGCATGATCATGGGCATAGTTGATAGGCAAGCGAGGCAGATAGTGACAACCATTGTTTTGCTAACGACTCTTAATGCTCTGAAGACGAAATCGCAAGTACCATTGGCCTCGATATTAGCATCTTTAAGTTGAAATACCAGAGAACCATAGGCTGCGACTCCCATATGTGCTGAACTCGTAGCTCCTTTTTTAACCGAATTTGCACTTGCAGTTCCACACAATCGGCGAGATTCGTCTCCTGAAATCTGAAAATTCCAGGTCATTCGAGGATGTACTCTACATACAGTCAATCTCCAAATTCATCAAAACAAAAATTATTCAACTTGAAATGGTTTACTGAACATGTGTGTGGATTTTTGTGTGTTTGGATTAAATTTCAGGTAAAAGCTTAAATTCTAATTTAATCCCAAAAAACTACGGTGTAAAATTTCGTCTCTTTTAAACGAAATTGGTTTGAAGAACTTCGCCAAAATTGACCGAAAACCCCGAAGAAACATGTTTTTCTTGTTTTACTTAAAAATTATTCACTGTATTAAAACATTATTCGAATAAAACGTGTATATCTCTATAACATGCATCTTTTTATTTTAATGTTTTTTTTAATTGAAACAACCCTTCTTAAGAACCATCCAAACAAGCATGTAAAAAGCCCGAACAAGAGTTTTGATATTTTTCAAAATTAGTGGGCATTCTTCACTTTACTTACTCTTGGACTCCATGAAAATTATGAGTTACTATTTGCGACCCATAAAAATCCTAAATGGATAGTTTTTGTTTGATATCCAAGAATCCAGCAAATTTATTTTAAAAAAAAATCAAATTAAATTTTTTTTTCTGTAATTTCTGTTTAAAAAAAAATACAATACTAAAAAACTGTTCGAATGTATACGTGTGTGGATATGTGTGGATGTCACTCTTTTTTGTAAACACAATAACTTGAAGACGGTTGCAAATAAATTCATCATATTTGAAGGGCTTATATTTGTACCACTAATGTCTCAAAACTGACCAAAGGATTTCCAAAAATATCAACTAACTTCTTTTAGTAGCTTACAATGATTCAAAAATGTGTTTAAATATGACAACGTTTTTCATTAACATAATATAAAGTTGATGCAAGAACATAAAATATTTCTTGACTTGAAACGAATCTATTGACCTATGATATCAATCAATTTTAATAAATTATAAGGAAGTTATGATCAGTTATATTATTTGAAAAATCGATTTTTATAGTAAAAATGTTCTCATTACATAATTCAAAGTTGATGCAAGAGTAGAAAAGATTCGTTGATTCGAGGCTAATCAATTGACCTATAATATCAATACCTTTTATTGAAGAGTAAGAAAGATATGGTAATGCATAAAATAAAAAATAAAAAAACTGTTTTTATAGTTAAACTTTTTTCATTAACATAATTCAAAAGTAATGCAAGAACGGAAAAGATTCCTTGATTCGAGGCAAATCGATTGTCCGGTAATTACAATACATTGTATTGAAAAGCACTAAAGTAAGTTATGGTCATTTATATAATTTAAAAACTGTTTTATTTACAGAAAAACTTTTTTCATTAGCATAATATTCAAAGTTCATGCAAGAATAGAAAAGACTCCTTGATCAGAGACGTTTAAATTGACCCATTTGTATTTTGTTCTTTTCACTTTCTCTATGAGGAAGCAAATATATTTGCTAATTAATTATAATGAGGAAGCTAAGTACTTATCAAATGAGTAATATAAAATTGTAAATACAAACAAAGTGGATACACGCGAAATCGAATTCACAGCTAGTTTTATATATTTTTTTCTTATATTGTTGTATATTGTTGTGTATAGAACAATATACTATTACTATGATATATATATATATATATATATATATATAGGTTAAAAGTTCAACTGTTTTTATAGAAAAATCAACTTTTTGATTTGAAAATTTCACAATTTGGTATAAAATTCAACTATTTGGTATAAAATTAAACAGTTTAAAAAAAATCGTCTTTTCATTGAAAAATGATTCTCTTTAATAAAAATTACACTAAATCATGTTTAGTTAAAAATGTATATTTTTTAGCTTAAAAATTCAACTATTTAGTTAAAAAAATTTGAAAGCGAAAAAAATACAGACTAATAATACTCAAATAAAATTTTGACTAACATCACATCCACTGTTCAAAATATTTACTTGAAAATTTATGTAATTTGTTCAAAATTCATTTTTGTTAACAATTAGTATTTTTTGGCAGAAAATTATTTTTTTTTTTATTGAAAATGTAACTGTACGATTGAAAATTAATCTATTTTAGTTGAGGATTCAAATATTTTTTTGAAAATTCGTCTTTCTTGGTTGTATTCAACTTTTTTTAATTAAAATTTTTAATCTTTTTCGGTTTAAATATCAACTATTACATTTTATATTGAAAATTCAACTATTTTTTAGAGAATTCGAGAAAGTGAAAAACTAAAATCCTACAAAAATTCACCCACACTTAGATAATCCCAATTTAAATCCTTTAATAAAATAATAAACAAAATTACTTGAATAAAAAAATGAAAACATAAATTTTATACATATGTGGGTCAAGGTCAATCCATTCAGAATTAAATATTCACAAGTTGCATAACATGTGACTAATTCTTCCATTTTTTATTTCCTAATATTTAACAAATCTGAGGAATATCATAATAATGAAAATTTCTTTGAATAAAAAAAAGTGTTTTTTTTTTTTGGTTTCAATGAGAATTTTTCTTCAATTTAAAGTGAGCTTCTTCATTTTGAAGTTATTTTTGGCTATATAATAAAAATTATATCACAAAAACAGTTTTTCAAATTTTTTTCTGATTCAGAAACTTGGAGATTCTGTCAAATTCTTATAAAATTTTTTATTCTCAAGGCAAAATTCGTTTAATTTTTCATTTTTCCGGAATGGTAATTACACTTCTTTTTTAAATTTGTGTATCCTAATTCAGAATTTTAATTCTTTTGAAAAATTTCCAGTTCCAAGTCAAAATTATAATTCTTCTAAAAAATTTCTTCTTCCAGGTCAGAATTATCATTCTTTTTGAAAAATTCTTTTCTCAGATTTTAATTATAAGTTTTTAATTATCAATCAATTTCTTCAGACAATTTCCTGGTCAAGCTTTCATTTTTCCTATCTGGTAATTACACTTTTTTTAGATTTTTTATATCCTAATTTAGATTTTTAATCTTTTCGGAAGATTCCCTGTTTCATCTCAAAATTATAATTTTTTTCTCAAAATCACTGTTCCAAGTAAAAATTATTATTCTTGTAGAAAATGTAAGGTTGCAGATTTGAATCATAATCTTTTAATTATGATTTTAATTATAATTAATTTGTCAAATTCCCTGTACCAATTAAAAATTATCATTATTTTCAAAAATTGCCTGTTAATAATCAAAACCAGAAAATTTCCTGTTCCAGTCAAAATTATAATTTTTCACAAAAATTCCCTGTTTCATATAAAAATTATAATTGTTTTGAAAAATTCGTTCTTCCAGGTCTGAATTACAATTTTTTTTAAATGCCCTGATAAAATTGATAATTACATATAATCGTTTCAAAAAATTTCCCTTTCCAAATAAAAATTGTAATTTAAAAATCAACTCAATTTTAAATTATTAAAATTTCTTACCAAAAAAATGCTAATATTTCACAACCAGTGACTGAAGCTTACCTGCAACAGAAAAGAAAATACTTTATTAGATAAGGATGGGATAATAAATTTAAATAATTTTTTCAATCACAAAATTCAATAAACTCGATTAATTAAACTGTATATATTGATATTAATTCAGTAAAGATATTTGTAATAAATTCAGTAAACAATTTTCAATAAAGCAATGTAAAGATTGTAAAAAGTAAACGACACAATTTTATAGCTTTGTTTCTCAAACGTTTTGTAATTTTGTTATGAATGTAATTAACCGTTGAGAACAGGAATGCTTATATTTCCCGATTTGTCACGCGCAGGTCGTTGACTCTCTACACAAATCTAAAATGATAAAAAAAACTCTCGTGTGGCAATTGACTAATTATTTTCACTGATGAAATCAGTCATTTTAAATTATTTAATCTGTGGTTTTCAGTACTGAATCAGTCATTTTAAATGATTGAATCAATAACGTCCACTGACTGAATCAGTGATTATGAATGATATAATTAGTAACTTCCGCTGATTAGATAATTCATTTTGACTGGTCTAATCAGTAACTTTCACTAAGTAAATCAGTCATTTTGAATGATCTAGTCAGTAACTTTCACTGGTCAAATAATACATTATGAATGGTCTAATCAGTAACTTTCACAGATTAGATAATTAATTTTGAACGGTCTAATCAGTAACTCGCACTAAGTCAGTCATTTTGAATGATCTAGTCTGTAACTTTCACCGGTCAAATAATACATAATGAGTGGTCTAATCAGTAACTTTCACTGATTAGGCCATTATTTTGAATGGTCTAATCAGTAACTCGCACTAAGTCAGTCCTTTTGAATGATCTAGTCTGTAACTTCCACTGGTCAAATAATACATAATGAATGGTCTAATCAGTAACTTTCACTGATTAGGCCGTTAATTTTGAATGATCTAATCAGTAACTCGCACTGAGTCAGTCATTTTGAATGATCTAGTCAGTAAATTTCACTGATTATATAATTAATTATGAATGATCTAATCAGCAACTTTCACTGAGTAAATCAGTCATTTTTAATAATCTAATCAGAACCTTTCAATACTTAGATAATTAATTTTAAATGGTCTAATCAGTAACCATAAATAAGTAAGTCAGCCATTTTAAATGATCTAATTAGTAACTTTCACTGATTACATAATTAATTTTGAATGGTCTGATCAGTAACTTTCACTAAGTAGATCAGTCATTTTTAATTATCTAATCAGTACCTCCCAACGCTCAGATAATTCATTTTAAATGGTCTAATCAGTAACTTTAAATAAGTAAGTCAGGAATTCTGAATGATCTAGTTAGTAACTTTCACTGATTGGATAAAACATTATGAATGGTCTAATCGGTAATTTTCACTAAGTTAGTCAGTCATTTTAAATGGTCTAATCAGTAACACGCACTAAGTCAGTCATTTGGAATATTTTGGTCGGTAACTTTCACTGATTAGATAATTAATTTTGAATGGTCTAATCAGTAACTATAAATAAGTAAGTCAGTCATTTTAAATGATCTAGTTAGTAACTTTCACTGATTAGATGAAACATTATGAATTGTCTAATCAGTAATTGTCACTAAGTTAGTCAGTCATTTTAAATGGTCTCATCAGTAACACGCACTAAGTCAGTCATTTTGAATGATTTAGTCAGTAACTTTCACTGATTAGATAATTAATTTTGAATGGTCTAATTAGTAACTATAAATAAGTGAATCAGTCATTTTGAATGGTCTAATCAGTAACTTTTTCTAAGTAAATCAGTCATTTTGAATGATCTAGTCAGTAACTTTTACTGGTCAAATAATACATGATGAATGATCTAATCAGTAACTTTCACTGAATAAATCAGTAACTCGCACTGAGTCAGTCACTTTGAATGATCTAGTCAATAACTTTGACTGATTAGCTAATTAGTTTCGAATGGTCTAATCAGTAACTTTCACTAAGTAAATCAGTCATTTTTAATAATCTAATCAGGACCTTTCAATACTTAGATAATTAGTTTTAAATGGTCTAATCATTAACCATAAATAAGTGAGTCAGTCATTTTAAATTATCTAATTAGTAACTTTCACTGATTATATAATTAATTTTGAATGGTCTAATCAGTAACGTTCACTGAATAAATTAGTCATTTTTAATTATCTAATCAGAACCTCCCAACGCTGAGATAATTCATTTTAAATTATCTAATCAGTAACTATAAATAAGTAAGTCAGTCATTTTGAATGACCTAATTAGTAACTTTCACTGATTGGATCAAACATTATGAATGATCTAATCAGTAACTCGCACTAAGTCAGTCATTTTGAATGATCTATTCAGTCACTTTCACTGATTAGATCATTAATTTTGAATTGTCCAGTCAATAACTTTCACTAAGTGAATCAGTCATTTTCAATTATCTAATCAGTAACTTTCACTAAGTAAATAAGTCATTTTTAATCATTCAATCAGTACCGTTCAATGCTTAGATAATTATTTTTAAATGGTCTCATCAGTAACTATAAATAAGTCAGTCATTTTGAATGATCTAGTTAGTAACTATCAATGATTAGATAAAACATTATAAATGGTCTAATCAGTAGCCTTCACGAAGTAAATCAGTAAGTTTGAATGATCTAGTCAGTAAATATCACTGATTAGATAATTAATTTTGAATAGTCTAATCAGTAACTTTCACTAAGTAAATCAGTCATTTTAAATGGTTTAATCAGTAACTATAAGTAAGTCACTCATTTTGAATGGTCTAATCAGTAATTCTCACTGAGTCAGTCATTTTGAATAATCTAATCAGTAACTTTCACTGGTTATATAGTACATTATGAATGGTCTAATTAGTAACTTTCTCTTATTAAATATTAATTTTAAATGGTCTAATCAGCAACTTTCACTAAGTATATCAGTCATTTTTAATGATCTAATCAGTACTTCCCAGTGCTTAGATAATTCATTTCAAATGGTCCAATCAGTAACTATAAATAAGCACCTTTTAATGCTTAGACTAGTTCATTTTAAATGGTCTAATCTGCATCTCTCCCTAAGTAAGTCAGTGATTTTAAATAATCTAATCAGTAAATCTCACTAAGTCAGTTATTTTGAATAATCTAATCAGTAAGTTTCACTGGTTATATAGTACATTATGAATGGTCAAATTAGTAACCTTCACTTAATAAATATTAATTTTAAATGGTCTAATCAGTAACTTTCACTACGTATATCAGTAATTTTTAATTATCTAATCAGTACTTTCCACTGCTTAGATAATTCATTTCAAATTGTCTAATCAGTAACTATAAATAAGTACATTTTAATTCTCAGACTAGTTCATTTTAAATGGTCTAATCAGTAACTTTCACTAAGTAAGTCAACCATGTTGAATAATCTAATCAGTAAATCTCACTGAGTAAGTCAGTCGTTTTGAATGATCTAGTCAGTATTTTTCACTGATTAGATAATACATTATGAGTGGTCTAATTAGTAACTTTTACGAAGTAAATCAGTCATTTTGAATGATCTAGTCAGTAACTTTAACTGACTGAATAATACATTATGAATGGTCTGATCAGTAACATTCAGTAAGTAAGTCAGTCATTTTGAATGGTCTAATCAGTACCTCCCAACGCTTGGATAACTCAATTTAAATGGTCTAATCAGTAACTATAAATAATTAAGTCATTTTGAATGGTCTAATCAGTAACTCTCACTAAGCCAATAATTTTGAATAGTCAAATCAGTAACTTTCACCGATTAGATAATACATTATGAATGGTCTAATCAGTAATTTTCGCATATTGAATAATCATTTTAAATGGTTTAGTCAGTAACTTTCACTAAGTATAATAGTCATTTCTAATGATCTAATCAGAACCTCTCAAAGCTTAGATAATTCATTTTAAATGGTCTAATCAGTAACTATAAACAAGTAAGTCAGTCATTTTGATTGGTCTAATCAATAACTCTCACTAATTCAGTCATTTTGAGTAGTCTAATCAGTAAATTTCACTGATAATATAATACATTATCAATGGCATAATCACTTACTCGCACTACGTCAGTCATTTTTAATAATTTAGTCCGTAATTTTCACTGATTGGATAATTAATTTTGAATGGTCTAATCAGTAACTTTCACTGAGTAAATCAGTAATTTTTAATGATCTAATCAGTACTTACCAACGTTTGGATAATTAATTTTAAATGGTCTAATCAGTATTTATAAAATAAGTAAGTCAGTCATTTTAAATGACCTAGTCAGTATCTTTCACTGATTAGATAATTAATTTTGAATGGTCTAATCAGTAACTTTCACTAAGTAGATCAGTCATGTTTAATTATCTATTCAGTACCTCTTAATGCTTAGATAATTCATTTTTAATTGTCTAATTAGTAACCATAAATAAGTAATACGATATGAATCGTCTAATCAGTAACTTTCACTGATTAAATAATTATTTTCAAGTGGTCTAATCAGTAACTTCCAAGTACCTTTTAATGCTTAGAGCAGTTCATTTTAAATGGTCTAATCAGTAACTTTCAGTAAGTAAATCAGTCATTTTGAATGATCTAATCAGTAACTCTCACTAAGTAAGTCAGTCATTTTGAATTATCTAGTCACTATTTTTCACTAATTAGATCATACATTATAAGTGGTCTAATCAGTAATTTCTACTAAGTAAATCAGTCATTTTTAATTATCTATTCAGTAACTTGCACTGATTAAATAATTAATTTTGAATGGTCTAATCACAAACTTTCACTTAGTAAATCAGTCATTATGAATTATCTAATCAGTAACTTTCTTTGGTGAGATAATTATTTTTAAATGGTCTAGTTATTAAATTTTACTAATTAAATTAGCTCTTTTGATTAATTTAACTAGTAACTTTCACTAAGTATATCAGTCATTTTTAATGATTTATTCAGTACCTCCCAATGCTTAGATAATTTATTTCACTGATTAAATAATTAATTTTGAATGGTCTAATTAATAACTTTCTGTAACTTTTTATGCTTAGAGTAGATTATTTTAAATGGTCTAATCAGTAACTTTCACTGAGAAACTCAGTCACTTTGAATGGTTTAATCAGTAACTCCCACTAAATCAGTCATTTTCAATGATATATCCAATATTTTTCACTGATTAGATGATATATTTTGAATGGTCTAATCATTAACTTTCACTCAGTAAATCAGTCATTATGAATGATCTAAACAGTAACTTTCTTTGATTAGATAATTCATTGTAAATGGCATAATCACTAACTTTTACTAATTAATCACCCCTTTTGATTAATCTATCTGGTAACTTTATTTGATTATATAATTAATTTGGAATGGTCTAGTCAGTAACTTTTACTAATTAAATCAGCCCTTTTGATTGATCCAACCAGTTATTTTCAACGTGTAAATTAGTAAATTACGCTTTATTCGGCTTTATTTCTATCATTTATTAAAATGTAGGAAATTAATAAAGAATTTTAACTTACAAATTGTTATTCTATTTTGATATAGCAGACAAATCAATCATTTGAAGTGACTGTTTGATTCAGTCACTCACATTTACTGATTCATCTATTAAAAAATCTATTTGTTCAGTAACAATGACTGATTTATCAGTGAAAGCATGCTTGAATAAAAAAATTATACATTAAGTCTCTCCAGTTATTATACTCATTCAAGAATTGTTTTATTGAATTTTAAAATCTTGAAAACAGTGAAACTTTTGAAAAGTTAAATAAAATTGATTATTGAATAAAAAATGTTGCTTTGGTTAGAATCATTTATTAGCAGACGCTTGTTATACCTTCAAGCCTTGTAAACATTTAAAACAAAAGTACTGATTAAATTAATGAACCATACTGTGACTGAAAAAATCAGTCCTTTCACTGACAAAACAGTAGTTTCAACTGATGAACCAGTCAATATTGCTGACGGAATGAGTTATTTAAAAATATTGTTTAAATTCTTCATTAAATTCCTATATTTCAGTAAATGATTAAAATTAACCGTAAATGACTGATTTACACATTCAACACAGATTACATTCAAAATTACTGATTTAATCAATGAAACTTATAGTTTAGATCGTTCAAAATCGTTGATTCGGTCAGTGGACATTACCGATTTGATCATGTAAACCGACTGATTCATCAGTAAAAATCACAGATGAGTAATTTAAAATTACTGATTTCACCAGTGAAAATAACATTATATAACTAAATTTTCCTTATTCCAATATATTATAAATTATTTATTTGTAAATAATTATTATTAAATAAAATAAAAAGATTTATTATTAAATTAAAAAATGCGATAAAAGGTGAAAGCGGTTGAATTCGTGGATTCTCACTTCACACGCCGGAAAGTTTACATTATCACACCATTGCGCGCTCACACTCGCATATTTCCTTTTTTTGTCTCCCTCCCTCTTTTATTCTCTCTCTCTCGGACGGACGTTACGATCTACCATTGAATTGAACAATGGCGAAACTGGGTTACGCAAATGTCGAGGCTGGAAATTAAAATGCACACCTGAAAGGCGACATTTCAAATTTATACCTGTAAAATCAGTCAGTTTGACTCACTGATGAAATCAGTCATTTTCAATGATCTAATCAGCGATTTTCACTGATGAGTCAATAAATTTGAATTGTCTAATTAGTAATTTCCACTGGCCGAATCAGTAATTTTGAATAAACTAAACTACAATTTCACTAATTGAATCAGTCCGTCTTATTGATCTAAACTGTAACTGTTACTGATTGAGTCATTCATTTTGTATAGTCTGAACAGTAGCTTTCACTAATTGAATCAGTCATTTTTGGTTGATTTTAATCATTTATAAAATGTAGGAGTTAAATAAAGAATTTTAATTTACAAATAATATTAGTATTTTATTATAGCATACAAATCAGTCACTTTTATTGACTGAAAATCAGTTACTTTAAGAAACTTGTCCAGAAAGAAATACCGTTTGATTCACCTCAAAACGACTTTTTTGTCAGTAGAAATTATTTATTTTTCAATCAAAGCAAAAATAAAATTCATAACACCTGACATTGATATTTGTTATAAATAATTGAAGTTAAAAAATATACCTGCTATTTTCATCCTTTTTTCGCGAAAACTTTTTTTTTCATCCTATATGTTAGAATTAGCGAAGCCATCAGGTATATATGATGGAACGAGGGAACAATGAGAGAAGATAAGACTAAAGTTGCAACACCACATGCGAGAAATGTTGCAAGCGTAAAGTATCTTCAATGGCACACATTGCCGGGCTCGTTTTAAGAGGGTATTGCAGCCTTCAGATGTTATAAAATCAAGTGATTTATGTAGTATTTTTCAGACTTCATTTCAAACTTTCACTAATAAATGTACATTACGAATCAACTAGTTTTCGTTTTATTGTTTACTTTAGAGTTATGCTTTCGTATTTTTTATTTATTTAAATTTATTTCATATTAGTTTATTTTATTCTATTCTATTCTATTATATAATGTTATCTTCTATTCTCTTCCTCTTCAATTCTATTCCCTCTTCACTCTTCTCTTTTCTATTCTCTTCACTCTTCTATTATTTTCACTCTTCTCTCTTCCATTCTCTTCTCTCTTCTATTCTCTTCTCTCTATACTATTCTATCCTCTTCTATTGTCTTCTATTCTCTTCTATTATATCCCCTCTTCTCTTTCCTATTCTCTTCGCTCTTCTATTCTCTTCTGTCTTCTATTTTATTCCTCCTTCTCTCTTCCATCCTCATCCCTCTTCTCTTTTCTATTCTCTTCCCTCTTATATTTCCTATTCTCTTCTCTTTTCTTTTCTATTCTCTTCTCTCTATAATATTCTGTTCTCTTCTATTCTCTGCTCTCTTCTATTCTCTTCTCGCTTCATTTTTCTTCTCTTTTCTCTTCTCCTTTCTGCCTTTTGTCTTCTGCCTCCTCTCTTCCTTTTCTTCTTCTATCTTCTATTCTCTTCCCTCTTCTCTTTTCTATTCTCTTTTCTCTTCTATTCTTTTCTCTTCCTCTTCAATTATATTCCCTCTTCACTCTTCTCTTTTCTATTCTCTTCTCTCTTCTATTCTCTTCTCTCTATATTATTCTATTCTCTTCTATTGTCTTCTATTCTCTTTTATTCTCTTCCGTCTTCTCTTTCCTATTCTCTTCGCTCTTCTATTCTCTTCTCTGTTCTCTTCTCTCCTCTATTCTCTTCCCTCTTCTATTTTATTCCCCCTTCTCTCTTCCATCCTCTTCCCCCTTCTCTTTTCTATTCTCTTCTCTCTTCTATTCTGTTCCCTCTTCTCTTTTCTATTCTCTTCCCCGTTCTCTTTCCTATTCTCTTCTCTTCTCTCTTCTATTCTATTCTCTTCTCTCTATACTATTCTATTCTCTTCTCTCTCCTATTCTATTCCCTCTTCTCTCTTGTCTCTTTGCTCTTCTCTCTTCACTCTTCTATTTTCTCTCTTCTATTCTCTTCACTCTCCTCTTTTTTCTCTTCTATTCTATTCCCTCTTCTCTCTTCTATTGTCTTCCCTCCTCTCTGTTCTCTTCTCTCTGTTCTCTTCTATTCTCTGCTCTCTTCTATTCTCTTCTCGCTTCATTTTCCTTCTCTTTTTTCTTCACCTTTCTGCCTTTTCCCTTCTGTCTTCTTTCTTCCTCTCCTCTCTTCCCTCTTCTTTCTTCTGTTCTCTTCCCTCTTCTCTTTTCTGTTCTATTCTCTTTTCTCTTCTATTTTCTTCTCTCTTCTATTCTATTCCCTCTTCTCTCTTCTCTGTTCTCTCTTCTCTTTCCTCTTTTCTCTCTTCTAGTCTCTTCCCTCTTCCCTCTTCTAATCTATTCTCTCTTCTCTCTTTCCTATTTCCTCTTCCATCTTCACTCTTTCCTTTTCTCGCTTCTATTATCTACCCTCTTCTCTTTTCCATTCTCTTCTCTTTTCTTTTTTCTCTCTTCTCTGTATTCTCTTCTTGCTTCTATTTTATTTTCTCTTTTCTCTCCTCCCATTTGCCTTCTGTCTTCTCTCTTCCTCTCCTCCCTCTTCTTTCTTCTATTCTCTTCCCTTTTGTCTTTTCTGCCCTCTTTTCTCTTATATTCTCTTTTTTCATCTATTTTCTTCTCTCTTCTATTCTATTCCATCTTCCCTCTTCTCTATTCTATTATTTTCTCTCTGTACTATTCTATTCTATCCCCCTCTATCTTCTATTCTCTTCCCTCTTCTCTCTTCTTTTTTTTCTCTTGTACTCTCTTTCCTCTTCTATTCTGTTCCCTCTTCCCTCTTCTCTCTTTCCTATTTCCTCTTCCACCTTCCATCTTCTCTCTTCTATCCTCTTCCTTCTCCTATTTTCTATTCTCTTCTCTCTTCTATTTTCTTCCCTCTTTTCTCTATTATCTTCTATTCTCTGCTCTCGTCTATTCTCTTCTTGCTTCTATTTTCTTCTCTCTTCTATTCTCTTCCCTCTTCTCTTTTCTCTTTTCTATTCTATTCCCTCTTCTCTCTTCTATTGTCTTCCCTCTTCTTTGTTCTCTGCTCTCTCTTCCCTCTGTTCTCTTCTATTCTCTGCTCTCTTCTATTCTCTTCTCGCTTCATTTTTCTTCTCTTTTCTCTTCTCCTTTCTG